>OY986435.1:242551893-243151893 GCA_963920525.1 Dichetophora obliterata | reverse complement strand
TTTTGACCTCCTAAGTCCAAATCTGAAAAATTTCAGTTCGCTCGGAATTGGTTTAGGATTTAAAGGCTTTCAAGCTTAAAAAATGGCCTAAAAATTTAGTTTGTTTTTTTCAGTTTTCCAACAAAAAAGTATTGTTTAATATTTCGAAATTTTTGTATTATTATTTGAAAAGTTGAAAACCTGGGGGCTCAATAGAAATTAATGCGATTTCATTTAAAGATATAGTCCTCATATTATTTAATTTACTTAACTATTAAGAATATTTGCTTTAGCAAAAAATGAATGAAGTGTATTATATGAAAAAAAATTATATCAAATTTTTAAATATTTCGGACATGATACGAGAAAGATTTTTACACGATCTTTAAAATATATTAGACTTTTTTATGTGTGATTAATAATTAAAAAATTATTCTTAATGTAAATTTGTGTAAAAATTAAGTGTAAAAACAAAATTAATACCAAAAATCCGAGTAAATAGCATTACATATATAGGTATGTACATTCTAGATTCGTTTATGCCTTTGCCGCCCCTAGAACCAATCCTGTGGACGCCCATGTGTGTTTCTGTACTAGCTTCAAGTTATTGTTATAGATCAGAGAGTGGCATTTTGCATGTTATTCTTCTCTCTTGAGCTTCAAAAATTTGCAAAATAACGCATTCAAGCAACTTCAAGTTACTTGAATCGAGTACGAAAGCAGACCTATTAAAACCATAGATTTATTCCTGCATTGGAAATTGTCAAACTAACATTTGCAAATGTCTTAACAGGTGCGTTCACATCAACAGCTGCTCACTTTAACAATTTAGCAAACTAGCTGAACTGGACAAATTTTACAAAATACTTTTATTTTATTTGTGTAAAATATTTGTATATGTTCTTAAATTTTTGTATAAAGGTTTGTGTTGCAGACTTGATAAATACATGACATCTATTTGTTGCAAATAAGTTGACTATTTTAAGAACTTAAAGTAATAATTTATACATCATTCAATAATGTCTTTGGCTATACTATTCTTACAGACCACTTACTAACTAACAAAAAAGATAAACAATATATATGTACCTTCTGAAGTAATAAAGAATTAAAAAAATAAGATAAAAAAGAAACATCTTTAGCTGCGAAAGCAGTAATTAAGAATTTCTTGTGAGATAATTTCGAAATGTAAAAGTCTAAATCATTCTCTATAGATACTTTATTATACAATGTTTACGCGCGAGTTATAGGCTCTTCAAGAGCATGCAGAGTTCTATGAATTTGGGAATGAAATAACGAGTAATGCCGCAACGACCTTGCAGGAATATTAAAATTAACAAATTTTAATAGCTCGGGAGAATCTTTTTGACCAGATAAAAGATCATGAATAAACACTAATGATTGAATTGTTCGTCTTGTTTTGAGTGTTTTTAAACCTGGTAGCATAATTTGTGCATGATACGAAGGCCAAGATTCATCAAAATTCAAAGCACGGAGCGCAAAACGGGAAAATGTTTTCTAAATTTATTTTGTTTAAACGATGGCAATTATTCACATAAAAAGGACCCCATATGAAAGAAGCATACTCCAGCGTTGACCTCACAAAACAGTAGAGGCAAGTCAAAAATAATCAGAAAATTCTGAGCTATTACGGCGCACAAACGCAAGCAAGGCATATGATTTTGGAATAAGATAATTTAAATTAATCCTAGATTTTTAATAGAATTAACCTTCTGCAAGAGAGTACCCGAAAATGAGTAAGAAAAAATGAGAAAGTTTTTAGACTTTGAGAATGTCTCAGAAAAACATTGGTTAAAATTTAATGGTAACATATTAAAAAACTCCAAGAAAGCAGATTATTGAGATCATTCTGTAAGAGAGCAGTATCATTTAAGTCAGATACTTTACTTAATAATTTTAAGTCATCAGCATAAAGTTCTTACATCTTGCAGTATGAAAACATTTACTGACATAACTAATAAATAACGCAAAAAGCAAAGGGCTAAGAATACTCCCCTGTTGAACTCCAGAAGAAGCAATAAAGTAATGTGAATTAACGCCATTTATCTGTACAAAACATATTTTTTTTGAAGATAAGACTGTATGTTATTCAAAAAATCAGAATGAAAACCCATTTTGGCAAGTTTTAACAGCAAAACATTATGTGGGACCATACCAAAGGCCTTAGAGAAATTAGCATAAAGAACATCAACTTGATTTCCATGCTCAAAAGACGAAAAACAATATCTGGAGAAAACCGATAAATTAGTCACAGTTGACCAGCCCGCAACAAAACCAGGCTGTTCAATACAGATATGTCGCTAAACTAAGAAGAATAATTTATTTTTTATAACACTTTCAAAAAGCTTAGAAACATTAGATAACCTAGATATAGGTCTTTAATTCGAGATGTCATTCCCCCTTACATACATAGTTAACCTTACAAAAATCTGTATACATTTTTTTCTTATTGAAATTATTAATTATTCAAAAAGTTCAACCATTCACAAGGTTTTGCTTTTAATTTTCTCAATGTTGAGTCAGATTTGTTTTTTATGTGGGATTTCATTGAAAACCAGTTAAACGAATAATAAATATTAAAAAAGGGACTTTAAAATATCGTATTTCAGAAACCAAATTTTACACATTGTCAAATATTTGGCAACACTAATTAGTAAGGGTCAGAGCAATTAAGATATCTTGCAATACAATTAAAAGAATTTCCATGGATTTACTAAAATTTAATTAACTCCTTACAGTTTGGTCTTTACGGTTCGTTTATGGGTTGCTTTGTCTACGTTATTCTGGGTACCTGCAAGGACAGTACTATCGGATCCACCGCTATAGCTTCATTGCTGGTATATCAAGTGGCAAAAGGTGTTTGGCAACGAGCGGTTCTCCTAACATTTCTGACTGGAATCATTGAAATAATAATGGGCATATTTAAACTTGGCTTTTTGGTCGAGTTTGTTTCGGGTCCAGTGAGTGCGGGTTTTACCAGCGCCGTAGCTATGATCATCTTTACGTCACAAATGAAAAATATCCTTGGTGTTCGCAATGATGGGGTGACATTTCTGGAGCGTTGGATCAATATGATAAAAGATATAGAAAATGTACGCATAGCCGATACCATTTTGGGTTTCAGTTGTGTGGCGATATTAATATCATTGCGTTTTATTGGACGTCTGCATATAGGACCAAAAGATGATAAAGCCAAACTTTGGTATCATGTGCTCTTCAACAAAGTGGTTTGGTTTCTGGGTGTAACACGTAACGCCTCATTGGTGGTAGCCTGTGCCGGCATAAGCATGTATCTGGAATCACAGGACAAACATTACTTTCGTTTGACGGGTAAAATACCGCCAGGTTTGCCGGAATTCGGTCTGCCGCCATTTTCCATAAGCGCTGTGCAAGGAAATGCTACAATGGGCATAAAACCGCTAGAAGACGAAACATTCTTTGAGATGGTCAACCATTTGGGTTATGGTCTGATAATAGTGCCCTTGGTGGCACTGCTGGAGAATATATCCGTGTGTAAGGCTTTCGGTAAGCTTCTTAGGAATGTTTTCGAAAATTTAAAATTTACTTTTAACCCCTGTTTTGCACAGCTAAAGGCAAGCCTATTGACGCTACTCAGGAACTATTTGCCATTGGCGTTGCTAATGTAGCAAATTCGTTCTTTAAGGGATATCGAGCCAATGGCGGGTTGGCCAGATCCGCAGTCAACAATGCCAGCGGTGTGCGTACGCCCTTGGGTAACCTCTATATTGGCGGTGTTGTAGTGATGGCGTTACTCTATCTAGCAGAATACTTTTATTTCATACCAAAAGCTGTCTTGGCCGCCATTATTATTGCGGCTGTAATCTTCCAATTGCAGTACCACGTGATTTTGCCCATGTGGAGAAGTAAACGTAAGTGTCGCAAAAACAGTTATCTGATTGCAATAGATGAATTTTTCAAATATTATAGGATCCGACTTAATACCTTGTTTTGTGGCATTTATTGCCTGCTTGGTTATGCCTCTGGAGATTGGTATTATGATAGCCATTGGCTTGAATTTACTCTTCATACTGTATCATTCTGCAAGGCCTAAGGTGTCGCTGGAAGAATTAGAGGTGAGTTTGAATTAAGAAATGTTTTATGAATCTATCACATTTTTGTTTCAAATTCTACCCAACTCCACAGACATCGAGTGGTCAAAGATTTCTAAAACTAACACCAGATCGATGTCTCATATTCCCCTCTGTGGAATTTGTGCGTAACTTGGTTATCAAGTCCGGTATTAAAACAACCCTGCCCGTTGTTATTGACTGCACTTACATTTATGGAGCAGATTTTACTGCAGCCAATGTTATCTCATCCATGATCAAGGACTTCAATACGCGACAACAGAAAATAATATTTTTCAATTTAAAACCAAGTGTTGTGCAAATATTTGAAGGATTAAATACGAAGCTAGTGCTTTGCTATAACATTGATGCACTGCAGCAGGAACTAAGTTCTGAGTCGAAGGGGGAAAATAATGGAACAACGAGATTATGAGATATATTTGATATATATTGTTATAGATATTTAAGTAATTATAGTTTTACGATTTTAAAATACGGTATTAAGAATAATCAAGACTTTTTAATTCGATCGATGTTACTTTTTCAAACTGAATTTCTTTAGCCGCGTATGCAGCAGTACGGCGAATTGAAACGGAAGTAAGACCAATGTAACCCAATCTTAACGAAATGGATCTCAGCAATCTGGCTGGTGTGAAGTTAGCATCTTTTTCGCCGCATCCGGCGAATATTAGATGCTTGATCTCTGTAAGCTCATATTTTATAAAAAAATATACTTTTAAGTGAAGTTAGCTATGTAATTGTTAAACGAATTCAAAAAGCTTTTCAGCATTTGACTCAAAAGTTTGTGGTTTAAGTAACGACTAAGTATAAAAGCACTGAATTTGTGTATTACACCGTACCATAATTATCGGAAACAAATTTCACACACGAAGTGGAACTAGAAGCAAAGGATAGGAAAACTGCTGTTTCACTTTTTAAAAGGACTTTTTAATTACAAAAAGGAATCGTTACAATAAAATGTATTTAAATACTTAGAACCTTCAAATCATGGCAATATGGACATCCAATGAAAAAGGACAATCTCTTTTATCAAAAACACGAAGTGACAATACATTCATGTCAAATATGTAGATTAGTTTAATTGACTTATGTTTTATTCGATTTATGTTTTCAATTACTTTAAATGGGAGGTTTTACAATTTTTTCTTTTTTTTTTTCAATAAAAGAATTTGTCTTCTTTCATTTGATACCCATACCGTCCTGTTTTAAAGAATTTAAGTATTTAAATGCATTTTTTTAAACAAATACTTTTTGTAACTTAAAGGCCTTTTAAAAAAAAAATCCTGACGTTCTAGAGAAAAAGTGTGAATACAGTTTTACTATTCTTTGTCTCTATTTTCACGAGTATAGGGTTTACTTCTTGTGTGAAAAGTTCTGCCGCAGGGTGTCATATACAGGGTGAGTCAGATAGCGAGTTCAATCCGAAAACTGGTGATTCCTTAGGCCAAGACAAGAAAACGATCGTATTGAAGGGGGGTTTATTTACCCAATTAGAAGTAAAATAAAGTAAAAAAGTCGAATTTTAATGTAATATCACTTATTACGCAATTACTTTAAAAGTATCACATCTACTTGAATTTTAAGAATAGTTTTGGAAATGAACTTTTACAGTTTCAATAAAACTGAAGACTAAATGAAGCTTTCTTGAACGACAAAAAAATAAGAGCTTATCAAACTCGAAAAAAATTGGTTTTTACAAAACCTCTTAAAATTTTTTTATTTTTATTGCATCGTTTTGTAGTCTCAATTGTTCTCTAAGATATTTCTGTACAAAGTTTTTACCAGCTCTAATTAACAGATCATCTGATTTAGGAGTTTGAAATTGTGTTCAAAATACCTATGTAAAGTACAAAAGCTCACATTGATGTGTAAACAAAAGAAAGCAAAATTTACTCTCACTGTGATGTTCTTGTTGTAAGATTACTCGATAAAAAATACGAAGAAGTAAGGTCGTTTTGAATTCGAAACGGATCCTTTTGGCACAACGGAAATGTGAAAAAAGTAATTGCGAAAGGCCCTTTTGAGTGCTTACAAGTCAGCTGAAAGCACTGACCCGACGTACGACAATACCATTGTAATTTTAACATTGCATGCCATAGGAAATAAGCACTCCAATTTGGCTTACTTTGAATTGCTTTAAAAGGCCTCTCTTGGAAAGTTTTCGGTCAGCAGTTCGTTTTTGCTTTCAAGCTTTTTTAAATTTTCGCTTGAACAACAACAAAATAAAGTGCTGACGTTTTGCTCCTGGTGGAAGTTGCTGACATGCCGGCCCATTGGGCTGTTATACAGAACATATATTCTAAAAAGATAAGTAAATGTCAAATTTATCGTCCTCTGAAGCGCTTTTATTTCTTGTCCCGACAAAATAGACATTAGTTTTTTCTAACCTATAAATTTGCATGTAAGTAAGCAAAAAACCATTGCAAAGTTAGAGCCCGCATTCTCGGACATTTTAATCGTTAACGATTATCATTTTCGAATCGTTTTCGAATACGCGAACGGGAGAAAATCACCATTCGTTAACGAGTCCGAGAATACGATTCTTTAACGAGTCCGAGGAAACGATTCATTAACGAGTCCGAGAAAACGATTCATTTACGAGTCAGAGAATACGATTCATTAACGAGTCCGAGAATGCGATTCGATAACGAGACCGAGAATACGATTTTTTAACGAGTCCGAGAACACGATTCCAGAACGATTCGATAATTAAAAATATCGAATCCTTCTCGAACTACCTAAAATATAAGATTTTTGCCGACAACTTTTTTTGCGAAAAAACTATATTATTAATATTAAATTAAATTGAAAAATTACCACCATCTGGAGATTTGAACCTTGGCCGCGTAATTGTAAGTCCATCAGATTATCCATTCGACCATCGCAGTTGTTAAGTAATCGTCGCTTATTTTGCTTCATTAGGAATGAAAGCTAGCCTATGGTCGTGGGTTCAAACCCCAACCGGGACAAAAAAAATTTTGTTTTGTTGTGCTGTTTTATATAAAAATTTTTTTTACGAAAGTTCGAAATGTTATTTTTTGTAAACTTTTTTTAATGTTATTGTTAAAAATTTTTTTTTTGCCTAAAACATGAAATAATAACAGCAGACTAAAAGTAAATGATTTATTTTTTAAAAATGTTTTTAAAAAAATTTTTACAAGGAAATTGAAAAACGAATACGGGATCTCAGACTCGTAAACGAGCTCGAAACGAATACGAGATTTCGGATCCATAAAAAATTATATGAAAACACTTAAATTTTTTTCATATAAAAATTATGAAATTTTTTTATTTAAATTAACGCAGTTTTAGAAGCTAACTATTAAAAAAATAGTTTTTTATTAAAATAAAATATTTTCATGTTAAAAATTTGGCTTTGTTATGAATACGAAACAAACACTATATCTCGGTCTCGTTTACGAGAATGCGATTCGTTAACGAGTCCGAGAATACGATTCGAATCGTTAATTAAAAATATCGAAGCTTTATCGAACTGCCTTCTTTTATATAAAAATATTTTATTTTAAGAAAAACAATTTTTCTAATTGTTAATTGTGCTAATGCGCTGACTCGGCGTTCCACACCCGGGTTCGATCCCAGGTGGTGGCATCACAAAGATTTCTGATGAAGCCTGTAGCAGTGCCGAAATTGGAATAAAATCAGCTATTGATGTTTTTCTTTTCAAATTAAAAATGTTGTTGTTGTTTCTTTTGAAAAAATGCGTTAGAGTAATTAATTGCTTTAACCTGACCTTAAAAAGCTCAACAAACGATTTTAAACTATCAGACAACTAGAATTTGTATTTAAAATCAAGAATGATTTAAACTATCAAACATTAAAATTTTGTATTTAAATCATAGAAAATTAATATAATTTTTTTAGTGTTAGCTGCTAAAAATACGTCAATTGAAATAAAAAAAAATTATAATTTTTGTATGAAAAACTTAGTCTTTTTATGGAATTATCTATCAAGAGATTTATGCTACGATCACACTGAGAGCTAAATGCGCATTTACTCTATATATTTGTCCCTGTTACTCATACGCTGAGTAAAGGGCCGTTCGTAAATGTGGATTTCGTAAATGCGCATTTAGCTCTCAGTGTGAACATAGCATTATATGAAAAAATTCTTAGTCTTTTTACATAATTTTGTAAGGGTCCGAGATCTCGTGTGCGTTTCGAGTTCGTTTACGAGTTCAACTTTTTTATTGTTAGCTGCTAAAAATATGTCAGTTAAAACACAAAAAAAAAAATGTTCATAATTTTTATATGAAAAAATTCTAGGTGTTTTTATTTAATTTTGTATGAAACAATTTATGGAAATTTTTTCACCCGAGATCTTGGACTCGTAAACGAGCTCATTTACGAATCTTTCTTCGTTTGGTGTTTTTTGGGAAGGAACTAAGAACACATAGCTTTGGCTGGTTTTGGTATTTGTGAGAGCTCAACACAATTTCTAATGGGGATTTGAATTTACAAAAATTAATCCACTTGAGATTTCCGCTGTCATGAAAAATTTCATGAGAAATTATACTTGTTAATAACAATCAGCCCTATCATGAATAATTTTTCACGCGGAATCGGAAATGGGAGTTTCCATTTTTAAGATAAAGCTCCCTTTTCCGATTCCGCGAGAAAAATTTTTCATGATAGGGCTGAATGTTAATGCAGTGAGGGGACATATCTTATCATAGCATAGATGCAGATGAAAGAAAACGTCGCTCAGTGGTTCACATCTATGGGTTCAGGGGATTAAGACGTCTAGCAAAATGAACATGGATGTCGACGTGGATGCAACACTAGATGAATAAAATCCCTAACCTATTTTTTAGATTTTTTGTTCTTTGATAATTTTACTTTGTTTTTTTTTAACTAACCCTCTGTGGCCATTCTTCTCTCCAATGACTTGAAGGCCATACGGGAAGACCATATGGTTTTCACTTTTTTACTTGTTCGTTAATTTTGTATGATTTTAGGGTAGGATTTTCGTAGAAATTCATGCATTTCCTAAGCGAGACCATTAAATTACACTATCACATAAAAAAAACAGTGATCATCAAAACATTCTAGTTTTTTTTTTTAATATCGTTATGGAAATAAAAATTTGGCAAAATGTACTTGTACTACAAAAAAAAGCTTATTTATATAAAAAATAATATTTTTAACAGGGACTTGAAAACAGTATCATTTTAAAAAGGTAAAAGATATTGCCAAGTTAAAAAAATGGAGCTTATTTATAATGTTTCTTTTATAATACTAACATAAATGATTAAGGGCAGTTTTATTCACTTTTTATAATTTGAGTTAGCTTGAGCAGCTTCAATAACTTTTGTTAACTTGACTTTTTATACAACTTGCGAAGTTAAATATTTTAATTTCTCAAGTTAATATTTAATTTCATTCAGTTCAAGTTGAAATCTTATATGTTGATAATGGGACGGTGTTTCGAATTAAGATATGTTTTAATTCACTTCGTTCAATAACGACGCATGCTTTCTATGTAGTCTAATAAAAATATTTCTAAAGGACATATGCTTCCATGAACATTTTTAATTAACCTCTCTTACTATGCCGTTCGATATTTTTAGTTCTTATTCAAAACGTTATATAGTTCTTTGACAATCGAAAATTAATTTGTGTTTTTAATTTTGTCTTCGTTTTTTGATAACAGAGGAGGATAAATTCGAGTCCTTCAAAATATGGTCGACGGCTAATCTATGAATTAATCGGCTGGACCAATTTTTAATTAGTTTGGTTTTATTTCGTTTATACACATGTAAGCCATATATTCTATTTTTTTAAGAAAGGTACTTTGGCGCCTTCTATCATATAAACACAAAACCAATATTACAAAGAGAGTTTCTTTATGTTGACTTCTAACTAAATTATGTTAAAAGAAACTCGACTATGATATATAATAAAATGGCTTGAAAATAAATCGTTAAAAATTTAAATTATTTCCGCTTGAGGATCTAGAAACCTACTTTGAGCGCAATCTTTAAACGCGTTTTTCTTGGAACGTTATTTTTTATGCGACATGAAATGTAATTCAGCTCTTTGCAATTTGACATAGCACTTTTTTTTGAAAACTGTTTTTAACCGTTTTTTTATTTCTAGAAGAATAAGTTGATTTTTTATTAAAAGTAGTCTAAAATGTATTGTTTTATTTTACGTTTCTTTTCGTCAAACTTATATTTACTAAATCGAACGAAAAAATTCCATTTTTGACTTAAGTAGAGATTTGTGACTTACAGGCAGCACGACATTATTTTTTGGTGTCAACTTCTAACATACAGATTAAATGGAGCTTTAGTATTTGCGCTAGCTCTGTTGAAATCCTTTCAATGATGCAAATTCAGTCACTAGAGGAGTCAAACATAAAAAGGCATATACAAAAATTTAGTAACTGAATTTGAAAAGATTCATCAGAAATGGTGCCTTATTTTGGGATAACTTCATTTACTCTCTATGCACTACTACTTCTTGAAAATCGAGTAACCCACCAAACTGAAATTGGCAAGCTTCTTATTCTCTTTAACAAATGGTTCGAGCTAAACGTAGAAATTTCACATTGTTAACTAATGCGAAAATGTAGGTACCCACTACTCATAATTGCGCACATAATAGGTCTGGTCCCGTACTCGATGCAAGTAGCTTAAAGTTGCTTGAAAGCTTTATTTTGAAGTTCGAGAGAGAGAGAGGAATAACATGCGAAATGACACTCTCTAATCTATTACAGTTAATTAAAGTTAGTACGGGAACAGACCTAATAACAGCACTTTCATATTACTGCGCGATGACCAAGTTTCTTTTGGCCAACTAATGATTGTAATCTTTGAAGCTGACATCGATCAGCGGAAATTAGAACAGGTCATTACGGATATAAAGTGCAATTCAAGACCTTGCAAGGACTTTGATCGATCCGCTTTTGATTGTGTTGTGCATGTTATTAAATTTTAGAACACAAATGATCAAGAACTAGATCTAACCCCCCTATTACGAATTCATACGATACACGATAAACGCTTGCATTCTGTTAAGCGGTATTACGAACTTTCGTTTGTCGTATTAAATCCGACAGTTAGCGTTTATCGTTTATCTGAAAAAAATGGTATTACGAAACGATACGTATCAGATCAGCTGTTCAATTTCATACGCTTGCAAGCGGCTGAATATTCTTGTCCGATAGTTGAAATTTTATATAAAATTTTAATCTTTTTCAAAATTTTTAAATATTAAAGATATAAAAATGACTTTTTTAAAGGATTTGATCAAAATTAAGCGATATTTCAGGCCAAGAGTTGCGATTTCAAAAGTTCAACTGGGAGGTCTTGCCACTTTAATGGAAGAAAACGCAGATTATACATTTACCGATTTATTGATAACGACATAGTATTGGGGGTTGGAATTAGTTTTAAAGGTTTTCTAAGAGATGGCGTAACTATCAATAGATCGCATCGGGCACACCTGTGACTAAATTCATTTCAAAGCACATTGTCTAAGCTTCATTTTTTAGTATGTGTCATTCCACTGAAGTGTAAACAACATATATTTTTTTCTCTGTGAACATGTCGACTTTCGTTCCAACAAAACGCAATTTGCGGGAAGGTTTACTTTTGTGCTTCCATTTGAAGAAAAAAGCGGTTGAAGCACAACGCACGCTTACTGAGGCTTACGGGGACTATGCTCCATCGATTTCTACTTGTGAGTACTGGTTCCGTCGGTTTAAAAGTGGTGATTTTGATACGGAAGACAAAGAGCGTCCGGGCCAGCCGAAAAAGTTTGAAGATGAGGAATTGGAGGCTTTGCTCGATGAAGACCCGTGTCAAACCCTTCAAGAATTGTCAGAATCATTGGGAGTCGACTTATCAACGGTCGGCAAACGCTTGAAGGCCATGGGAATGATTCAAAAGCAAGGAAATTGGGTGCCGTACCAGTTGAAGCCGAGAGACGTTGAACGGCGATTTTGCATGTGCGAACAACTGCTTCAACGGCATAAAAGGAAGAGTTTTTTGCATCGTATTGTCACTGGCGATGAAAAGTGGATCCATTACGATAATCCTAAGCGAAAAAAATCGTGGGGACCACCCGGCCATGCATCAACATCGAGGGCCAAGCCGAATATTCATGGCGCCAAGCTTATGCTGTGTATTTGGTGGGATCAGAAGGGTGTCGTGTACTATGAGCTGCTAAAACCTAACGAAACCATCACTGGGGAACGCTACCAACAACAATTGATGCAATTGAGCCGAGCATTAAAGGTTAAACGGCCGGAATATGCCAAAAGACACGACAAAGTGGTTTTTCAACATGACAACGCACGGCCACATGTTGCAAAAACCGTCAAGGAAACGTTGGAGGCGCTGAATTGGGATGTGCTACCCCACCCGCCTAATAGCCCAAACATAGCCCCTTCCGACTACCACCTATTCAGATCGATGACGCATGGCTTGGCTGAGCAGCGCTTCACTTCTTACGAGGATACAAAAAAATGGGTCGATTCGTGGATTGCCTCAAAAAACGAATCGTTCTTCCGGCGCGGAATCCATATGCTGCCAGAAAGATGGGAAAATGTTGTAGCTAACGATGGACAATACTTTGAATAATATACATTGTACCGTTGTTTCTAAATAAATGCTCAAAAACCGAAAAAAAAACCTTTAAAATTAATTCCAACCCCCAATAAAATTGAAATGTTGAAATTAAGTAACCTCAACAAACTTATTTCAACGTCATGAGCAAATCGCCACCTTTCAATGTCATTCCGTTGGTTATTTCGAGTTTCTTGACAATGTCTGCTTTTGGCGACTGCAAGACCATTTCCATCTTCATGGCAGATAGAACCACAAGCGGCTGTCCCTTTTCGACTTTGTCACCTTCCTTAAAACGAATATCAATGACTGTTCCTGGCATAGGAGGTCCAACTTCGTTCTCGTTTGCTTTTGAAGTCTTGGGATGAACATGAAGTTTCTTTACAGCTTCTTTATCGCGAGATTATAAGCATCCTTCAACTT
Source organism: Dichetophora obliterata (assembly GCA_963920525.1). Lineage (NCBI taxonomy): Eukaryota > Metazoa > Arthropoda > Insecta > Diptera > Sciomyzidae > Dichetophora > Dichetophora obliterata. The sequence continues at coordinate 243,138,770 of OY986435.1, read as the reverse complement.
CCTTCTTTCCACAGCATCTATACATGTCTCATCGCTTTCTCCACTTATATTGAACGCCGTGGATGTCGTCGGAAACGTGTTTATATATTTTATTTTTGAACTTTCAAAATATTGAATTGACTTAAAATTAAAATTTTGCTTTGAGAATTTCAATTGTTTTTTCTTGAATTCACAGTAAAATGTAAACAAATATCACTGTCATTCACAATAGTAGATCTATCGGGCGTATGAAAACGATAATACGAAAGCTTGATTTTTACGATACGCTTGCAAGCGTCTATCGTGTATCGTATGGAAATCCATAATAGGGGGGTAAAAGTAATGCCAACAAGTAATAAACTCTCTGAGGTTTATTTAATAATAAATATTAATTGAATAGAATAAACATTCTCAGAAGTGAATTAAGCCCATGCCACCACGGTTCTTAGCATACCGACCACGCACTGTAATCAGTATGCCACGGACGCCATAACATTCTTAACGGTAAGCGGAACCTACATCTTTAATATTGTGCATAAAAAGTTGTAGAGATCTGTATCGGTTCTAGTCAGATAAAATAAAACGTGCTTCAAATGTTTTTATAGTAAAAATTTTGTTGTCGCAGCACAAACGTGTGAAAACTTGTGATTGAAGCGAAAATCACAAGTTACACCAAATATCCCAAATTAGAACTTATAGCTGGTCATATATTCGGAAGTTAGAGAAATCACAAGTTCACAAAAGTTATCAAACGAAAGTTGTATCAAATTTTCAATATGTCAAAATATTTTTGAGAAATTCAAGTGAATAAAATGGAATAACTTTTGAAATCGAATAAATCCCAAAGTAATTCCAACTTCTCAAGTTAAAGAAGTGAATAAAACAGCCCTAAAAATATCATTTTTATTGACAAGTAATATCAATTATTTCTATTAAAGAATTTATTTAAAATTATATATGAAATTAATGCAAGAACCACATATCTCTTGTGTGTACAACCTTTTATTTCAAGGCAGCTGTATAGTACAAAATTCCAATAATTGTATTGATTTCTATTATATCCGTAAGCACTCGATACGTCTCTACTGCCGCCCTAAGAAAAATATCACAAATGCCAAAATATCAAAATTAAGATAAGTGCAGATTCGGAACCGTGAATGAGTTTCTGATTTTTGTGTTAAGCTAAGATTACCTATTTTCAACTGAAAATGACTGAAAAACGTTAAGAAAAATTTTCATTCTAGTGTGTTTCTTAGAAAGATAAAAAACGTAAAAGCTGAATATCTCAAAACTACTCAAATGGAGATATGACTGTACTCGGCTATTCTCTCGGAGGCGCGTCTTTTGCCTTTCAATTACTTTGTATGATTACTTTGTATGATTGACTAATATTTGCAACATATCCGCAGAATACACCAACGAAAATACATCGAGTGGCATTTGAATATCAACTGCATCTAACTTTGGACTGGTATTAAAATTTGGTGAACCACTAGTACGACAGCCTACTCATACGTACCTAATGAAGCGCCTCGGTTGGCGAGAGAGATATTTGAAATTTTGGGTATGCCCTATTTGCACCAGGGCACGGACTTTACCTCTATTGTGGTTGATCTACCACATTTTCTTAAAATTTTAATATCTACCACTTTTACCACCGAAGGCTTAAAATCAACCACTATTTGCGCTATCATAATATTTTTTTATGAATTTTTTTTCCATGAATACTATTAATAAACTTAAAAGTTTCTTTTCCATAATGAATAATATTAAATCTGAAAAACAAAACGGTTGGTAAACTGTTATAAACTGGTTTAGTTGCAAACCAAATCTTTATTAAAGAATTTTGTGATGAAAAAGAAAACTATTCGAGCCTCCGGCAAAATTAAGAAAATTTTCAGAACTACCATAAATAATTTTACACGCAGAATTAGAAAAGGGATTTTCAATTTTTAAAGCTCAAGAACATTTTGGAAAATTTTAATGCGAAGTTGTTCAGCTACAGTTTATCAATAAATTTACAAAATATTCTTGAGCTTTATCCGTTTCTGCGTGAAAAACTAGTCATGATAGGACTGTTTCTTGTAAATCTTTTAATTTTGTTGATGGAAGGTGTATTGCTCTCTAGTTTTTTTTTTCTTTATATGCATGTTTATATATTTTTAGCATAACAGCCCTATTCTGGAAAAGCATCAATTGTTACCCAGTATTTTTAAAATTTCTATGTGTTTGTTGTAATTTCTTGATTTCAAAACAAAATATGAAGCTCAACAAACAAAATTGTTAAATGAAATTGTGACTATCAGAAAAGCAGGTGACAATTTTTATAAAAATTTGTTATTTTTGAGCTTAAAATTTTGTTTTGAAATCAAAAAATACAATAAACACATAGAAATGTTAAAAATACTGGGTAACAATTTATACTTATTCGAGAATAGGGCTGTTAATCTAATTTACGGGCAGGAGCCCAATTTTTTTGTTAGTTTTGAAATACGTACTTTTTCCTTTTTCAAATTTTATCTCGAAAACCATAAGTAAGCGACATTTTTTAATGGACTCCTTTTAGACCCAATTTTACCATCTGGTAAAAGTAACCGTCCCGATAAACTCACAACTTGCTAGAAAATCATACCTCCATTTCTGGCGAGTTGTGAGTTTTCCGGGTCGGTCACTTTTACTGGACTGTGAAGGAATTGGGCTTTGGGGGTAAGAATATATATTTAAAATAAAATTGGGCTTAGGGGCAAACTAGATTTGTTCCATATTGTTTTGTTTTTTGTTTTATTGACTGAAAGTTTGTTGGTTTTTAATCTATTTTTGTTTTTTATATTGAGTTTACACTTTTATTGTTATTGTAAACTGTGTTATGTATATTTTTTTTATAATAAAAGACATATACAGTTATTATATACAATATCAAATCTGCCACATTTTATTTCAATCTACCACACTTTTTGAGTCCAATCTTCCACTAACAATTTTTTCAAGTTCGTGCACTGGTTTGCACCCTTGTAGTCCCAGAGGGTTAAAGGTTAGGTTTTAATGTTTTTTACTATATAAAAACGTATCATGGATAATTCTTTTTAATAATACTGAAACAGTTGGTTTGCACTGTATGGACATTTGTATGGATTTCCTACAAGGAGAAAACTGTTTGCTATATTTGTATTGTGGTTAAGCAAAACTTGCGCTTAAATATCAGCCACTGCAAAATTATGCTAGATTCTAGCAAAAACAAATCAGAATTTGCTATTCCAGTTTATAATTACTTAGCAAAATTTCGATTATTATTTAAGTTATTATAAACTGCAAAAGATAATTTCTACTTAATTCAAGCAAATATTTGCTAAGTTATTAAAAATTGGAATAGCAAATTTTGATTAGTTTTTGCTGAAATCTTGCATATTTTTGAAGTAAAATAATTATTAACATTAAATTAAATTAAATTAAATTAAAAAAGCACTATTATCCGGAGACTTGAATCTCAGCCGCGTGGGTGTAAGTGCATGGGCTTATCCATTTGACCATCGCATTTGTTAACCAATCAACGTTTAATTTTCTTCATTTAGAATAAATGTGTGCGTGTGTTTAAAATAAATTTGCTTGAGTTTAGTAAAAATTTGCTATTTGAGTTTATAATAACTTAGCAAATATTTGCTTGAATTTAATATAATTTTGCTTTTTCCTAAATACGTAAGGAGTGATTTCAATTTAGCAATCTTTTTCTAAAATCACACCGTGATTGAGCAAAGTTTTGCTAATTTGCTTTTAAGCAAAACATTTGCTTGATTCAAACAAAATAATTATCTCCGTGTACTTGTCCCTTTGAAAATTCATGTTAAAAATTGTTTACGTGTTTTTTCTTAAAATAAACTATAGCAGCACTTCTCAGGCCTTTCATAAAAAAAAGTTAAGTTTAACATTAATGTTTTGACTGAATTTCAATGTCTTATCCTTTTATGAGTTTGTGCTTGGAAACTGGGGGCGATGGATCAATGTAACATGTCTGACTGTCTCAACCTGGCGAGGCCAGCATAATCTTTGTGAAATCGCCTCAAGTCGACTCAAACCTCCACGTGGTGTTTCCTGGGCAACGTCAAAACTGACAACCGTTAGTTTGGCGGCTAATCTGAGCGGCGGGCCTCCCTAGGCTTAAAATAGGTTGTGCGTCGGGTTTGAAGCCCACCCGTAAAAACCAATTTCAATGAAAACATATAAGAATAGAAGAAAAATGATCCCCAAATCTGATGACGACTACCGCAAACGAAAAACTGATAATGATTTACGGATATGCACCTGGAATGTCCGAACCCTTAATTGGGAAGGTGCATCTATCCAACTGACTGATGTCTTGGAAAGATACAAAGCTGATATCACTGCTATCCAAGAAATGCGATGGAAGGGACAGGGTTGCATTCGGCATGCACCCTGTGATATCTACTACAGCGGCCATGCGGAGAAGCACGAGTTTGGATGCGGATTTGTAGTTGGCAAGAGACTACGGCCCCACGTCCTGCGATTCACACCTGTGAACGAACGACCTGCCATAATCCGCATCAAGGTTAGATTCTTCAATATAAGCCTAATATGTGCGCACGCTCCGACAGAAGACAAGGACGATGAGATCAAGGAAATTTTCTATGAGCGCCTTGAAAATGCTTACGAGCGCTGCCCCCGCCACGACGTAAAAATCGTGCTTGGTGACTTCAACGCTAAGGTGGGCAAGGAAAATATTTTTGGTCCAACAGTCGGAAAGTTCAGCCTCCACGACAACACCTCCGATAACGGAATGAGGCTGATTGACTTCGCCGCAGCACGAAACATGGTCGTAAGTAGTACTAGATTCAAGCATCTCAATATTCATAAAGCCACCTGGATGTCCCCTGATCAAAAAACAAAAAATCAAATTGATCACGTTTTGATCGACGGAAGGCACTCTTCCAGTGTATTGGATGTACGCACGATCCGTGGTGCAAACATTGACTCGGATCACTATCTTGTTGCAGCCAAGATCCGTACACGTCTGTGCGCAGCTAAAAATACACGCAACCCTACACAGAGAAAGCTAGACGTCGACAAGCTGCAATCAAAACAGACAGCCGATGCTTTCGCCACTCGACTCTCACTCCTGCTTCAAAGCACTCCTCCAATCGATGATATATGCGCGCAGTGGACCCACATTTCCAACTCCATGCGTGCGGCTGCTGAAGAGGTGATTGGCTACCAACGCCCTCGCCGAAACCAGTGGTACGACCAGGAGTGTCGCGACGCCACTGCAGAGAAAGACGCCGCCTACAAAGCCACCCTGCAGTCGGTTGTAACGCGCGCTGCTAAGGAGCGATACAAAGAAAAGAGGAGGGAAGAGAGACATATTTTCAGGCGGAAAAAAAGAGAGGCAGAAAAGCGCGAGCAGGAGAAGATTGAGATGTATGGTGACAGGAATGAGGCCCGAAAATTTTTCGAAAAAATAAGACGCCTTGCCGATGGTTTTAAAACCGGGGCCTCTTCCTGCAAGGATGAAAACGGGAATCTAGTGACAGATGTCCAGAGTACACTGACGTTATGGAGGGAACACTTCTCTAAGCTTCTAAATGGCGACGCTGACAACAATCCCGCCAATAGAGATGATATTCCGGAAACCCCAATTGCGGATGACAGCGTCGAGGTTTCGCTGCCCGACTATGATGAAGTTCTGACAGCTATAGCTCGGCTTAAAAATAACAAAGCCGCGGGAGCTGATGGCTTACCTGCTGAGCTGTTTAAGAACGGAGGCGAAGCTCTACTTAAATGCATTCACGAGCTTCTATGCAGAATATGGTCGGAAGAATGCATTCCGAACGATTGGAATCTCAGTGTGCTCTGCCCAATCCACAAGAAAGGCGATCCCACTATCTGTGCCAATTACCGTGGGATAAGCCTTCTTAATATCGCATATAAGGTCCTGTCGAGCGTTTTATGTGAAAGATTGAAGCCCATTGTAAACGAACTGATCGGACCTTATCAGTGTGGCTTCAGACCTGGAAAGTCCACCATCGACCAGATTTTCACGCTACGACAAATCTTGGAGAAGACTCAAGAAAAACAAGTCGACACCCACCATCTTTTTGTTGACTACAAAGCCGCCTTCGACAGCCCAATAAGGAAGCACCTGTACTCCACCATGTCTGAATTTGGTATTCCTGCAAAACTAATACGACTTTGCAGGATGACACTGAGCAACACCAGCAGCGCAGTTAAAGTCGGGAAGGACCTCTCCCCACCATTTATTACCAAACGAGGTTTCAGACAAGGTGATTCCTTATCGTGCGACTTTTTCAACCTAATGATGGAAAAGATCATCCGAGCTGCTGATCTGAGACGTAGTGGCACAATATTCTACAAGAGTGTTATGCTGCTTGCGTATGCTGATGACATAGATATCATTGGCCATAATACGCGCGAAGTCAGTGCAGCATTTTCCAGATTAGAAAGAGAGTCAAGTCGAATGGGTCTGTCAGTGAATGCAGATAAGACGAAATACTTAGTGTCAACAAACAAACAGTCCCAGCGTCTTGGAACCCACGTTACCGTTGACAATACCTCCTTCGAGGTTGTGAAGAACTTCGTCTATCTAGGATCCAGCATTAATTCAACCAACGACATCAGCATTGAGATCAAACGAAGAATAACTCTTGCCAACAGGTGTTACTTTGGGCTCAGTAGGCAATTGAGAAGCAGAGCCCTCTCTCGACGAACGAAAATCACGCTCTATAAATCGCTCATCATGCCCGTCCTACTTTACGCATCACAAACCTGGACGCTGAGCAGTTTAGATGAAAAGACTTTAGGAGCATTCGAGAGAAAGATTCTTCGTAAGATCTACGGACCAATCTGCGTCAATGGCGAGTACCGAATACGGTGGAATGATGAACTGTATGAGCTGTACGCTGACATCGACATAGTCAAGCGCATTAAAATCGAGCGGCTTCGCTGGCTTGGTCATGTTCAGCGCATGAAAGACGATGCTCCAGTGAAGAAAACATTCGATTCGGTACCCAGCGGCGGTCAACGCAGAAGAGGACGACCGCATCTTCGTTGGAAAGACCAAGTAGAGGACAACCTGACGAAGCTTGGAATTTCCAACTGGCGCCAGCAAGCAAAAGACAGAAATGGCTGGCGCAAATTCTTAGATGAGGCCAAGACCGACATACGGTTGTAGCGCCAACTAAGTAAGTAAGTAAGCTTGCAAAAAACATGTAATTTGTCATAAAATTGCATGTTACATTTTTGATAATTGTTGCTAGCAACCAAATGTACAGCGAAAGTGTACTCAAAAATTAGTAAAAATGTCCCGACCGTTACCGTAGAATGACCAATAGTTCCGATTTCGATAAATCGTTTTAAGAAAATATTCTTGAATATATAAACTGGTTTTTTTTTAATTAATTTTTTAATTTTCTACACTAGAATACTGCCCTAATAAACAGCTATGAACTTATATAAATCTTTTTCTTATTGCGAAATTATTGAGCTTCATTTCACTTGATAAGCCCACAGGTTCTGTTCCATAGTGTATTATTAGGTAATCAGGTTTCAGCACAATCAAACATCAGTTGCATCAAAGAATTAAACTGTGAATTAATACTTTCTAAATATGGCTCACATGCTTTGATTGATGCTCAATCAAAAGTAAACAAATCTAATATTGCGGCTATCAGCCATATTAAAAGCCAAAACAGCAATTAACATGCTTTACAGAGACAAACAAACAAGCGAAATTTCTCTGAGCCGGGTTTGATTTCTGTTTTGGCAAAAAACCTACGAGAACAATAAAAATAAAAACACCAATAAAAAAATAATAATTTAAATACGGTTGGCTGAGTCTGAGCAAACAATTTAATGAGACGCTCATCAGTGATAAAGCTCAACTTCACAGTTTCGGTTATTCTGGTATACGGTGTATTTTTCGCGCAGTTCGTGCTTATTACCAATTTAGTTTTGTAAGTTTTGGAACGTGTATCCCAACAACAACGTGTGGCGTTATGTAACCAAGATGATAGTCGACGAAAAAACAGACCCCAGCGATGATGCGGTAAGCACCCAACTAAATGGGTCATTGGATTTTATTTTGATACCTGATCATCAGAGTGCGTCACGAAGCCAGCTAGAACTAAGTGACAACAAAGAAACATTTAAAGACTATCTGGGACGTGTTAAACGAGCATTTCAAAAGAAAACTCTCTACAGATGCTTTCCCATACTAACGTGGTTACCAATCTACTCTAGGGTTGATGCAGTGTCTGATCTGATAGCCGGCATAACAGTAGCTTTAGCTGCTATACCTTTGGCCTTGGCCTTTGCTGGCATCGCCGGTTTACCAACAGAGGTGATAACAACGACAACACTATTATAAGCGGCATGTTTTTAACCCTATTTCTTGGTAAACTGCAGTTTGGTCTCTACAGCTCCTTTGCGGGCAATTTTGTCTACACCATTATCGGCTCCTGCAAGGATAACATACTGGGATCAACCGCTATAGCATCGCTATTGATGCATAGTGTGGCGCATGGTGTCTGGCAGAAGGCCGTACTCTTCACCTTTCTCAGCGGCGTTGTAGAGCTGCTCATGGGTCTCTGCCAGTTCAGCTTTATTATTGACTTTGTGTCAGGTCCTGTGAGTGCTGGTTTCACCAGTGCCGTGGCTTTGATAATCTTTACATCGCAAATTAAGAATATCCTAGTTGTCAAGAGCACGGGTTCATCATTTCTGCAGAATTGGATATCCATGTTGGGTGACATACAAAATCTACGTGTAACTGATACTATTCTAGGTCTCAGCTGTGTAGCTGTTCTCATAGCGCTGCGTTTTTTGGGTAATCTACGCATTGGAGCAACGAAGAGCACCTTTCATGTAGTTGTCAATCGATTTCTATGGTTTTTGGGTGTTGGCAGAAATGCTCTGCTTGTATTTGCCGCCACTGCAGTCGTGACCTATTTGGAATCGCAAGGCAAAAGCTATTTCCGATTAACTGGTTTCATTCCCTCGGGATTTCCGGAAGTGCAGCTACCACAGTTTTCCGTGTCTACAGCAAAGGGAAATGTAACGGCTGGTATAGCAGCTGTAGAAGCCCAAAGCTTCTGGGATATATTGCAGGAATTTGGCACAAGTTTGATCGTGATTCCATTGATCAGTATGCTAGAAACTATGGCTGTTTGCAAGACCTTTGGTAGGTATCAAATGGTTATAGGGTTTTTTTAAATACAAACTTAATCCTTTGGAGGCAAAGAGCATATTTTTCGATCAAAATTTTCGGTTGAATACACTGTGAGAATATACGAATTGGGTAGGGAGTCCAATATCGGAAGATTTTTACAATCCCGAGTCATCGGGGTCGATAATCCGAATGATGGAGTTCCGGAATTGCTATGGGATTATGAAAACCATATTAACCAGAAAATTCAATAAATATTTAATATACCTATATTTGCAATCAGTCTTATCGGTGCGGATATCGATTAATTTAAAACTTCAATAACATTCGCACAAAACAATTACGAAAATTCTATAAAGTTAATAAGAATGACAATTAAGCTCAATAAACTTAAAATTAATCTATAAAAAAGCAACAAACATTTCCTTTGGCTTGTTAGAGCATTCAAAGTTTCATAAAAATGGTAAGATTTACACCTTACTGATTTTATATACACGTTCTGCTCTATTCCTATTGGTAATAGATTTACTATATATACCTATATAATATAGCTATATGCTATTTATAGCTATAATAGTTCGTTCGTCAATTTCGAAGTTTTTATTTTGTAACTGGCTAACTTCTGAAAACGTTCATAGAGACTACTATAGAACACTGAAAATGAGTATCAATTCACCTAGAAGACGGAGGGAACTTTTGAATTTTTCTAAGTTGGAATGGGTCAAAATAAAAAACGGTCTGGCCGTCCGTCTGTCTATCTGTCGACACTATAGCAACCGTCATTTTGAAGCTATCGCAATGAAATTTGGTATTTAAGCTTTTTGGACGAAAAGCTAATTGGATAAAAATCACTCCAATTCCCATTCAAAGTGACATTATAAAAACGGTTAATCTCTTTAAGTTCCACAAAACTTAATATATGACCTTGACATTTTGTTTATAAGCTTTGATATTTAATTTTCACCTTATGTAAAAAATTCAAACAAATCGGATGAAAATCATGCGTATCTCCCATTCAAAGTGACTTTATCCAAACAGTAAATATCTTTGAATTCCAAAAAAATTAATAAATGGACTTGAAATTCTGCACATAAGTTTTCGCATGCATTCTGAGTAAACAACAAAATCTATTTTGTACTTTTAATTGTTCTTATTTTTCACTTGCTTGTTTTGGTTGGCTAAAGTTCTCTTACAAAAAGTTTAATAATTCCGAAAAGGCTAAAAATGGCTCAACAAAATTTTTTAAAATTGTCCAAAACACTGATTATGGACAGTCTATTATATATAAATTAAATCACAATCAGATGACAAAAGTGCACAAAACAAACACTTAAACTCCAATTGAATGACAAAAAACCTTAATTTTTTCTAACACATTGTGTAGTAAGAACCACAATTACCTGAGCTCGAAATTTCCATTAAAAAACTTTCCAATTTTTCACTGCGCGCGAACGAAAGCAAAAAAGTGAATTTTTAACCACGTATTACTTTTCAACTAGTAATGCCAGGTATACAATTTTTGTTGTTAGTTTTTATTGTCTTTAAATCGGTATCAAAAAGAAGTTTATACATAAAAAAATATTTTGAATTATAAACCTAAAAGCCCATACACTACCCCATTGTGTATTGCCCAAGAGCTACCAAAATGAAAATTTACATTGAAAGGGGGGAAAGAAGTATGTAAAAAATGTACATAAATAAAATACTTCTTTAATTAAATTAAATAATCCTATATAATAAAGCGCTATGACTGAGTCCGTCGTAGTACGATTATCGTAGAAGTTACGAATTTTGAAATGAAATTCAGAAGGAATAACAACTTTTACTGTATGATTTTTTATCAAAATTTTCTCCGACAACCAAAACACGACAAGCAAAAATCAACGAAATGGCGCTTCGAATGAACTCAGTGATGCTTTTTTCGAAGTTTCTACGATAATCGAACTACGACGGGACTCAGTGATAGGGCTGAATACTATACAGGGCTGTCCATATTCGAAGCGCCCATCTGGCAACACTGTAACTTTCCGCAGTGATGCCAAATCGACTAATGACATACCGCGTTTGAAGCGTCATTCCAAGCAAATGTTTACAATGGAACAGTACACGCCACGCGAACGCTCTAAAATTCTTGAAATTTACATTCAACAAAACAAGTCAATAGTGAAAACTCAACGTGCTTTCAAAAAAATAAATAAAGTGAAAAGTGCGCCTTCCAAGAAAACGGTAAACAAACAAAATTGCCGTATTTATGCCACTGAAAATCCTTAAGAGATTCAAGAGGTACCTCTTCACGATGCAAAAGTCACTGTTTGGTGCGGCGTTTGTGCTTAAATGCTCATTGGGCCGTTCTTTTTCGAAGATGATAATGGCCACAGAGTTACTGTCAATCAGGAGCGTTATCGCGATATGATAAACAATTTTTTCATGCCAATCGTTCGTCGAAAGCGTATCAGGTACTACTGGTTTCAACAAGACGGCGCGCCACCACACACAAGCCGCACTACAATCGATTTTTTGAAGCAATTGTTCCCTGGCCGTTTGATGTCAAAAAATGGTGATTTCGATTGGCCACCAAGATCACCAGATTTAACGCCTCCAGACTTCTTTTTGTGGGGTTATTTGAAATCAAAGGTTTACGTCAACAAGCCAAAGACCCTAGAAGAGCTGAAAACCAACATCCGTCAAGAAATAACCGCCATTCCCATCGAAATGTTGAAGAAAACCATGGAAAATGCTGCAAAACGGGCACAATATGTCGTAGAGGCCAATGGCGACCATTTACGAGATATCATATTCATGAAATAATGTAAGCAAATCTACTTAAACCCAATTAAATGATATTCATGACGAACAGAAAAAAAATTGTGGTTTCTTTGATTTATTTAAAAATAAAATGGGCGCTTCGAATATGGATAACCCTGTACATTAAGGATACTCAAGCACCATAGCAAAAAAAAAGCATTGTTCGGGTCGGTTACCAAAATCATCATCGGTTTTTTTATGATTTTCCCCAAATATTTCGACTCTAGCGATAACCATCTGTGAGCTGGAATGGTTTGAAATAATCACTAAAAACCTAGTTTATTGCAAAAATATGGGCTGGAGAAAGCTCTTCCCATCTGCATCAAACAAAATTATAAATTCTTGCAATCGGACTTAAGATAATGCTGTTTTTCATGCATATTTTTGATATTTTTTTATTTCATTTCCATAAATATAAACTTTTAAAATTCAAATAATTTCATACCATTAAATTTTTTTTAATTACTTATAATACTTTTTCAGTAAGTGTTTTTTTATTATTAATATTTTAGGTTAAATATCTATCAATTTAAGCAATGCTGACCAAGAATCATTGCAAGTACTCAAAATCTTTCTAATGATATTTTGAAAGTGAGGATCGCGTTAGATATAATTAGGCTTTTTAATTAACTTGAAAAATATTAAAAAAATTCAAGAAAAACAGCATTTTATTAATCCGAATGCATAAATTTTAAATTTTTTGATGCAGATTGGAAGAACTTTTTCGTGACTATTTATTATTTTTAAGCGTTTATTTTGTTACAACTACTACAGCAGCCAATATTTTTACAAGAAACTTGATTTTAAGAGGGTATTTCAAACCATTCCAAATAACAGATAGCTATCGCTTGAGTCGAAATATTTGGGGAATCATCATCACATAAGCCAAGGTTTTTTTTTGAGGAACTGACCCGAAAAAGTTTTTTTCGTGAGGTGCTTTACAATACATAATACTTGATATCAGTGGAATAGATATGGGGGTGGTCCGCGGGTCGGGACCCCTCCCAAAGCCATGGAAACATAACCAAATGTCTCACGTTATTGTGAATTGAGTCTTGTATTAAGTTAAGCACAAATCAAAATGTATATGTACGGCCATACATATTTTTCCCAAGAAAGTGATCAACATTTTATTTAGTGCAGCGTTTAATTTTTCTAAATCGGTCAACAGTTACTAGAGATAAAGTGACATGCGTAGTTTCCAGAAATTTGGTATTGCTTAGATTCAATTTAACAAGCCCATAATTTTTTAAATACCTACCGTTTTTCGACATTTGGCTTCACAAAACAGTTATGTAATCAGGTATTTAAAAGTATCCTTTTTTGAGGTTATTATATTTTTACGGACTCCCCCCAACCAAATGCTATCTATACCACTGCTTGATATTATAATATATCATTAATATATGGCAGTGTCGAGTTGACCTTGAGGCAAATGCTTCTGGCCCCTCGCTCGTAGGTGCCATGCGCCAACGCACATTGGTTCCAAACATGAAAAAGACGGCCAAAACCTAATTTTTTTTTAGTATTTGAAAAAGATTTGGTACTTCCAATACCTATTAGAGATAGATAAATAAAAAAAACTGCGATGCACGGTTGCCACCTTTAGTAGAAAAATATCATATTTGAGAATTTTTAATTGCCGTGGGAATTAAAAATTCCCATGGTATTTTTTCAGCATTGTATTTTTTAATTCACGTGGGATTTTTTTTGGGAATTTTTAATTACCGTGGGAATGAAAATTTCTTATGGTATTTTATAATTCACGTGAGATTTTTTGGGGAATTTTTAAGTTTTAAGGATTTTTAATCAATATTTGCGCAAAACTTTGTTTCCTTACAGTTTTAAAATGTTATTTTTGCACAAATATCTCCGCACGCTTTTTCACACCTGGTTATATATTGAATGTGTTATAAACGCATCCAAATTAAAAAAAGCGCACGCAGCAACACATTGAACGTATTAAATTTAAATAAAACTACACTTAGAAACATAGCTTCGACGGATTTGGTCGCCGCTATTCTTCATGCAAAACGCTTATCACAAAAAAAATTACAAGGTTGTATTTAACAAAAATCATTATAATTTGTTTAAAAATAATATGTACGACTTTAAACATAATGAACAAAATTAAGAAATCGACAGCTAAATGTAAATACAACTGCAGTCAAAATAAAGGCAGTGCGTAAAACTAATTCATAAAAATTAAAATCAGACACAAAAACAGTTATCAGGCATGTTCTGCATTCCACTTCCGAGTGAAAGTGAAAATAAATCATAGTTGAATTTGATTTTTGGTGTTCTACATATATTTTTTTTTTCTTTTTATATTTTATTTAATTTATTAATATAATCAATTGTATAACCAAAAAAAAATTATATATACATATGTTATATAGAACACCAAATATCGAATTCAATTATGATTATTGGGGGTTGGAATTAATTTTAAAGGTTTTTTTTCGGTTTTTGAGCATTTATTTAGAAACAACGGTACAATGTATATTATTCAAAGTATTGTCCATCGTTAGCTACAACATTTTCCCATCTTTCTGGCAGCATATGGATTCCGCGTCGGAAGAACGATTCGTCTTTTGAGGCAATCCACGAATCGACCCATTTTTTGGTATCCTCGTAAGAAGTGAAGCGCTGCTCAGCCAAGCCATGCGTCATCGATCTGAATAGGTGGTAGTCGGAAGGGGCTATGTCTGGGCTATAAGGCGGGTGGGGTAGCACATCCCAATTCAGCGCCTCCAACGTTTCCTTGACGGTTCTTGCAACATGTGGCCGTGCGTTGTCATGTTGAAAAACCACTTTGTCGTGTCTTTTGGCATATTCCGGCCGTTTAACCTTTAATGCTCGGCTCAATTGCATCAATTGTTGTTGGTACATTCCCCAGTGATGGTTTCCTTAGGTTTTAGCAGCTCATAGTACACGACACCCTTCTGATCCCACCAAATACACAGCATAAGCTTGGCGCCATGAATATTCGGCTTGGCCCTTGATGTTGATGCATGGCCGGGTGGTCCCCACGATTTTTGTCGCTTAGGATTATCGTAATGGATCCACTTTTCATCGCCAGTGACAATACGATGCAAAAAACTCTTCCTTTTATGCCGTTGAAGCAGTTGTTCGCACATGCAAAATCGCCGTTCAACGTCTCTCGGCTTCAACTGGTACGGCACCCAATTTCCTTGCTTTTGAATCATTCCCATGGCCTTCAAGCGTTTGCCGACCGTTGATGAGTCGACTCCCAATGATTCTGACAATTCTTGAAGGGTTTGACACGGGTCTTCATCGAGCAAAGCCTCCAATTCCTCATCTTCAAACTTTTTCGGCTGGCCCGGACGCTCTTTGTCTTCCGTATCAAAATCACCACTTTTAAACCGACGGAACCAGTACTCACAAGTAGAAATCGATGGAGCATAGTCCCCGTAAGCCTCAGTAAGCGTGCGTTGTGCTTCAACCGCTTTTTTCTTCAAATGGAAGCACAAAAGTAAACCTTCCCGCAAATTGCGTTTTGTTGGAACGAAAGTCGACATGTTCACAGAGAAAAAAATATATGTTGTTTACACTTCAGTGGAATGACACATACTGAAAAATGAAGCTTAGACAATGTGCTTTGAAATGAATATAGTCACAGGTGTGCCCGATGCGATCTATTGATAGTTACGCCATCTCTTAGAAAACCTTTAAAACTAATTCCAACCCCCAATAATTTTAACTTCCACTCGGAAGTGGAATGCAGAACATTTTTTCTTATGTATTCTTTTATTATTATTTATTTATATCTTTGCTGCTAAGCACGGTTAATTGAGAAATGCTACTTGAGTCGCACAATTTTGAATGAAATAACGGTTCTGTTCTGTTCAACCTTTGAATTCAATCAGTCAGAATGAAGTCAGTTATGAATCAAGAACTCTATTTTGAATTAAATTTGGCATATTTTGAAAATAAAAACATACGGACTTTCTTAAAAACGATTTTATTTTAATTTGTTTGTCTTACTGCTTTTTTTGGAGCACAATTGTACATGCTTTATTTATTTAACTTGTAATATTTGTTTGCGTTTCAATGTAACAAAAGTATGCAATATTTACATTTTTAATAAATTTTGTGGTATTTTTAATTCGTATGGTATTTTCTGTTGTATTTTTTAATGCGTGGTATTTTTATGGTAATTTTAAATACTTATGGTATTTTTTGTGGTATTTTTTAATCCGTATGGTACTTTCTGTGGTATTTTTTAATGCATGGTATTTTTGTGGTAATTTTAAATACTTGTGGTATTTTTTGTGGTATTTTTTTAATAGCCGTGGGATTTTTTTTTTAGTATTTTGGTATGGGAATTGTTGTGGTAATTTTTTTTTGTTCTCGTGGGAAAAAGATATTTTTAATGGGAATTTGAGGTGGCAACCGTGCTGCGATGTCAATTTTTTTTATTGATTTAACAAAATTTATAAAAATTCAACAAAGAAAAAGTAATCAAATTTTGATCCAATTTCAAACATTTCATATATTTTTTGTATGAGTAACTTAAGATGTTTTATGTTTTTATGTATTGATTCAAACCTTAAGTAATAAGAAAAAATAAATGCCTAATATTAAAAAAAAAATTATTGAATATTTAATTTTTTTTAAATATTGCTCAGCGAAAATGGAAAAAACGAAAGTTTTATTTATCCCCGTTTATCTCCTATAGAAAGTTATTGTTTTCGTTGCGAGATATCTTATTATACTAATAAAAAAGATATTATTTACCACAATGTGCCCAAATCGGAAAAAAACTATAATCGTTAGTGAAATAAAACAATTTTTTTTTTGTTGAAACCATTTATTTGTATATTTATAGAGGGTTAATCCTTTAGTGCATAGGAAGCGGGGTAGAGCAAATTCCATATAATTTTATTCTCTTTCTTCAAACTCTTTGTTGATTTCATCAAAACTTTCTAAAACCTCATTTTCGATTGACATCTTCGAGAAAGCGTTCACATTCTTGTCAGACAATTTGATTCAAATTAATTTTAAATAAACTTTAATTTTGAAAAGGATTGCTCATTTGGAACTATTAGGCAGCAATTTGTCTTTAACTATTTGACAAAGTCTTTTACTATTTTGTGCAAAAAAAGGACAAAACCAAAATTCGGATTAAAAAGTTTTAGTTACTTTAAAAATTCTTAAAGAGCCTGTTTTTGGCATTTCGAAGACAAAAAAAAAAAATCATAAAAAATAACAACTATATATTCTCATTTAAAATTGCTTCAATAATTTAAAAAAATAGGTTTGATTTTTGTTAGAAAAAATGTTTGTATTCCAGGTCTGCCAACATATCAGACCCTGGTTTAACCCACCATTTGAGTGGTGGGACATGACATACCCCAGAGACCTAATTTCCTTCAATATCTTCTTTGTAGTGTTTGTAAGTTTCAATAACACTTTTTTTTTTTGTTTAAATTGCAACGCACTTAAAATATTATTTTTTTAACAGTTAATCCAGAAATCAAAAGCGGTCTGAACTTTTTGAAAAATTTTTTTTTGTAGTATTTATAGTTTTACTTTTGGGGTATGTCATACCCTAAGGTCATACAATATCGATGAGTTCGAAATCAGCTATTCAACAGTTACAAGACTTTGTTAAAGGGATCGAAAATAATCTGCCGTAAAGTTCTTCGCCTTTAAAAAAACCTCCTTCATTAAGTTAAATTAGCTGTACTATCCAAGTTTACGCGACGACTGTGAAATAATTCTGCTGAAAGAAATTAATGGCCGTTGAAGAATATGTTCCTATTAATAATCACCCTAATAGCTATGTATATTGAAGATTTCTTTACGCACTAAGAAATATTACGTTGATTTTTAGCTGATGGTAAGTCGGTGGATGCTACACAGGAACTTGTTGCCGTCGGGATTGCCAATATTGCCAACTCAATCTTTCAGGGCTATCGCATAAATGGTGGCTTAGCACGTGGTTCTATTAACACGGCTAGTGGTGGACGTACCCCATTTGTCAATGTCTATGTGGGCGGTGTTGTTATCTTGGCTTTGTTGTATTTGGCCGAATATTTCTATTATATTCCCAAAGCCGTGCTTGCGGCCATTATTATTGCAGCCGTCATCTTTCAACTGCAGTACCACGTTGTAAAACCAATGTGGAAGAGTAAAAGTGAGTTAAATGAGTTCTTACATAACATATTTAATAACATGATCCATTTCATAGAGTCGGATTTAATACCGGGTTTTATTGCTTTCATCGCCTGTCTGGCGCTACCGTTGAGCTTCGGTATTGCCATTGCAATTGGCATAAATTTGCTGTACATTTTGTACCACTCAGCTAGACCAAAGATTACCGTGGAACATATGCAGGTAAATATAGAAAAAAGGTGTTTGTTTCAAGGAAATTGACATAAGCTTTTATTCTTTTTCAGACTCCTTCCGGTTGCAAGTTCTTAAAACTTACACCCGATCGTTGCCTCATTTTTCCATCGGTTGAATTTGTACGCAGTATTGTGCTTAAGTCTGGAGTTAAGTTTTCACTACCAGTCGTCATCGATTGTACCTACATTCATGGTACCGATTTTACCGCCGCTAACGTCATGTCCTCCATTATAAATGACTTCAAGGCTCGTCGGCAACAAATCATCTTCTTCAACTTAAGACCCAGTGTAAAGCGTGTTTTTCATGGTTTGAATTCGAGCCTTACCCTATGCTATAATCTGCAAGAATTGGAAGAGCAGTTAGTTTGCAGTACTGTGGTGACATCCAATGAAAACGGTTCAGCTACAATTGATACAAATCAAGAAACACGGCTGTAGTAAGGGTTAAATTTTTTGTGTTTATATATGGACATTTCCACAGAAAAGTCTACCGTAACCAACAAATTAAAATTTTTTTAAAACCTTATTATTTTATAATATTATCTAAGAGAAACATTTTAATTTTATAAATTTAAGCAATTTATACTTAAATTCATTTACCATCATGGTTGATTTCAGAAAGTGCTTGAGGTTGATTTTATTGAAAGTCCACTTAATAAAAATTATTCATTATGTTGATTTTATATGATTTAAATACAAATTCTAAATGTTTGATAGTTTAAATTATACATGATTTTAAATACAAATTCTAGTTGTTTGATAGTTTAAAATCGTTTATTGAGCTTAAGGTCAAAGTTAGAACAATTATTTGTACTAATGAATCTTTCCAAAGAATCAACAACAACAACAACAACAACAACAAAGTTTTTTTCGATATGAAAAGGAAAAAATCACTAGCTGATTTATTTGCAATTTCGGCCGTGCTAAGAGCTTCATCAGAAATCTTTGTGATGTCCGTGCAAGCGCGCACTAGCGCACTGCACCACAGAGGCGATGAGATTTGAAGTGTCAATTTCTCAGTTTTTCTCCCATTTCACATGCTCACATTTGTTGTTGTATTTTTGCTTTACTTTAGTTTTTATGCTTATGTTGTTATATGGATCAAGTACGATTTAAACTATCAAACATTTAGAATTTGTATTTAAATCATATAAAATCAACATAATAAATAACAAGGTCATTTAGAAAACACTTTAATCATTCATTATGTATAAACTTTCTCTAATTTTAAATAAATATGGGGCTGCTCGTGTTTATATATTGCATTTAATTATATATTACTTTTATTATTTACCAATATTTTGCTTTATTTTTGTATACTTCACTATTAGTTTACCATAATTTTGTAAGCATTTTAAACTTTTAAATGAAACCTATGCAAAATGCAGTGTTTAGAACGCTTGCTTTATTTTGGAAAATTCTCCAAGGCACCTACTTAAATTACCTGAATTATCAGAAGGTGAGAAAATTGAGTAACTTCCCAAAAACACTAAAGCTCTGGCCTAACCATTGGATCGGGATGGTTATATAGCAATTTGTAAGGCATGTTATTTACGCAGAACTTTTCGTAAACTTATTCAGCAAAGCGATGGTGAATATTCGATAAAACGATTCTGGAAAAACTACAACCAGCGAATCTTGGAAAGATATAAAATCATCCACAATGAACCATGTTTGGAAGCAAATAAACACGGAGAAAACTGTTTGCTAAATTTGTATTGTGGTTAAGCAAAACTTCCGCTTGAATGTCAGCCACTTCAAAATTATGCAAGATTTCAGCAAAAACTAATCAGGATTTGCTATTCAGATTATAATAACTTAGCAGAATTTTGATTAAATTAAGCAAAATTTTGCTAAGTCATAATAAACTGCAAAAGCAAATTTTTACTTAATTCAAGAAAATATTTGCTAAATTATTATAAATTGGAATAACTAATTTTAATCAGTTTTTGCTGAAATCTAGCATGTTTTTGAAGTGAAATAATTATAAATATTAAATTAAGTTTAAAAATTACCATTACCTGGAGACTTTAACCTTGGCTGCGTAAGTGTAAGTGCATGGGCTTATTCATTCGACCATCGCAGTTGTTAACTAACCGTCGGCTTATTTTCTTCATTAAGGATAAACGTGAGCTCGTGTGTTTGAAAAAAATCTGCTTGAATTTAGTAAAAATTTGCTATTTGAGTTTATAATAACTTAGTTTATAATAATATTTTCTTGAGTTTAGTATAAATTTGCTATCAGTTTATAATAACTTAGGACATATTTACTTGAATTTAATATAAATTTGCTTTTTCCTAAATACATGTGGAGTGATTTCAATTTAGCAATCTTTTTCTAAAATCACACCGTGATTGAGCAAAGTTTTGCTGATTTGATTTTAAGAAAAATTATTGCTTGATTCAAGCAAAATAATTATCTCCGTCTAGTCAGAATGCATAAAAATTAATGCGTCTGAAGTTAATTGCCTTTTTAAAGATCGAAACGATCTAGGTTTTTAAGATTTGAATGAAGCTGATTTGATTGACTTGCTCAATGCTGACTTGCTCAATCTTTCAACCGAGAAGCTGATTCAGTTAAAAACCGAACAAACCCTTGATGCGGAGCCAGAGGCTTCTATATCCAGGCAGCTAACAGAAAAACCGTGACGAAGCTGCTTTCTTATTTCAAAAAGGGAATTAACATTCTTAATAAAATGATCCCGAAAAAGAACTATAAAATATCTCGAGAAGTAAACTCAGCCATTAGCTGCAACAAAACATTGCAAAAAGAAGCAGAAAGAAGGGCGAAACAGACAAAATTGGATGAATATTTTAAGATGAGTCAATCAGCAAAAACTAAATTGACGACGTCAGCATTTTATCAGATTAAAATAGATTTCAAACATTTTAGTATTTTTATTTGTGAATATGACATTTTCTGTTTTAATTTTTTGACTATGTAATATGTTAATTTTTAGTATTTTTGTTTGTTTTGTTCATTTAATTTAATTTAATTTTTATTTAATAGCTAATGAAAATCATAAAATGCCTGATGATCTTAACCTTTTATATATTACTAGTATCGCCTGTGGCCGAAATTCGACCAAACAATTTCAATAGTTTTTTTCTAGTTCTGAGGCAAAACCTTGCTTAAAGAAAATGTGCTGTACTAAGAAAATCTTAAGTTTCAAATTATCGCAATAATCTTGATATAAAAATAGTCTTCATCTTTTAAAAATATCTGCAAAAACATTACCCATAAAAACTTTCGTACACCGTTATTTTTCACAACCAGGGCTTTTCATATAAAAAAACGCATTGTACTGAGAAAAGCTATACACACAGAAAAAAATCATTGTAAAATCAACTAGAAACATAATGATTTTACATGTTTCCCCTATGATTTTGCTTCATAGAGATTTATAGTAAAATCATTGTGATTTTCATGTAAAAATCGCAACAAATTTTCATGTTGAATCATTATGAAATCATGTAAAGTCATTATGATGGTCATGTTGAATCATTATGAAATCATGTTAAACATTATGATGGTCATGTTGAATCATTATGAAATCATGTAAAGTCATTATGATGGTCATGTTGAATCATTATGAAATCATTATGAAATGCAGCTGAATCCTAACCTCAGTTTGAAATAAAAAGAACTTCAAGTTTAGGTTTTATCTAGTTTTCTTTATTGAAAAATGAAAAAAATACGTCTTATAATTACAAAACATACCTCAATTTTTCTCCAACTAAATAGTTTTCTCGATAACGTACACGAAGTCCTATGGGTGGTATAGCTTCCTGTTTAACTTCCTTAGATAAGTACCTTAAACTTTTCTAGTCAACTGAAGCTTCTGTTTCTATTGAAAAGTAATACAGCATTTTGATATTATTTTTTTATAGTAACATAATTCACATATCACATAACCTTGTTCATCTGCGTCGAAGTTTATGGATTCGACTACTTACACTTGTATTTACTTTTCATTCCACTTGTTTTACTTTTTCAGCTATTACAAACTATTTTAATTGTTAACGAAGCTACTTCTCGCGATAAAACTTCTAATGTGCTAGAAACAACGGAACTTCTTTAGCACGCAAAATTTTTGTTTTACATGATGCAATAATAATTTTACTAGATTTCATAATGATTCAACATGATGTCATAATGATTCTACATTAAATCATAATGATTCTACATGAAATCGTGTTGATTAACTTTTTACATGATGCAATAATGGTTTTACTGGTTTTCATAATAATTCTACATGAAATCATAATGATTTTACATGAAATCATAATGATTTTTATTTCGCTGCCACCATGAAATATAAAATTATGTAAAATGAAATCAACTATGCATCACAATGATTTTACTATGCAAAATTTTTCTGTGTGTAGTTTTCAAGATATTGCATACATATATTCACACATGTTACATACAAAAATCCTTATTGTAGGGTATTCGTAAGAGATAGCGAAAAATATTTTTTGTACATTGTATTAATGTCGAAAATTTCCTCTTACACCATGTTCTTCCAATTTTTATAGTTTAGTTTTTACTTTGATTTTACTTTGATTTTAGGTCAAAGGTCACAAAAAAAATTCAATGTAATCCTAATCCTTGCTCTAATTTCTTTAAAAAAAATATCATAATTAGTTCAGAAACACGGAAGAACTGTTTCTCCCACGCATATTGCTATATATACCGAAATGGCTTAAAACATAGATTTGTGTATAAAACTTTGGAGTGGTTTGAAATATTTGAAAATTTTTCACAGAAATTATTTGCTGAGCTGTAGAACTTGGTAAAAAATGTAAAAACAACATTTGGAAAAATTAAATTTTCATCAAAAAAATCAAAAAAGGGGTAGCTCATGATTTTCGATGATAGAAACTGTTTTTTGCATTATGTGTCAAAATGAAGCCATTTTTGCAAATAAATGATATGTCATATGAAAGAGTGTCAAAAAAGAAAATGTAGTAAGAAAAAAAAATACAACAACAACAACGTATGTCTTATTTTTTGAGCAAAACCTAAATATTTTAGAGGTTTTTTAAAACAATATAAAACATTGAATTGATGTGATAACGGTTATTCTTTTTTTATTTCTCTAAAGTCATTTAATTGATCTTTCAGACAAAGAAAATTTGTTGAAAATCGATTTAAAAATGGCTGAGATATTTGCTTGCAAAGTCTATACTTGAAATTTTAATAGTTTTTTCCTCATTCTGAGGCGATGGCCTTGCTTCAAGGAAATACGTTGTACTGAGAATATATAAATTTTTCGAGATATCTATATAATTTTAATGTCTTTTTAAAGGGATATTTTTAACATACTATCCGTGGAAAATATTACTAAGAAAGTTTTCGTATACCGTTATATTCCTCAGGCAACGACATTTAATACAAAAATACGTTGTACTGGGAACATCTATAGTTTTCGAGATATCGCTATAATTTTTATGTCAAAATAACGGAAGTTTTTCAGACTGTACTATTTGTAAGAAATTTCACCATCACAATATATGCTTACTCTTGTTGTATAAAAAAATGCTTATTGTATGGTATCCGTAAGAGATGGCTCTTTTTACGCACATATTTCAGGTCGAAGGACACCAATCTAAAATATTATCATACTGTGCAGCCAGATCTTTCATTTGATACCTCATTCGCCATTCTACCTCATCCTAGCCCTGAGACTCCTTACTAAAAATAATACAAACTTTCAACGTTAATATTTCGGGTCAGAGGTCATAAATATAAAATCTTAAATGATTCTGCGAATGATATAAGTTTCATTGCCCTTATTCTAAAATTAATATCGAAAAAGTGTACTACAACATTTGATGTTTGCCTATTAATAAATAAGATTTTTCAAAAAATTGGAATTGATCTGATTGAATTTGTATGGATTTGAATAAAAATACAACGACTTTTCGTTTTACATCCAATTTTTTCGGAACGTTTCTAGGCCATTAAGCGAGGTATAGATGTTAAAGAATCTAATCCCGGAAGCTTTTCCGTTTGCTTCCGGGATCCCGGGATTAGTTCGGGATTGAAAACTTCAATAAGTAAATAATTCAAAATGTATTTAATACAATTTTGTATTATTTATTAGTTCAAACTAAAAAATGTAAATTAATTCATATATAAAGTAACAAAAACAAAATAAAACAAAATACATTAAAGGTATTCATAATTGTGTTGTTTTTAGTGTAGTTAAAAAACTCCGTGGTATTGATACCACAATTTATCGACCGGTTTTTATATATTTTCTTGTTTTACATGAAATCTCTAAAGATCGAAAGTGTTGTAATTTTAAGAAGCCCAATGATATGTTTAACGAACGTGGTTTTTAAAATTCCATAAAAAACTGATCAGTTGCCAGTTATTTTCTAATTGCAATGTGTAAGTTGTTTATTTAATAGACAAAAAATATTGAATAGTTTGTACATAACAATTTCAAATGAGACTATATTCTTGTTTCATACATTTTAGAGTATGGTTTTTAGTAGTCAGGTTTTAGTTTTTTGAATTAATTTTTTATTTAAATTTTTTTGAGGATATAATTTTTAAATAATCAATTGTAATATCTACTAATCAATTGTTTGATGGTCATATAATAAACAAAGATGTTTATATAAAATGAATTAATGAAAATATAGATGATTTATTAAAATTTTTTTAGTTTATGACTTTATGTCCTATAGAGGGCGCCATATTCAATTTAATGTGACGTCACATAGCCTATAACCAGGGGATGATCAAAACGCTTTCAACGATAACTCATATGTCAAATTATAATAAGTTGTTTAAATTTAACTATGTCATCTAGAGGACGGCATATTAAATTTAATGTGACGTCACATAACCTATAACCAGTGGACGATCAAAACACTTCCAACGATACGTCATTTGTTAAATTATGATAAGTAGTTTAAAAGTGAGAGTAGAGCAGAAGAACATTAGGGTGTACCAAAAGAATATTTTTTTCGAATTTCATAGTTGCTCAACCTTTGTTCGAAGGCTATGAGGTCAAGTATTTTTGAGATTTTTTTCAAATTTTTTGGAAGAGGTTTAGAGGTGGCACTAATTGGTTTTTTCCTAAAAAACCGGTTTTTCGGAGATTTTTCGAATTCGAAGCAAAAATTGGTTAATAACAGACATTTTCTAAGTCTTTGAGTCGTCATTTCAAAAAACAATTGTTCAAACGTCACTTTAATGTACATAAATCAGAAGTTTTGTCAAATTTTTTCGTCATTCGCGGGCATCATATATTTCATATTTTCATGAAATTATCGTAAATTTTTTATGAAACGCTTCATAACTTTTAAAAATTTCATCAAAATGAAAAATGTAATGATGCAGTTTGAATAATGGTAAAATTCTAAGCAATTTAAAAAAATATTTTTGATATTACTCTCCCCTTTTCAAAGCTAAAGCCATTAAAGCTTTTTTTCGTTGCCTAAAAACTTTTTGAATTTTAACAACGCATTCTATTTCATTCAGTCAAATATTGTGAAAATTTTTAATCATCGGTAAGTTAACATTATTATGAACTAGTTTAAAAAAATTATTTGGGACCTTCATTTTACAGTAGATTTGCCTTTTGTTTCTCGATCGTCACGTTGCTCTGTTTAGATTCGTTCTTTTTTTCTTTCGAAAAATCTCCGAAAAATCTTATTTTTAGGGAAAAAGCGATCAGCGCCACCACTAAACTTCTTCCAAAAAATGTGAAAAAAATCTCAAAAATACATTACCTCATAAGCTTTCAAAAAAAGCTTGAGCAAAAAAAAAATTTTTTTTTGGGACACCCTAATGAACATACGTACATACTAGGGAGTCCAATCCCGGAAGCTTTTCTCGATCCCGGGATTAGTTGGGGATGGAAAATTTTAAGACGTAAATAATTCAAAACGTTTTTAATACAATTTTTTGTTATTTATTACTTGAAACTAAAAAATGTAAATTAATTCATTTATAAAGTAACAAAAACAAAACAAAACAAAACACATTAAGAATATTCACAATTGCGTGGTTTTCAGTGTAGTTAAAAACCCCGTGGTGTTGTACCACACTTTACGGAGCGGTTTTTATATTTTTTGTTGTTTTACATGTAATCTCTAAAGACCGAAAGTGTTGTAATTTTAAAAAGCTCAATGATATGTTTAACGAACGTGGTTTTTAAAATTCCATAAAAAATTTATCAGTTGCCAGTTATTTTCTAATTGCAATGTGAAAGTTGTTTATTAAATAGACAAAAAATATTGAATAGTTTGTACATAACAATTTCAAATGAGACTGTATTCTTGTTTCATACATTTTAGAGTATGGTTTTTAGTAGTCAAGTTTTAGTTTTTTGAATTAATTTTTATTTAAATTTTTTTGGGGATATAATTTTTAAATAATAAATTGTAATATCTACTAATCAATTGTTTGATGGTCATATAATAAACAAAGATGTTTATATAAAATGAATTAATGAAAATATAGATGATTTATTAAAAATTTTTTAGTTTATGACTTTATGTCCTATAGAGGGCGCTATATTCAATTTAATGTGACATCACATAGCCTATAACCAGGGGATGATCAAAACACTTTCAACGATAACTCATATGTCAAATTAAAATAAGTTGTTTAGAGTTAATGGTTTAGCTAATTTTCTGTCCTCTAGAGGGCGGCATATTAAATTTAATGTGACGTCACATAACCTATAACCAGTGGCCGATCAAAACACTTCCAACGATACGTCATTTGTTAAATTATGATAAGTAGTTTAAAAGTGAGAGTAGAGCAGAAGAACATTAGGGTGTCCCAAAAGAATATTTTTTTTCGAATTTCATAGTTGCTCAACCTTTGCTCGAAGGCTTATGAGGTCAAGTATTTTTGAGATTTTTTAAAATTTTTTGGAAGAGGTTTAGAGGAGGCGCTATATGGTTTTTCCCTAAAAAACCGGTTTTTCGGAGATTTTTCGAATTCGAAGCAAAAATTGGTTAATAACAGACATTTTCTAAGTCTTTGAGTCGTCATTTCAAAAAACAATTGTTCAAACGTCACTTTAATATACATAAATCAGAAGTTTTGTCAAATTTTTTCGTCTTTCGCTGGCATCATATATTTCATATTTTCATAACTTTTAAAAATTTCATCAAAATGAAAAATGTAATGATGCAGTTTGAATAATGGTAAAATTCTAAGCAATTTTAAAAAAAATATTTTTGATATTACTCTCGCCGTTTCAAAGCTAAAGCCATTAAAGCTTTTTTTCGTTGCCTAAAAACTTTTTGAATTTTAACAACGCATTCTATTTCATTCAGCCAAATATTGTGAAAATTTTTAAGCATCGGTGAGTTAACATTATTATGAACTAGTTTAAAAAAATTATTTGGGACCTTCATTTTACAGTAGATTTGCCTTTTGTTTCTCGATCGTCACGTTGCTCTGTTTAGATTTGTTCTTTTTTTCTTTAGAAAAATCTTATTTTTAGGAAAAAACCTATCAGCGCCACCACTAAACTTCTTCCAAAAAATCTGAAAAAAATCTCAAAAATACATTACCTCATAAGCTTTCAAAAAAAGCTTGAGCAAAAAAATTTTTTTTGGGACACCCTAATGAACATACGTACATACTAGGGAGTCCAATCCCGGAAGCTTTTCTCGATCCCGGGATAAGTTCGGGATTGAAAATTTTAAGAAGTAAATAATTCAAAACGTTTTTAATACAATTTTTTGTTATTTATTACTTGAAACTAAAAAATGTAAATTAATTCATTTATAGAGTAACAAAAACAAAACAAAACATATTAAGGATATTCACAATTGCGTGGTTTTCAGTGTAGTTAAAAACCCCGTGGTGTTGTACCACACTTTACGGAGCGGTTTTTATATTTTTTGTTGTTTTACATTGAATCTCTAAAAACCAAAAGTGCGGTAATTTTAAGTAGCCCAATGATATGTTTAACAAACGTGGTTTTTAATGTTCCGTAAACAACTGATCAGTTGCCAGTTATTTTCTAATTGCAAAAATGGAAGAAACTCAAAATACAAGTTAAACTTTTTTATGCCATATATTAATAAAATATATAAAATTGGATAGTTAATTTGTTTGCATGTAACAAAAAGCTATAGTGGGAGGTACCCAACCACAAATTCTACAGCAAAAAAAACACAATACAACTATACCACACAACTGAGAATACCCTTATTGTTAATAAACACAAAAAACAAATAATATTAATGACTAGCACATTGTATTAATTTAACCCTTTGGGTGGATTTGCCTAATATATTGGACACGTCAGAAAGTAAATTTTATTTTTTTTTGCAAAGCTTTTTTATTTAATTTAATTGTTTGGTTCTATGAAAAAAAGATGAACCAACATGATAAAAATAAATTTTGAGATATATTTGACATTAAAGTCAGTTGGATTTTCGTTTTTGTTTCGTTTTGCGAAGAAAAGCAAAAAAAAAAATTGTTTGGCCTATTTTATAAGAAAAAATAAACCGGACAAAGATCAAATTTATATTTTTCAACTTTTTATTGCATTTATGATAAGAATATTAAG
Source organism: Dichetophora obliterata (assembly GCA_963920525.1). NCBI lineage: Eukaryota > Metazoa > Arthropoda > Insecta > Diptera > Sciomyzidae > Dichetophora > Dichetophora obliterata. The sequence goes on along the minus strand of OY986435.1, from coordinate 243,109,863 downwards.
AGGGTTGAGAAATCTTTAAAGGATTAAAAAAAAGACTTTGTGCCGAACACAAGCAAAACAATTTCTTCAATTGAAAGGGTTGAAGAACAAAAAATATTAAAAAAGACAGAACAGTTTTAGGTATTACTATATAAATGTTACACTTTTTTTTGTACACCGTCTTCATGTTTTTTTTTTTGTGTTTAAGGCAAATTAAGGTCGAAAAAGATTTCAAATTAAATTTTTGGTTTTATTATTTTTTAAAGTAATACGATAAGCAGATCAATTCGTTTTTTTTTTGTTGCTCAGTTCTGATTCTATGCTATTTAGAGAAAAAGTTGTACAATAGTCTTAAGCAAGTTGTAAGTTTCGATCACGATTGCCTTCACCATAAAACAAAATTATTTCCTAGGTCAGTAAATCTGACAATTTTTAAATACATTTTAAATACATTTTAATACATTTTAAACACTTCCCGATGTTGCTAATTCTTTTAAAACTTTGTAAAGTCCTTGTTACAGTGATTCACACTCATCGTCCTAGCAATCTTTTTCTAATTCTATATTCATATCAACTTAAAATGAAATTTTTGCATTTACATGAATATTTGTAATAAAAATTTTTTATTTAAAAATCCCGGGATCCAGGAAAGACAATCCCGGGATTTAAAAAGGCTTAAATCGTCCGGGATTCTGGGATTGACTTCCCTAGTATATACATACATACATATAGCACCTTTTGCTTCGCCGTAGTCTGGTAAAAAATGCGCCGTCACTGCGAGAAGTTAGAATTAAGCCTTTCAACTGTAGTGGACTCCTACAGTTACTCCCAGGAAGTAGCCGAGGTTGTAGCTTCTCATGCTTCCGGTGAAGTCAAGACAGTGCAGTTTGATGAAACCTTCCTGACGCAAAGAAAATGCAGTCACGGGCGCATCATGGTGCAGATGACTTTTATCTTGCTAGGAATTTACTGCAAGTAGAACAGGACTGGACTGCTCTTTAAAGTAAATTCGTAGAGTGAAGCTGACATTTGACCTTGCTTAAAATAATATGTTAACCCAGAAACGAGCTTCGTCCGCACCGATAGCGCAAAGATGGATTGTGAAGTCGAAAAATTGTTTGGTCTAAATCTGAGGACGAACCATAGCGGAAATAGAAGAAATACTATAAATGTACTTGAGAATCATAACAAATTACTAAAGAGCTCGATAGTTTGCCGCAAATCACCGACACTCCTCTACCAGTACATCCAATACATTTATCGGAAAAACTATTTGGAGAAGCTGTACAATGAATGCATTGGTTCCCAAGTCCAGCAAATTATAGAGGATGTAAAAAGAGTTTATCCTGGAATTATGGAAGGAGAACGAAAAATTGGCCTGCACATCAAAGATAATTACACTTCTTCGGTTGAGTCCGAAATGCTTCAAGGTATGCTTTATGAAAAACTTTCATGACTTGATACCATCCAGGACGAAAAAGAGGCGCCATCGGATGAAGAGCACGATGAAGGCGATGAAAATGATTTTTATCAATATCGTTTCTATAAATCCACTTTTCATTTTTTTTCACAGGTATTTTACATCAGCTATTTGGTCTGCCAACATTAAAACTAATAATTTTATATATTTGTATTTTATAAAAGACAGCCGATGAGGAAGTGTGCTTCTTCCGAAATACCTCTTGTAAAAGTAAGTTAAGCTTAAAAATTAATCTTTATTTGGCTTGTAATTTTTTTTAATTTTAAGAAAAACTTATTAATGGTATTCAATAAAATTTGTTAAGTCCTGCTAAACTGCTAAATTGTTAAAGTTAGCAGCTGCTGATGCGAACGCACCTGCTAAAACATTTTACAATCATGTGCTAAGCTGATATGTTAAAACCAGCTGACAGAATTCTACAGCTAAAAATCTGTTGTTTAATTACTCGTGTAACCAGAACTCAGTAACGAAAAATGTTAAAATACATTTTTATATTACAGTGCGTTAACACTTTTGATACATTTGCTATTCAGAAACTTTGAAATGTTTTAAGTTTTTACCAACCCCATTACAAAATTTTTATTTTTTTATTAATAAAGAGCAGTTTTTTTACTTTGAAGCTGTAAATCAAAAATAATTTGGTACTTGTTAGAACTCATTTTCAAAACGATTCATCACTACACTCAATAAGTTTGACGTTTCGGACTTAACAAATGGTATCTGCAAAACAAAAACACGGTGCTGAGCTTGTTAACTTGCTAACAAACTGCTAAGTCTTTTCCCATACAAAATTTTGACAGGATTTGTTAAGTTTAGCAAGTTAGCAGGGCTTCACAAATGTAGTGAATACCATTATTATGTTTATATGAAAAATAGAATTCTATCCAGAAGTACTGTGTACAGCGACGCCGGTGTGGGACTTACTGAGGATTGTAATCCCTTAGCAGAGGCCAAAAATCAAATATCAAAAATTGAAAATGTAAATATGATATATAAAATTGCCTTTAAAAATTAAAGTATTCTTTTAAAAGATTAATACCATATATCGCTAAAGAAAATTCAATTACATTTTAAACAACTTATCAATCTTTTGAGTCGATTGGATTATGACAAAAATATAATTGTTTACTTAAATGAAACTTTTAGCAAGAAAAAACATCGATAATTAATCGATAATTTCGTCGGTGAATCTTATTTTGACCATGAGAACATGCTGAAAATGAACGATTAGTTGAAAACAAAAAACATATAAAAATTCAAAGAATTAATCACAATCAATTATCAACTTAAAAAATCATATCATTGTACTGTTAGCGCCTCGGAAACCGCAATCGTGCCGCTACTTTTATATACAATGTTGGTCGGAGAATTAGCACACTATTGAATAAACTATTGCAAGTTATGGTAATTTCACTTTACGCAAATAAAGAGTTATATTGAAAATTCAATATATAATTTGAAAAGTATGCAATAATTTTTGCTATTCTATTTAGTTGTTCATGCAGGTTAATTTTTGGGTAAACACAAAATCAGCATACTTGATTAGACCAGTTAAAATGAAAACGAATGTTAAGAAATAGACTGCCTTTAAGGTTTTTCGATGTACCATAATTAATTTATAAATAATATCATAAATAATTTATTACTGCATTTAAAATCATTTCTGGATAAGTCCGTTTTTATTAGCTATTCTCAGCTGCAATTATAAATTTAGTAATTTAAAGCTAATTGTAATAAAACTTATAAGCCTGGCAGTGTTGCTGCTTTGGTTAATTGTGGTATAAGATACGAGCATTTTTGCTTTAACTTTCGTATTTGTGAGGTTTTAAAGGTGATATGTAGTGTCCGACTGAAACCGGAATTTTGGCCGAAACCGAATATTCGGCCGTTTTATAATATTCCGCCGAAACCGAAACTGGTTATTAATATGAAAATTTAAGTTTTCGCAAATAACTTTTGAAGTGAAAACTTCTTTAGGCGCGTTGAACGATTTTGGTAGAGGGTAAATCATTTGTTTGCGTCATCGTATTTTTCCAAGGAATTCGTCATTCGGCCGCAAGCTCACATAGAAATCACTTAGCAACTCCTGAAATTAATGCATATAATCTGTTTGTTAGTATATAAATACTTAAGTTAGGTTGCAATAAGATGTTTGCAACCAAAACTTATTATAAATTTGGTTTATATTTATATATATATGCCTTTAAAGTTTGGCAATTTCTTCAGTTGTTGTATTTGTCAACATTTTTGAAAAATTTGCTTTTACTCAAACAGCTGCTATTCATGGTGAGATTTAAAAATGGATCCATCTTCTTCTTTTTCTTCTTTTTTCTGCTGGAACTTCGTTTGCAAACAAGAAAAATAATGTATGGATTGAGTGTTTTAACATTTTAATCTTTAAGTTGTGATAAAGGAATATGTTGAACATTCAAATAATTACATGCATGCTCTTATTTTATTACATATCGTCAAAGTTTGACAATTTTCACACTTGTTGTATTTGTCAGTGGCTTTTTATTTTCACCACTGCGGCATTTTATATTCAGAGCATGATTCAATTATTACAGGTTGTCCATTCATTTGACGTTTACTCAGAAGAATGAAGATATACACCCGTAAAATTGAAGAGGAGAGCAAAAGAGTAATTTTTTAATGCCATGAAAGTAATCAGTTGCAGGAATATCATGCTTTTTCGCAGTACTAAATACCGAAGGATACATTTCACTGCTGCTTTTTCTACTACGTTCTGCAATTGAAGTAATTTTTTAAAAAACTTTCAATATTTTGAAAATTTCAATATTTTGTTGTGCAAATCTATTCACAGCGCTGACGGCTTATTGGATCCACTGGCACATTATATTTTTGAATTACATCACCAAAATAAACTGTTTTGCCAACCGCACGTTGAAATTTATTTTAATAATTACAACTTAATAATCGCGATTTATATATTAATTAAAACAAAAAACGGCTCGCAACAAAATTTGAAAACAATTTTCAATAATAATTATCACAGCAATAATTATTATAAACGCAATGCACACTATTTTTTTGCCGTTAACAGCAAAATATAGAATAAGTACTTTTTTAAAAAAAAATACACAACAAAACACTGAAACATAACTTTTTTTTATAGAAGACAACAAAACCCTGGTTTGTCATTTATATTTGAGAGAGAATATATTTTTTTTACAAATTTACGGGTGTTGTCAAACGAATGGACAACCTATAATAATTGAATCATGATTCAGAGTTGTCAACTATGGCTGTGTGTCAATCAGTCGTGGTATGATAGAAAATATCAAGTTGAATAAAATTTGTGTGTGTTGAAATAAATTTGTCTTTTTTGCTGTGTCAAATGGACGATGAAATTTTGACAATTACAAATTTTGACATTTCGGTCGTGTTTTAGCGCAAATATTTTATTTTATTTGCATTTTATCAATTCGCGACATATTTAATTTGAGAGCTTGTACTTGCAACATATTTCGTAAACTTGTAATATTGTAAACTTAAAAAACTGTTAAAAAATTAAAAAAAATTAACGAAACAGCAGGCAAACAGAAAATATAGCATACAAAGTGCTGTATATTTTACGCCGCCAATTCGGTTCATCCCCTCTAACGCTGCGCAACCGCTGGGATCTTGTAATTCTCTTTGCGTTGTTGTTGCAAATTTGATAAGTAGTTATTGTTGTACAGTAAGCTTTAATTTTTTGTGGATGTTTTTTTGCAGCTACAGTCAGCATATGACATCGAACTAATTTAGAAAACGGTTTATACATATGAATTAAAGAGTATATATAATATTGGTAAATATATATGTTTTTAGTAAAAGTGTTACCGTATCGGAAATACATATATATATATATGTATATATTTACATATTTACATATATATAGTTCATATATTTGAACAATTTAGCTCATTTAAAGAATATTTATGTATATTTATATAATAACAATTACGTATTAAACCTGCAAAATAATTAATATTTTCAGTAGTAATTGAAAAACTTAGGTCTGCTTATCCTAAGCATTCTATTTTTTAAAACTGTTTAGCTTAATTTCTTATATGGATTATTTATAATTTATAAGCTATAGATATTTCTTAATTTTAGAATATTCTATTTTTAATACACAACACAATATAGATATGGTGAACATGTATATTGTGTTAGTGTTATGATAAAAATTTATATAAATAAGCTTTAATTTTTTATATTAATCAATAATGAAATAATTTAAATAAATTACTTTAATTATATGTATTTTTGATATAGTAACACTTTTGCTTAAAAGAAATAGTTTCAGAAATATATATAAAAAATTTAATAAATTGTTATAAGCTCTTAACAAAAATAATTCTAATTTCATATGCCAACTGTAGCTAGACGATTAGAATTTACAACACCTGCAAAAAATTTCCGGCTAACTGCGCCAACAACAATTACCAAGGAAATCTACAAACAAGGACGCACAGAGAAGAACAAGATCAGAGCGAAACTTTTAAAACTTTTTGATTTCATCCTACATGTAGGACGGGCTGCAGTATGAGCTTTCGCACATCCTACATGTCCGTCCGACCTGTCAAATCCATCCTACATGTAGGATAGTCCGAAACCCCCTATTAGCATGAAAATTCTTATATAGCAGTAAGGCGGTCCGTGGCAGGACAACGTCTTCCATTTATATTTTATATATAGGTTTTCGCTTCGGTCGGCAGTCCTCTCACTGCTATACTTTTTTTTTATTAAAAGTAAACAAAAGTACTTTCATAAACATAAGAAAAAAAAATTAATATAAAAGTATAATATTGAAATTTATAATAATAAATTGAAGTTTACTATAATAATAAATGAGATAATTTTTTATTTTATTTTTTACTACAAAAGCATTGCATACTTCATATCTTCAGTACACACTCAAAATAGTATGCACCTACAATGTACCTTTATATAGAACTACAAAACAAAGTATTTTTTTTTAAAAGGTTTAGTATTATAAAAAAATAAATATTTTGTTTTCTGAAACACACAGAATTCGTTCGGAAGTTTAATTATCATTTTTTGGCTTCAGTACATATAAAACTTTAATGGTAATTGCAATAGATATGATAAAATCGAAAATGATAGTATCGAACGCATAAAGTTAACCGAAATATTTTGCATTAACACGAGAAATCAAATTATAGACGAATTAATAATTTTTGTTTTGTACAATGCGTTGTAAATATTTTTATATTTGAATCAAATGGCTGATGCAAGAAGTTTTTACCAAAAGTTTCGGCTCAATATGGCCGAATAACCGAAACCAAAACCGAATATTCGGTCGGACACTAGTAATATGTTCAATTAATTATATGAAATTCACATTATTGTGCATTTATACGAAGGCTGTTTGATAATTCCGTGAAAAATAAAACAAGGAATGATTGTTACGTCAAAAAAATGTTTTATTTATCAATATAGTCTCCTTTTAGCTTGATGCACTTCGTCCAATGTTCCTCCAATTTTTTGATTACATCCGAAAAATACGTTTTCGAAAGGTCCTCAAAATAGGCTTCTGTTTCGGTGATGAGCTCCTCTCTGGTGGTGAATCTTTTTCCGCCGAGCCATTTCTTCAGGTTTGAAAACAGAAAATAGTCGGAGGGGGCCAAATCTGGAGAATATGCCGAACGAGGGACCAATTCGTACTTGAATTCATGGAATTTTTCCATGTGTGAACGCGCGCATTGTCTTGATGGAAGAGCACTTTTTTGCTCGCCAAATGGGGACGTTTCTCTTTCAAAGCGTCGTTGGAGCGATCCAATTCGGCTGCATAGTATTCGCCATTGATCGTTATTTTCAGTGGGAAGGTTATCCCAAAATACTGTCGCCATAACCTCTCCAGATGATAGCACCGTCTTCGCCGTTTTCTCAAAATTCACAAGATCGTCTGCTGTCAATGGCTGCCAAACACAAACTAAGCATCGCAGGGTGCATGGCAGAATAATGAGGTAGGGTAAGTAGCTTTGACAAGACCTATCGTTCATGTCAAAATCATAAAATATAGAGCTGCCATATCACAAATTAAAATCCAATGAAAAATCCATACATTGTGTTGGCGTTTCTGATGAAGTCCTTTACTAGCAATACTTCAAAACGGGGAAGTACAGGTTTTTTGTTTTAGGCAAGCTTAAAGCGAACTTATTTCGCGAAATATTTTTGTATGTTATAATCCAGCTTGAGCCTTCCACTTCAAATTTATTCTTGGTTTTATAAGCGTGTATTTGTGATTTTCATAGAGAATTTTGTGTGAAGTTACATATATTTTAATAACTTTTAAAATTATAAAAATGGCAAAAAGAAGTTAAGCAATTTGTCGGACAACGTGGAATAAATACATTTAATCTTATTTACCCTTCATAAAGTTTCTTTTGCAAGTGTTTATCCTAGAAATAACATTAATAAAAAAAACTGGCATCTCTAAAACACACTTTGACAGTAACGATAGGTCTTGTCAAAGCTACTTGCCCTACCTTATTGTTCGCCATGGCAGGGAGATGAAATTTTGAGAGTAGTCTATTAACAGATGGTAGTTGACAGGATCAGTGTTGCATTTAAAGTTACTACGCGGGAAATTAAAAAATGCACTAACTTCTCAAATTTCCCTCGTAGCTTTACTGATAGTTCTATTTCGCTTGATATATTTCTCAATGATATATACACGCTTTTAAATAATGATAACCCTATCATTTTGTGTTAAATCGGAGATATTAACTAAAATATTCTTGAAAGCAACATTAACAGTAACAGATATTTGTTTAAACTTTCTTCTTTTGGCCTTCTTTTGGTGATCGACTTTCAGATATCTGATAATTTTTGAACTGTCTTAAGTATGGCTAATTGTCAAGTGGCGAAAATTTGTTTGCCTATCTCTTCTTCTTCTTATACATCTTCTGATTTTAGGTTATCCAATAATTGTGTACGTTTTGAAACTTGGGTTAAAGTTTAAAATTAATTCGATGCTTCTAAGGCTTATACAGCTTTAATAAACCAACTTCTAAACATGTTGAAAGTTGTACAAAAACGTTGAAGAAGAGTGCATAAAACTAAAGATAAAATTAAGCTATTTAGCCGTAAAAAAAAATTTTCAAATGATCCTATAATTAATTATTCCTATAATACTATTTGTAAAGAAGTGTCTTCGGAAGTAACCTTATGCAAGAAGAATATCTTTAATAATGGATTCCAGAGAGCAAAAGTTTATATAATAAATTAATGTAAATTGGTAAATAATAAACTTAATAAAGTTAATTTTATATGATTTAAATACAAATTCTAAATGTTTGATAGTTTAAATCATACTTGATTTCAAATACGAATTCTAGTTGTTTGATAGTTTAAAATCGTTTATTGAGCTTAAGGTCAAAGTTAGAACAATTAATTGTTCTAGATCACTAGCTGATTTTATTGCAATTTCGGCCGTGCTAAAGGCTTCATCAGAAATCTTTGTGATACCTCGTGCAAGCGCACACCGAGCACGATGAAGCCTTTAGCACGGCCGAAATTGCAATAAAATCAGCTAGTGATTTTTTCCTTTAAATATTGAAAAAACTTTGTTGTTGTTGTTGTTGTTTCTTTGAAAAGATTCGTTAGAACAATTAGCTGAAAATCAACCCACAATTAAATCACTTTTATTTATCTTTAATTTACTTCTAAGCACTTTTAACTTATTACATTTCACAAACAACAATGAAGTAGAACAATTTGTTTCATTCATTACCCACCGTTACAACAAAGCTATGATTGTTTGAAAATTTTATTGAAGAATGTTCATTATCTAATTCATAAATTCATATTTCAGAGTTGCTCTGAAGAAATATTTATGAATTGCTTTCATTAAAATTTGTGAACTCGTTCATAAACTTTAATGAAAATTTTCGTTAAGTTAACGAAAAACCCATTACAAATAATGAATTTATTCATAAAATGGTCAAGAAAAATTTAATGAACAGCTTTCATTAAAAGTTTATGAATTATATACTTCTCGCGTATAATAAACACTTTTTATGCATGAACATTTATTCTGAAAATTTAAAAATAATAGTTATAATAATCGGTTTTATTCTAAATTCATGTTTCAAATTATGTATTTCATTTTAAAAATATATATAAACACTATTTTTTAAAATGAGGTTTTTAAAGTTTTTTCTATAGTGTGCTAATGCTCTGACCACCACTTTATTAATATTTGAGTAAAGTAAACAGATTTCGACGCAAAAGAAGCCTGAAGGTATGTGAAAGTTTTGAGGAATTTCTAATTTAGCTAAAAATATTATTAATAATATGAAGCATCTTTTAGGAGTTATTTTAATTAAAAGCTCTATTTGAAGTAGTGAAATTGAGTTTGAGTAGTATTGAAATTGAGTAGTAGTTAAATAGTCTATGGCAGCGGTTCACAACTTGAGGGTCGCGAAAGGATTATAGGTGGGTCGCGACTCGATCTTAGCAGCCCTATTCTGGTTGTTAACTTAACAAGAAATAGTTAAGGAGCTCTTGTTAAGCTGCTTGTTATGTTATGTAAATGTTGGTATTCTTAAAAATCATTAACAACATAAAAGCTTTAAAAGCTTTTAAAGTTCACCATGCATGGTGAAAATCGATATGCCTGTGGAAAGAAGAGATGCGCTATATAAACAGATGCTCTGAGTGCAGCTTGTGACTTTGCAAGCGCTTGAAAAATTTGCCACGGCTACTGAAAGATTTCATTATCAACACTTAAAATAAGTAAAAAATTCTTTCATTTTTCAGTTTTATGTATTTAAACTCAATATTATATTAAAATTTGTATTTTTTTATTATTTTCACAACAATTTTCTATCTAAGCACATACATTTCATTCGTTGTTAAGACTCTTTCTGTTATTAACAAAATTGTAAGGAAAAGAGCTTTTAAAGTTGCAGCAGAATACGAAACCTTAACAAATAGTTAATATTAACTATTTTGTTAATGTGGTGAGCTTAGTTAAGCTGCCAGAATAGGGCTGTAAGACTATTAGAAATTATCGAATAAACCATTAGAAAAGATAAAAAAGCGTTTTTAATATTCAATGAATAACACTAGTTTACACGAAAAAATTATCTGGATTCTCATAGACTTTTTCAATATATTATTACTCTTTTATGAATATTTTAAGTATAAGTTTGTCCAGATCGGCTCATAAATAGAAAAATATATGACGAAAAATGAAACACGAAAAGATAAATATGAATAACCAGGCAAAAAAGAGAACAGTGATCTTTAAAGTAACTTTAAATAAGAGACTTTTTAAAGAATCTGAACCTCACGACCTCCCAGGAAAGCTATCTACCACTCTTTTAAATCTTAAAACATTACCGTAACTGAAAATATGTTTTAAAATAAGAAGTTAGTTTGAAAAACCAGTTAATTATTTTGTTTTATTTTGCAGAAAAATTAACTCAATGGATCGTGGAGGTATTCCGATAAGGAAAGGTGGGTCGCCAGCTGAAAAGATTGGGTACCACTAGTCTAGGGTAACGGAAATAATGTTGACTTTAAAAAATTTCAAGATGTTTGTGAAATAAGTTGTGTTTTAATGTATAATTAAAACCATCGCTATGTACATATAAATCAAAAATATGCAGTATAAATTTTTAAATTTAAATAATCTATCCTGCGAATTTTTCAAATTTCTTAAGTGTGATGACACGTCTGTCACGCGATTTTACACAGCAGTTTGATAAATAATATAGTAACTAATCTGAAATAGCCTTTCGATAGTTTTCTTAAATGATCCCAAAAACGTAAAATTTGTATATAGTTTTATATATATAGAATTTGGCAACCACATCTTTGATAACTTGCATTATAGAAGATTTTGTGATGTTTTAAATTTACTAATGTTTAAAAATATAAATAACTAGCTGAACCCGGTGTGCTTCGCTACCCCCCTCACGCTGTTGCACTTGTTATCATCCGCTTGTCCCATGAAATAAATTTGTAAAAACTTAGGATCTTCATCTGGAATTGGCAATATTGAACCCATTCGGTGATAAATTTGGCCTTGAACTCTAAATGTTGGCAAGAAGTTGTCTCGAACCACTTTAGTCGCACCAAACGATGTCATTTGAAAACACGAATTGTATTTCTGTATGTTGCTTAAGAAATGTTGGCAATTTTACCATTTGCGCAGCACATTCCAGGTGCTTCATTTTTATATTTCTAGGCATTGTAGTATTGGCAAACTTTATTACTTGGTGTAATGGCAACTAACTCATCTTCACTGCAATCAATTTCTGATGTGTAGTGGAATGCAATCAGCTGATATGATTCAGGGCTTCGACGATGCTGTGCTCTTCGACTACGATCTTGTAGACGGTGTGCCTCACGTTGCTCTAGTGTCTCGACAGCTCTTGATAAAGAGGATAGCGATCGGTCACTTCGCATGCGTGTTTGACGTTGAGTAGAAGTCTCGGAAGCCCTTGATGTCAAGGCTCGAGAGCGGTCGCTTCGTAACCGTGTTTCACGCTGAACAGATGTCTCCGAAGCCCTTGATGTTGAGGTTCGAGATCGCTGAATCTCCAAGCGTGTTTCGCGCTGAACAGCAGTCTCGAAAGCCCTTGATGTTGAGTCAAGAATTTATTATTTCGTAAGAATATCCTATTGTGAAAATTTTATGACGATCGGTCCAGTAGTTAAAACTATAAAACGATTTTTAATTTTCCCAAAAAGGGGCGTGGTCCAACCCACTTTTCTCCTGGTACGTATTCCTAACTATGCCAATACCATATGTACCAAATATCATCGACGTAGGTCAAAAAATACCCAAAATATGGCGATTTAAATAAACACGCCCCTTTGTCCAATGAAAACTTTAAAAAGCCTATTATTCTTTCCAGAGTCACAGTAACATGCTGTGAAAATTTCAGGAAGATCGGTCCAAGGGTTTGGCCTCCTATAAAGCACAAACAAACAGACAGACAGACATTCATTTTTACATATATAGATTGAAAGCAGATTAATTATAATTAAAGTAAAATGGGGCAAAAAAGGGGGATTTGGTAATAAAAAAATCTATGGCTACCTTACCTGCAGATAAAAAGTATATAAAACTTTAGGTAAATACATATTACAAAAAAGTATTTTGTATAGCAAACATTGTTAGTGGTATAAGTAAATATCTGAATTAAAAAAGGGGGCGGTGAAGTGGGCGTGGTTCATAGTAATATGGCGACGTTAACAGTATTAAGAGCAATATACTACCAAATAAAAAATAATCCGTTGGAAGGAACAAATTTGTACAGAGAAGAAAAACTTAAAAACTTAAATTTGGCGTGATAAGGGGCGTGAAAGGGGGCGTGTCATAAGAAATGTTTATTTCTACCTCGCCTGGAGTATAATGTGTATACAATTTGAAGTAAATCTGTTAAAAACTATATGGGATCAATTACATAATTTTAAAAAAGTTGGCGTAAAAGTGGGCGTGGTCGAAAAAAGTACCCTATTAATCATGCCGGAGTCCCAGTTAAATGCTGTGAAAATTTCAGGAAGATCGGTCCAGAGGTTTGGTCTCCTATAAGGTACAAACAAACAAATAAACAAACACACATTCAATTTTATATATATAGATTTTGGAACCAGCTATTTCAAAATAAGTGTAATATTTCGTGTACTTAAAATGTTTTGGAAGGATTTATAAACTTCTTACGTCTTTATCAATTGTCTTAATACTTAGGTATTTAGCAACAAGGAACTGAAATTAAAAAATATGAATAGTGTTTTACTTACACATGAATCAGTCGATAGCGCGAAAGTATTTCAAAGAAAGTTGCAAGTTCTATCTTCTGATATATGAGGTATTCTGTAAAATATCATACAAATTATCTTAACCGGTTTTATTGCGATGTTCAAAATGTCTTAAAACGTAAAGCAGTCATTAATAACTGACTCAGATACATTAAATGGGAGACATAAATCAATCCTTTCTTTTTTTTTTATTAGATCGTATTAACTTTTTTGAACGAATGATTAAGAACTGGAAAAAATTTAGTTTTTGCCAAAAAAATAAGAATAAATTGGTACCTTCGGGGTTTAAATGATTGATTCATTCTGAATGATGTGAAAAAGTAGAGAGAAAGAAGGTAAAATATTTTGGCAAACGACAGCTTTAAACTTTTTTAAATATTGATACATAATGGACATATGAAACGCTATAATCTCATAACTAAGAATAAAAAAATTTGAAAGAAAATTATTTTTAAAGAAGCAGTGGAGAAAAAAAAAGGAACAGTCAAACCTCAAAATATAAACTTTGTTCTGTGAAGAACTTCAAAGAAAAAGGTCATGAATAAAATAAAGTTTCCATTTGGCTACTTTTTTGTTTTATTATTATTACAATATTATTGTTTCAATTCTTAAAAAATTAACAGTTTTATACACAGTAGATCATTGCCCGGGGATTCATGTGCTCCATACGCCATTTTTAATGGAGGTTTTTTATATCAAATTTATTAAATCTGCAATCTGTTTTTTTGCTATTTTATTTCAGAATCAGAATTATTCATCGTCCAATTTAGTCTATATCTCTTTAAACAGAAATTTTTGGTGACCTCTTGCCAGATTCACCGTACCATTAACTCAAAATTGACTCTATAAAGATTGACTCTATACAGAGTTTTTGTTGTTGTTGTTGCCTTCTTGAAAACTTACTTGATCTAAAGCTCACAATTTTAATTCATTGTTCCATTAATTCAAATGGTGCATGGAGCACATGAATCCTCGGACAACGATATGGGTTTCGCTTTCCATACATTTCCTTAACATATTCCAGAACCTTCTATTTTGAATGCGATATTACTGACTATTCTATTTATTCCATTCTATTCTATTCTATTTTGGATGCGACTTACACTAAAGCAACGCGTGAAAATTGTGGAAATTTTTAATCAAAATAATAGTTCTGTTCGTCAAACTTATCGTGCACTTCGCCCATTTTATGGCGTACATAATCGTCCTTCAGAGCTGCTAATTCGAAGAACAATAGATCGTTTTCGGACCACATTTACTGTTACTGATAATGTGCATCCCGTGAGACGCCGAACGGTGCGCATTGAAGAATCAGTAGCTGCTGTACAGGAAAGAATTGAAGATGATCCTAATCAATCAATTCGTCGCCGTTCTCAGCAACTGGGGTTGTGTCCTTCCACTTTATGGAAGATTCAAAGATCTTGGCTTAAAACCTTTCAAGATTCAACTTGTGCAGGAATTAAAGCCAAACGACCATCGTATGCGCCGCCAATTCGGCGAATGGGCTGCAGCACAAATTGATATTGATTTTGAATTTCCATGGAAAATTTTATTTTCCAACGAAGCCCATTTTTGGTTGAATGGGTACGTAAATAAACAGAATTGTCGTATTTGGAGTGAGGAAAATCCACAAGCTTTTGTCGAAACACCATTACATCCACACAAAATTACTGTTTGGTGCGCTTTGTGGGCTGGCGGAGTCATTGGCCCATATGTCTTCAAAAACGATGATGGTCAGAATGTTACTGTCAATGGTGAACATGACAGTATAGGAACATGATTCAAAGTTTTTTCGTAGCTCAATTAGCTGGCATTAATCTTGCTGATATGTGGTTTCAACAGGACGGAGCCACATGCCACACATCTGCAATTGATTTACTCAAGGAAACTTTTGACGAAAAAATAATTTCACGAAATGGCCCAATTAATTGGCCCCCAAGATCGTGTGATTTAACCCTATTGGATTATTTTCTTTGGGGTTATGTAAAATCACTTGTCTACATCGATAAACCACAAACAATTGAACACCTGGAAATCAACATTCGAAGAGTTATCGGCGAGATACGGCCGCAAATGCTGCGAAAAGTTTGTGAAAATTGGTGTTCCAAATTGCGCCTTGTGCGCGACAGCCGTGGCTGCCAGATGGTCGAAATCGTATTTAATGTCATTAAATTTTCTATCCAATAAAGTCAACTTCGTTGATATTAAAAATATATTACTATGTTTTATTATATATACTTTTATTTTTAGTCCTTAGGAGCGAGTATCTTTTTGCTTTTTACTTTTGCTTCTGTACCTTCGCCAATATCGCTGTAACTTTCTCACAATAAAATGGTACAAGCTTATTTTTTAAAAATTTTTTTACTTTTTATATTTCAAAACACATTTTTTAAAACTCTGTGAAAGACACATTTTCCATTGGATTTACGTAAAATTGATCTTGTTGAAAAGGAATTAAAAAAAAAAGATAAAAAAACAAAGCCACCTTAAAATCTCTTGAAAAGTACTCAAACTTGGAATCACTTCAAAATTTATCATAATAATAAAAAAAGACTTTTTTCAAGCAGTTTTAACAAAATGTGTTTCTTAAACAAAAAAAAATCTATTTTTATAGGCCAATAAGAGTTATCATTTTATGAGCTTTGGACAAGGGGACGTAACATGCCGGGTTTGAGCTAATACGAGATAATAACTAATTTTAAAATTTTTTTATACCTAAAAGAAATTTATCTTTTTAGCAGATATCTAAAGTCGATTACTGACGTTTAGTCCTTTTTCACACACAGATTTGTTTTAACCGATATATTAAAAAAAAGTATAGCAGTGAGGTGACTGCCGACCGAATCGAAAACACATATGTAAAATATTAGTATTCCCTGGAAGACTTTGTCCTGCCACGCACCGCCTTACTGCTATATAAGAATTTTCATGCTAATCGAAAAAAAATTTTATATTTTTACCCCCTCAACCTTTGATATTTCTTTCAGAATATTTTTTAATCAGATAGCATTTTTATTTTATAATTACACCAAACTATATTATTACATTTAAAATTGAATATTGTTGATACAAAAATAAAATACTGGGAGCACTATTGAATAAAAAATAACCCTCAAAAAGGATATTTAATTTTTTCTTTCAATGTATACGTAAAGCTGTAGCTAAAATAAAATAAATTTACTTTTTTTTAAATGATATTTTGTTTGATGGGTCTTGAAGTCTCTTTTAATGCTTGCATTTGAGATCTTGCTACAAGGAAAACAGAAAACATAGCAAGCAAAGTGCAGTTTATTTTCTGCCCCCGATTCGGTACATCCGTACATCCGGTTCATCATTAATGCACATTATTTTCATCTTTTATCACTTCACTATATTGTAAATTATGGGTTTTAATATAAAAAAAGGTAAAACATAAACAAAAATATAAATTAAACTTATTGAAATAAATAATATACACTTAAAATACATAATTATACACACATACATAAAATTTGTATATACATACATTTCATTGAATTTTATTTACACTATTTTCACTGTTTGCGCCATTAATCATTGCATTATATTTTTAAAAAAGATACTATAGGCTTATGGTAGCTCAAAAAAGAAACAAAAAATTTTGGACGATGCAGTCCCACTCATGATAAAATTATTATTAGGTAGCCTTGACAACTACTTATTTTCTCAAGAGCTGCAATTTTAAACAAAAGAAAACAATTTTAAGTGCGTGTGTCACACACATTGGCAGCTTTCAGCGGAGTCAATAGTTGGAAACTGTTTTTTTTAAATTTGAGTGAGAAACCTTTGCGATTAAATAATCCATTCACAGCAGATGACTCCTCTGAATGCGGCCAATGTGTGTGACACACGTTCTCTACTTTGTTTTCTTTTGCTTGACATTCGATGGTGGAAACACGAAATGTCACTCCTACCTATTACTTATTATACCATGGTCCCAGTCAGAGAATATGCTGGCGACATTTATAAAACTACAAATGTTTTTATGTTGGTCATGAAACTTAAATACACGCTCTTGAATATTGGCTACCAGGCGCTCAGCAAATGCAGCCAGCATGGCAAAATTAAACAAGGTAGTGTTAGGGCGGACAGCCGGTGACCGAGACTGTCAAAACGAAGTTGACATTTCATACAAAATCTGCAACCAATGAGAATGCAGTATCAAAGCAAGAATTGGCAAATACATCAAAATGGATGAGTTTGTCAGTTATGGTCACTTACAGCCCTATTCTGGCAGCTTAACTAAACTCACCACATTAACAAAATAGTTAATATTAACAATTTGTAAAAGGTTTCGTATTCTGCTGCAAATTTAAAAGCTCTTTTCCTTACAATTTTGTTAATAACAGAAAAAGTCTTAATAACGAATGAAATGTATGTGCTTAGATAGAAAATTGTTGTGAAAATAATAAAAAAATACAAATTATAATATAATTTTGAGTTTAAATACATTAAACTGAAAAATGGAAGAATTTTTTACTTATTTTAAGTGTTGATAATGAAATCTTTCAGTAGCCTTGGCAAATTTTTCAAGCGCTTGCAAAGTCACAAGCTGCACTCGAAGCATCTGTTTATATAGCGCATCTTTTCTTTCAATAGGCGTATCGTTTTTCACCATGCATGGTGAACTTTAAAAGCTTTTTAAGCTTTTATGTTGTTAATGATTTTTAAGAATACCAACATTTACATAACATAACAATCAGCTTAACAAGAGCTCCTTAACTATTTTTTGTTAAGCTAACAACTAGAATAGGGCTGTTAGAAAGAGAACACATTCAGCTCTAACACTACCTTGTCTAATTCTACTATGGCAGCGCGTAAACATCAAAAAGTTTATCTGCTGACAAATCGTTCCTTCATAAAGAAATCATGAAGGGATATTTACTGTTTTTCTGTCAATGTATATGTAGATCTGTAGCTGAACTAAAATACATTTACAACAACAATTACCAAGCAAATCTACTACTAGTTGTTCGATTAGTTGCTCGTCTGTAGGGGCCTTTAGAGGGGATGAACCGAATTGGCGGCGGAAAATAAACAGCACTTTGCTTGCTATGTCCCCTTTCACATTGGTCAAGAATTGAATTAAAATTTTTTTGACTTTCTCTTTTGGACTAGACGAAAGCTTTCACATTTGTCAAGAATTAAATTCAATTGCATGTCTTTCTTAAAAACAAAAGTGATTGCATCAACAGCTTAAAATTGTTCGTAAAATATTAATTATAATTCATAAGCGATGGAAAGAAATATGCTTATTATAAATAAATATCGAAAATAATTCAACAAAATAATTTACATTCAAGTTTCAGTACAACAAACGCACACAAAAAAGAAAATGAAGCAATCTGAAAAAAAATGAAAAAAGAACAAAAGGAACACAAAAAATTGACGGTAAAGAGACACCGGTACCGTCAACTTTTTCTCCCTTTCGTCGCTCCCAATTTGCGGCGAATTGCTTACAAACTATGAAAATTGAATTCAATTCTTGACCAATGTGAAAGGGGTCTAGGTTTTTTGTTTGCCTAGTAGCAAGATCTCAAGCCTTATTTCTGATCTTAAAATGCTGCCAAGTTTCAAGCATGTTTTATCAAAACGAACATAGTTGGAAAATCTAAATAACTATTCATTTTCCTATTTTGACGTTTCACCTCTCAATGGGCGCAAAGGGAGGCGAAAGAACGATGCGTCAGCAGAGGAACTTATTGATGGTTGCTTTCTTATGTGTTCTAAGTTTCCTATCTTGTTATTTTTGCTGTCTGTATTGATGACGTCCTCGGAAAAATACGATGACGCAAACCAAAGATTTACCCTATACCAAAATCATTCAACGCGCCTAAATAAGTTTTCACTTCAAAAAAAGTATAATTTAATTCCTTTCCATCAAGATCAATTTTAGGTAGATTTAATGAAAAATGTGTTTTTTACAGAGGTTTTAATGAAATGTGTTTTTAAAATTAGCAAAAAATTATGTGTTTGGAGGTCAATAAAAGTTGTAATAAAACCTAATTTAAAAAATTTCTTTATGCCTAAATGTTGGTATAAGTAAGAAATTTATATTTTTAGAAGATTTGGATATGTGTTTTTTGAAAAATAAAAAGTTACAAGCAAAAAAAAATGTTTTTTTTTAACAAATAAGACCTTCAGGAGAATAAAAAACGCAAAAAAGTATGCAGAAATCGTTTTTATGAGTTTCTCTAACTTTTGAGACCCCAAACGGCGGAATCCAAATTTTTATCCGGTCTAACGAAGCTAAAAAAAGTTTGAATCTAAAATAAGATAAAAATCAGGTATCAATTCAATTTAATTCAAATGTATTGAGAATTTTTTTTTATCAATTACAACGAAAACTCAATAACACAACATTGAATCGGCAATTGTACAAGATTACAGGCAAAGTGATGCCAACCAGTTCTTTAAAAATATTTCAATTTTTAAAATTTTGACGCAGTAAAAAATCCCGTCAAAAAACTCAAACGCCCTCTCGCCCTTTTATGGTTTAAAAATTCGACAAAAAGGGCGAAATCCCACCAAATCAAATAACTGTTGCGTACCCCTGATTTAGAAGGAAACAGTAAATACATTACTGCCCAGCTAATTGCCTTAAGAAAGTACAATTCAATAGCAGTGGAAATTGAGGTTCCAGCCTGTAGAAAAGTAATGTGGATATAAAGTATTTTGAAAGTCTTTCTTACACAACTGGGATAGATAAGAATAAGATAATTTGACAAAAACAAATCCTATCCTTTCAAGTTCAAGACCTCACAAATATGAGGTTTTCAAAGTGGTAAATATAAGCTTTTTTAAAACTTTCTTCAATATAGGTAGGTTTATGGCAAAAACGGTTAAATTAAAGCATATTTTAGAAGATGTTTTCTTAAAATGTTTACTATATACACCAAACATTTTATTTGTATGTACAGTTCACACCATCAGTTTAAGTAAAAAAATGGGATTTTTTTTGTTATTAACATATATTTTTAATGTATAACGATGGTGCTGAAGTTGGTGTGCTTAAAAAAAAAGGTGAAAATCGGGCCACATCATAGCTTCGGCTCCAGATCGTCTGATGGACAAAAACAAAAATGCATTCGAAAACAGATCCTCGAGTACACATTTTTTACCAAAATGGAATGAAAATATGGAAAATTAAGAAAATTATGAAGCGTGGAAAAAAGTTAAAAATTTGCGTTATTTTTGGCCATATTGTTGCATGCAAAAACTAGAAAAATTTTTCAAGACGCTTATTTCGGTACAAAATTTATAGAACTAAACTACAAACAGCTTGATTAGTTTGTTTTCAGTAGCGTGGCCAATTTTGAAAAAGTATGTTTCGAGAAAAACGCGTTTAAAAATACTCTGGTTAGTTAAAGTTTCTTTGGAACACAGGGTTTTAAGCGCTACAGAATCTGTATTATATGCGGGATTGATTTCCAATTTTTTTTACATATGTAGTTGTACAACAATAATCAATTCAAAACATTTTATTTTAAAAAAATTGTTTCCGTAAAACCTCCTTCAAAAATAAAATTTTAAAACGATTCATGTCACAATATATGGCCACTAGTATTCCCCGGCAGACGTTGTTCTGCCACAGATCGCCTTACAGCCATATACGTCAATGGATGCATATGTCTAATACGATCAAAACCGTGCGAAATGTAGCATTTTTGTTGTTTTGTAAACGGTAAAAAGGGGTGCGGCAAAATTATTTCCCTTAAACCATCTCGTATTCGAAACAAATCTAATGCCAAAATTTCAGCTCTATTTAGCTTAAGACTGGCACACTTTGCTTCACTCTACGCTGACTTCCAGAAAAGTGAGTTTACTCAAATGGGGCAGGACCATTTTTAGTGCACCCTCGGCAAGTGCCAATGATATGTAACCAAATGAACTAAATTTTCATTGGTTTGTGGGCGGTAAAAGGGGGGCATGGAAACCAAATTTTTGTAAAATTGCTGAGAGTAACCATACAAACTAAGCCAAAATTTTAGCTCAATCGACCCAGTAGTCAATTTATTGATTTATCAAAAAGTGGGTGTGGCTATATAGCCATAATGCCTATTTTTAGTACAGTTGCCGAAAGTAACCATACAAACTCAAGTATCAAATATTAGTCCTATATGGCCAAAACTGCTTAAATATAGCATTTGTGGGTGTAAAAAGGGGGCGTGGAAACTACTAATTCGTACAGTTGCTGACAGTAACCACTCAAACCAAATTATCAAATTTAAGTCTTATACGACCAAAACCGTATTAAATAAAGCATTTTCACTGGTTTGTAGGCGGTAAAAGGGGGCGTGGACACAAACTTTTAGTAGAGTTACCGACAGTATCCATACAAACTAAATTACCAAATTTACGTCTTATACGACCAAAACTGTTTGAAATACAGCATTTTCATTGATTTATGGGCGGTAAAAGGGGGCGTAGAAACATATTTTTTTACAGTTGTCGGCAGTAACCGTACACACTAAATTACTTAATTTTAGCCTAATACGACCCAAACCGACTGCAATATGGCATTTTTATTGATTTAGGGGCGGTAAAAGGAGGGTGTGGCAACTTTTTTCTTCTTCAACCATCTCGTACCTGAAACAGTTCGACTGCCAAAATTTCAGATCAATCAGTCCAGTAGTTTTGGAGTCTATAGGCATCACCAACACAGACTCACATCGTTTTGCTTTTCATATATATAGATATTGATTTGTGGGCGGTAAAAGTGGGCGTGATCACATTTGTATATAGTGACCGCCTCTTGGAGCACCTACCCAGCAATTTTCATTATGAAAATGTGTAGAGCTCCGGAATTGCCATGATTTCGAAAAAGTGGGCGTATATATATAATTTGACCACGCCCATTTTTTGTACAGTTACCGACAGTAACCATCTGAAAAATTTAGAAAATCTAAGTTTTTTACGATCAAAACCGTCTGATATATATCCTTTTTTTTGGTTTGTGATCGATAGCGCAAATTTGGCTTGTATGGGAGGTACCACGCCCCCTTGTCTAATCGTTACCAAACCTCACAGGAACACTCTCAAGATGTGGCTTCAGTTTCCCTGAAAATTTCATAGAGATCGGTTCAGCGGTTTTGGAGTCTATATGTGATATAGCCACATATCCACATACATACATACATACATCCATTTTTATGTATATACATACATAGAGGATTTGGCCTTTCAACGCTGTGCGCGTTTTGTACCCATTTTTATCTGAATTTGATAATTTTAACGTTTTTAACTTAACTTTTGTTTGAGGAATCGCGTGGTGACATTTGTCTTACCACTTTATCGAACATTTTAGAACATTTTTTTAATATAAAGAGTGTTTTTCAGCTGCATGAGAAGTTTCGATGGTTGTTGTCTAGGGTGTGACAGTTAAGAATGTCAAATTGTGCTAAAATTACTGTTCAGTTAAGTTTGGCAATTCATCATGTATCGTTTAACGCCAGAATAAAGCTTCCAAATTATGGAAATATACTTTGAAAAAAATAAATCTGTTCGCGAAGTTCATAGAGCACTTCGTCCATTTTACGGTCAACATAATCGGCCTAGTGAGGGAGCAATTGGCTTCGTCAATAAGCAAAATTGCCGTATATAGAGCAAAGACAATCCTCAAGCCATTAACGAATCACCATTACATCCATTAATATTGGCTGTTTGCTATCGTGCGTGTAATCAATGGCGTGCGCTATTGAGTCATGCGGACTGATTTTTTGTTTCCAAAAATTAATCAGCTAAACATCGACGACATTTAGTTCCAACAAGACGGCTCAAGTTGCCATACACCACGCTTAACCATCAATTTATTGCAATATCAATTTGGTGATAACTTTATTTCCAGAAGTGGTCCTGTTAACTGGCTCCCTCATTCGTGCGGCTTAACGCCTCTCGATTACTCTTTATAGGGCTATTGACTTATGCCGACAAACCAGCAACTTTTGAAGCATTGGAAGCCAATATTCAAGCCATAATTGGCGCCATATGGCCAGATGTATTGGACAAAGTAGTGAAAAATTGGACTGATCGAATGGACTATGTAACTCGTAGTCGCGGTGGACACTTGCCGGAAATCGTATTTAAAAAATAAATGCCATAAAATTATCTACCAGATTATAATAATAAAAAATTGCAACAATATTGCTGTCTTGTATTATAATTTAAAGTTCTCATGCAGCTGAAAAAAACCCCTTTATATAGCTCAGAATCAAAAATTACTCAAGATATGCACTCATTTTCATGTTGATAACTCTTGAAGCATTAGGATTTTCCTTTTGATTTCTTCAGCAAAGTTCTTCTTATTATTCTGGCCAACAACTTTGATAAACAAATAAAATAAAATAAATATAAAAAAATCATTTCCAGTGGGTCTTATCAAGGTAGTCTTACAAAAAGTCTAGCTTAGTCAGCATAGTTTGCAACGAAAAAATTAGATCAACACAGCGTATGAGTAACATTAATTTCTTTGAAGCTTGAAATCTGTCAAGACATATGTGGCTTTGTCAAAGGTTTAAAGACAATATAAAACGATTTTACGATTAATAAGAATAACTTTGCTGAAGAAACAAAAATTATATTCTTAATGGTTCAAGAGTTATCAACATGATAATAAATGCACATATATCTTGAGTAATTAAAAAAAAAATTCTCTAAAGTCTTAAGCTTGGTTTTCACTATGTCATTTTCAGTTGAAAATTGAAAATAACATGTTGACATTTTTTCTATCTTGGAAAATTAAAAACGAATAAATTATTAAATGGAGTTATTCAGAAAATGTTCTAGAGTTTTATTTAGGTGATTAGGCTTGGGAATTTTAGTTCACTAAAAAGATCGCTCTTTTTAGTTCAGTTGAGTTTCATGAACTAGTTCGTTCACATAGTTCTTTTAGTTCATTTAGTACGTCCACTCTTTTAGTTCTTTTCGAGCACTCGTTCATGTTGTTAGTTCGTTAGGTCTTATAGTTCGTTTTTTTGTTTTAGATCGTTAGGTATGTTATCTCGTTGTATTTTTTAGTTCAATAGGTCTTTTAGTTTGCTTTGTTTGCTCGTTCATGGTCAGATCTAAAAAATGAAACGAACTATATGACCGAATCAATCATTAACTGCGGACATAGAAGAAATTTACATAAAAATACTACATTGTTTTTGCAAAAAGTTTTTTTTTACCGTTCATTAGTGAAAAACTGTATCAGCACGGAATCAAACCATTGTTGAGTGAAACCAAATTTTTTCTAGTTCATTTCGATCTGACTCGCTGCAAAATCGATTGAACTAAAAGAACTAAAAGAACGAGAATCAACGAACTAGTTGACATAGTTCATGAGTGCGAATAGTTCAATTGAACTAGTTCGTTCGTGAACTACCCAAGCCTATAGCTGATATTTCAGGTGATAAACTTTTGTGTCGTCATAAAAATGACATAGTGAAAACCAAGCATAAGGTAAAGTGGCGAAACGGATGTCACCACGACATTTCGCATATTAAAATGAAGTGGAAAACGTTGAAATTATTAAATAAAGACTTACGTGCCTCAAAGTGTAATCGAAGTTTCACTGCAAATATCGGTTGTTTCATTTAAAAATTTTTAGCGAAGCCTACCTTATTCAGCAAATTAGTTTCTCTTAATAATTTATGCAAATCTTTTTTAATAATCTCTCTCTCTCTCTCTCTCTCTTTTATTATTCTTTATATGGTATTGAAAAGAAAAATGTTAAATTCTTTACAATGTATATACAACTATACAATATACTTAAATATAAATACTAACGTTAAATACGAGTACTAAAATATTAATTAAGTATAATATTTAGATTTAAATTCTTTGCTAATTCTCATGCTAACTATATAAATAAAAATAAAATATGATATATTAACATACTATAATATCGTCACATTAAGTAATTACTGCAAACTTAAATTAAAGAATTTTCAAATATACAAGTGTGACCTGATGCTTAAACAAAGCAACTTACAAACATACAAACATGAATGATGGTTTTATTTCATTTCATTTCCATAAAATTTAATACTGGCCAGTTGAAGTTTATCGAATAAAATATTGGCCAAAAGTTAAAACCTATGTAAGATCAGTTAATACTAATTTGGCCTATTATATCCGTAAGCCTTCGAGTCTTAGTTTAAATACTACAATAAATAATGGTCACTGTTAAGTTTTTTCCAATCAGAGTTTTTAAAAACAAAAACTCTAACGTAATCGATGGGTTTGAAAATATTTTTAGAGTTTTCGGTATAAATTTTAGATACACTTGACGGACAGCTTGTTTGTGTTCAACGTTTGAGTCGACCAATTAAAGTTCTATAATTTTGTCGTATTTTCCTTGCTTGACAGTTCTTGCTCGAGTGACGTCATATCGTAGAGTACAACCAAATCTTTGTTCAAACCCTCGAATACCTCTGCAACTCTGGGTTGCAAATTGTAAAAGTAGAGCTTCTGTGATCTGGCCTGAAAGTCACCGATCATGGTGGAGACAACTTTGGACGCCGTGTAATCAGCGCCATAGATGTGTGTACAATCGAGCACCACGGGTAGCGTCGACTTGCGTCCCTGCTTGTTGATAACATTTCGTACAAACTCCACCGATGGGAAAATCAGACAGCGGTCAGGTGTAAGCATCAGGTAGCTGATACCATTAGAGGTCTGGAGAGAAGACGTTGAAAGATTTAATAGGGACACAGTTTGAGAAAATAAGTTTTGCTAATAAGCTTACCGAAAGTGTTTCAACACGTAGCTTGGGACGCGCTGCGTGATACAAAATAAAGAGAACATTTATGCCAATGCCAACTAGAATGCCAACTTGCAGCGGCAGCACCAGGCAAGCAATAAAGGCGGCCAGACCGGGTATCAGATCGGTTTCTACACATGAAAAAGATAGAAGAAAGTGTGTATGTGAAAAAACCTCTAATTCCCAAAAAACATTCTCCTCTAACTTACTCTTGCTTCTCCACATGGGCTTAACCACACGGTACTGAATCATAAAAATAACGGCGGCCACAATGATAGCAGCGAGAGCCGCTTTTGGTATATAGAAGAAGGCTGGCGTCAGAAAGAGTAAAGCTATGATGACCAAAATTCCAGTATAGAGATTGGACAACTGCGTGCGACAACCACTGGCATTGAGTACAGCACCGCGTGCTATACCGCCATTGCTGCGAAAACCTTGGACAAAGGAGTTGGCTACATTACAGATACCGACAGCGATTAGTTCTTGAGTGGCATCACAGGGTTTGCCATTAGCTAAGGGAAAGAGTTTCAATTAAGCATTGGTTTATTTTTAAAAAAAAATGTCAAGACCTACCAAAAGCCTGCACCACGGACATGTTCTCCAACAGCGATATTAATGGCACCACAATCAAGCCGGATCCCAGCCCCGCAACCATTTGCGAGAAGGACTCGTGCGTCTCAATTAGTTCGCCAGTAGTTGAGTTTGTGACGCGATCGATGGAAAAGGGTGGCACTCTAAAACTGGGCAGGCCTTTGGGCACATAGCCGACCATGCGAAATATATCAATTTCCGAGTCGATAAGATAGTAGCCAATACCGGCGGCGGCACAGACCAGCACCGCATTACGTGATGTTCCAATGAGCCAGAAAATGTTTGTCATAACCTTTTGCCAGCCGCTTTTGCCCTCCTTGGGACCAAATGTAGTGCTCGCCATGGCACGCATGGAGAGAAGCACTATAATACAGCACAGCCCAAGCCCAGCATCATTCCAACTTATGTTCTTTATGTCTTTTATAATTGATATCCACATATCCAAAAATGTGTCGCCTCTGGCATTTACTCCAAGTATATCCTTCAGCTGTGATGTGAAAATAATAAGTGATACAGCGCTGATAAAACCTGCACTAACGGGACCGGAAACAAAATCAATAAGGAATCCCAGTCGAAATATTCCCATTGCAATCTCAATGAGCCCGGTCAAAAAAGTAAGCAGTACAGCGCGTTCCCAGCTACCTTGAGCGGTTTGAAATGTCAACAGCGCTGAAAGGGCGGTCGGTCCAACAGGCACATCCTTGCTTGAACCCAGAAAAATGTAGATGAAACAGCCGAGGAAACAGCCATATAAGCCGTACTGTGGAAAGAGACAAAGTAGAAATGATGAACTTGGTAGAAATCTTGGGATTTAATTGAAAATTTGATTAAATGAAAAGTAAAGTGTTGCAAGCTATACAAAAGCAAAATTTCTTCTCCATGATATTCCAATTATTTAAAATGTGATCAACCCTCAAAACTTTAATAAAAAAACCAAATGAGAATACTATTTGACGCATCAATATCGCGCGGTTTGATGATTTTAATTATTTTCATTTTAATAATTACAAAAAAAAAACATTTTGTGGTTAACTTAGCTGTGGTTGTTATGACTCACTTTTAGAAAGAATTTCAATTGAAGATTATGAAGAAATGGAAAAAATAACCCTACAATAAAAAGTGGTGATTAAATGTTTTTGCTACAAAATTTTAACCCAATAACATTACAAACGACTTTTCCGTGAGCGGAAATTCTGCATAGTAAATCTCTATGATTTGATATGATTTAGGATTCTACGGAGACTATGGCAAAAATCCATTGTTTGGTATATTTGAGGGAGCTCTTTGTTGGCCTTTTAAATGTGTAAACATTAAAAATAAGCATAAAAAAGTAATTTTTCGGAGAGAGTTTTCCCAAAGAAGTCAAAGTTTTGGACCATTCCACAATTATTTATGAAGCTGTCATAACCAAAAGTCGTGAAAAGTTACATAAATCGTTATGTATTATGGTCCCATAAGTCCTGTTTTGGTCTGAAGTCTCCTTTTTATCGAACCAAAACCTGTGACTAATTTTTACTTTCGAAAAACCTGTTTTTGACTTGAGATATTTCCAACGCACCAAATTAAAAATGTTCAAATCGAAAAAGCAACAAACGTCGCAGAAAACGTTGGTATCACCACCGGCGAATGCGCGAACAGCGCAAAAATTACATGCATATGCGCGTACGAGTTCTCTCTCTTTTTTCAGTCAGTGTACGTTCTAAGCGCATACGCGCCGGTAAAAATGTGTCGGTGATGATGTTGTAATGCATAACTGTAAGCAGGGTGTGACAAAATTTGTGCTGCTTAGATTCGATAGTTCATTTTCATTTGATAGCGCAAACGTTTGAGCTCATTCGTCTGTGTAAGATCGTATTTTATAACAGGTAGTGTAGTATATTTTTCAAACAATAGGAATATTCTCTATGTCTAGCATAATTGCATAAAAGCCCGGATTGTAACAATCCTATTTTAAAATGTGCAAAAGATCGAGATCGCCCTATTGTGCAAGTGTATCATAGTAAAATCAACAGCTCAAAAGGCAGCAATTGAAGGGTAACCTCAAAATCGTCTTCGTCGTGCAATAACTTTAGAATGAGCTGCACTTTACGCTTATTCCACTTTCTGTTTGGCTACTCTTTCATCACAAACACAGGGTTGCATTTCATATACTATACTTTGTATCGCTGTATATATGGGTTTCAGTGTAGCATAAATTGCAAATATTATACGTTTTTTTAAGTTTGTATTTTGTTGTTGTGGCGTTTATTAGACATGGAGAGTAGGGGGTATATAATTAAAATTTTATCAAAAAATAATTCTTTGCAAAAAAGCCAAATAAATTCTTCGTTAAATCGTAGAAATAATTATGAACACAATTGATGGCGTCCTTTGCTTCTCTTTGGTGTGTTCTCTTCCGTTTTTGTTGTGATTTTGGCATAGAGAGGAGTTTCGTAAAGTCTTTTG
This sequence comes from Dichetophora obliterata, assembly GCA_963920525.1. Classification (NCBI taxonomy): domain Eukaryota; kingdom Metazoa; phylum Arthropoda; class Insecta; order Diptera; family Sciomyzidae; genus Dichetophora; species Dichetophora obliterata. The sequence continues at coordinate 243,080,797 of OY986435.1, read as the reverse complement.
TGATCTCTCCTTTCTTATTGTTAGCATTAAGTCTGTTTCCGTACTTACTTCAAGTAAAGTTCAATCTGTGAGAGTAACTCAATTATCTGTCTGTCAGATGAAATGTGACAACATGCAAAAAAGTACGGAAACGACTTCAAGCAAGTTTCGAGCGTGCCAGTTGCTGTTGACAGCTAATTGACAATTAATTGAAGCAATCGGAGGAAGAAAATTCGTGCTCGAAGAAATTTTTTATTCTCGAGCTTGAAAAATATGTAAAGAAACGCTCTCAAGCAACTTCAAGTCACTTGAATCGAATACGGCAACAGACCTAATATATCTATCATTAGTGTTCTAGCGGAATAATCCGAAGAAATGTTATAGAGAATTATAAACAGTCTTTGGAGATCTGTTCTTGGTTACATCATGGTCCATTTACCACTAGGTAAGGTTCATTTATAAGATTGTGGCACTTGATAGAAATGCGCTCTTTTTCCGCCTTTGCTTGAACTGTCAACTGTGCTTTTCTTTGTTCTATGCATTAATTTTCTTGATTTGTTTTCATCCATTCTGACAGTTCGATCGAGCTCGCTCTTAAGTGGGGAGCTTGTGTCAATTCAATGGGAACTTTTTCTAAAGTCAAATTTCTTAAAAGAATGTAATAAATTTAAAATGTTATTGCCTGCATTCAGCGGAAAGAACTGTTCCACAACTTTCGGGCTGAATGGTATGCTCTCACAGAACATGTTCCTTGAGATGTCACAATTTATATAGCGAAAATATTTTATGCTACTTCGCTACTTGAGCACTTTTTCGGCTAGAATGCGGCCATTGACAATTTCTGTTTACAGTGTTCAATGGCCGCATTCAGCGCAGACAACAGTTGGCAACTGTTGTGTAAAAATTCGCTGAATGGTACATATTTGGTAGCTCTAACTAAAACTGATAAAGTAGCAAACGCCTTTTAATCGAGCGAACAAATTTTATGCTACATGAACACAACTGTTTGCTTAACTGTCAGACGCTGTTACTGACGCTGTTAAAATAATAAACGCAGAAAGAACGCAGCAAATTTTAGTGAGAAAATTTTGCAATTGAATTAAATTTACATAAAAATTAAATTGAATCTAACTTCTGACGTGTAGAGAAGCAACACATTCAGAGAAAAACATCGTGAACTAAGGTAGCGCTACCATTACAGTTCACAACAGTTGTCTGCGCTGAATGCGGCCAATGATTCATAGTGGAAATACATATATATAAACATTCTGTCAAGAGAGTAACGGGAATTGATAATTTAAAATGCCCGTTTTAAGGGATTGTCAAAATTCTTGCCAGAAGGTCAGACGGTAAATAAATATTATCTGAGTGTTTTTCATCGTTGAGAGAGTAGATTCGTTGAAAAAGCCCAAAATTACTAAAAGAAAACTCATGGGCCATCTCACAAAGCTATCATTGTGGAAGAATTTTTGGTCAAAAACTGAACATCGATATACCTTATATGGCTCCAGCAAACTTTTTCTCTTTCCAAAACTTAAGTTATCACTGCGAGGCACCCGCTTTCAGTTGATAGAAAACATAAAAGAGAATTTGCGGTGTAACTAGGTTAATTGCAGAAAATGCGTTTAAAAATATTTTAATGATAGGATTCTATATTGGCATTAATGTATTATTTTAAAAGGGGCCAAATTTGAAGTCGATAGAATATTTTTTAGTTTTAAAATACCCGGTTTTTTAAAAATAATATGTAAGGCATGAATATGGGCCGAACTAGTTACAAAAAATACATCTGCCCGAACATCTGCATGTACAAATATAGGAAAATGGATAATCCTTCCTCTTGACCTTAAGAACAACCTTTGTGAAGGTTCACTTAATTGGTAAAAGTCTAGTGGTGGGCTATGTGCAAAATTTAAAGTCATAAGACTAGTTTTTGTGGAATTTTAAGGAATTTACCGGTTTTGTTATTAATATTATTATAATTTATTTATTAGCATATAATTTTAAATTAAAATAAACAATTTTGAGAAAATAAGCAATAACGGCAATGGCCTTTAGCTCAATCATTACATAAAGCAACTTAGCTTTTATAATAGTTGTACGTTCTCAAAAAGATTAAATACACAACTGCACAAGTCCTCAAGTCCTCAAGTCCTTAACTGCACTGGCAAGTGCACTGAATCGTGAATACAAAATTAAAAGAAAAAAACAATTTTTTAATGCTTTCTAAAGATGGATTTGATAAATAAAATGTGGATTATTATTGGGGAATATTTGATTTTTGATAAAAGCGGCCGTGGCATACTGGTAAGAGTGCGTAACCCGGGTTCAGTTCCCATTTGAGACAGAAATTTTTGCACTCCCTTTTTCAACCCAGTTACCCCTTTGCAGACAACGGTAAGCCTTAGGGAGTAATAAATACCTTCGGAGTCATTCAAAGTGGGCATAAAACTTGTGGGTGCAGTTCTCGATCATTTGTGCTCAAACATTTTATAACACGCGCAACACAATTGATCAATAGAAGCTCAGCGAAAGTCCTTTCAACGACTGAAATGGCCATTTAGTTTTATTTTCGTTATAAGCACAATATCTAGTCAGATATGATATGTTTAATAGAAATTGTGGAATAGTAGTAGAATACAAGTAACCGTTCTTATGACGTTCATGTGTATGGAAGGCAGGCTTGGTTTATGGTCTGTTTTAAATAATAGTTTATTTTATAAATCAAAGCTTATGTGCAAAACTTTCTAGTCATTGTTTTTATTTTTGTTGATTAATTTTTGAAGAGACAACCGTTTTGATAAATGTTCTATTTAATTTGGCTTATCTTCGAACCTGACCTTCATTTTTAGATATTTATAAAAGAATAATATAAAAAAATATTTTTACTTTTCTTTACTTATTGTACCACACCTCTTTATGGGCATTTCAAACGGAGTGATTAAGTTAATACGCAGTGCGCGTGGGGGTATTTAATTATTAAAAAATAATTATTACTAATTACAACGCATAGGGCTCACATGGGTCATCTTAAACAAAGGTTGGCGTAATTTAGGAGTCCTCGTAGACATAAGTTATATCAGATCACAGACAAAAATACCAACCTCCCATAAAACGTAAACATTTAGAAAGCTGTATATTTTATTGAACCTACTACGCAAACCACTTCGTCAAGAAGCTACGTACGCTAGGTCGGGCCAGAAAAAAGTGTTTCTTGGTTTATTGAAGTACTCTCCGCAGAAGGATTTTGCAGAAGGATGTGTTGACTAGGGCTTTTAATCCCGAAGGGTTTGGCAAATCCAGGGATTTCGGGATTTGATATTTTTCGGGATCCCGAAATGCCAAAATTTTAAAATTTCATTCAGCTGTATTAAAAGCAGGGACCTTTTATAACTCTTCCTATGCGTTGCAACAAAAAAGAATTGCATATAATTTTTTTTATATAGAAATCCAAACGTTGAAAAGACAACACTAAGACAAAATCATAATGAATAATGCAGACACCAACGGTTGTAGGGATGGCCACTTTAAAAAAAAGTCCTTTTCGGATTTGTAAATTTCTTTTTTACACCGAAACTAAAAACCGAAGAAAAGCACCGGTTTATAAGCAATCCTTATTTGATTCTTTACCAAGTGTCTTTTTTGTAGATGTTGGCGCAAGTTTGAAGCGCCACCTCCTATTTTCAACATTTTTATGCAGAGGTTACACTCTGCCAAAGCATTCTTCCCTTTTTTAAGTTGTAATATACAAAGAATAATATTCAGAAAAAAAAATTTCAAAAATAATTGGAAAATTAAGTCGAATTCTTAAATCCCTTTTTGTATTTTTAGGGGAAACACATGTAAATTTTATGATAAAAAAGTATACACACCTGAGTAAACCAGATAGAAAAAGAAATTAAATTAGAAATAGCGTATGATGATTTTTATAATAAAATTCATAACCTTTACGGTCCTTAATTTAAGATATTAACTAAATTTTTTAATCTTGAAATTTTATAACAAGTTAACAAAAAACGTTATGATATTTAATATTTCAGATAATTTTAGCACTTATTTTAGATTGAAAATAAAAAATTTTTAAAAATATCAAATAATATTTCACTTTATTACAAACATAAAATCTATATATATAAAAAAATGTTGTCAAATCTGTTTGTGACGAGTGTTTGAGAGTTCGGCTGAGTAAAAAAAAAATCTGCCGATACCATTTTGTAGGGTACGTTCTCTAGATGGTTTTAAGAAAAAATTGTTTGAAAATGTTTTGATTTGGTCGAGTTATATGTGTTTGAGTGAAGGGTTTTGGACATATTGGAAATTTTTTTTTTGCAAATTTGATTTTAATTGATATGAAAAGTAAATGTATGAATTTTATGCAGTTCAAATTGTGTACATACGCGCTATTTTTGTTGGAAATAGCAATCAAAATAGCACGCAACCAATAACAAAGGGAAAAAATGGTCATACGACAAATGAACGAAATTTAATTGAATCTATATAAATAAAAATCAAATGTCGTTCGTTGGTAATTGCATCAGTTGAGAACGGCTGAACCGATTTGGATAATTTTTTTTAAAATGTTCGTAATAGTCCAACTTAGGTTTTTACGGAAAGAAAAATTGACCACGCCCACTTTGCGCCCACTTTTTTGATTTATCTAAAATCGGAAAACGGCTGGACCGATTTGGATAATTTTTTTTTAATGTTCATAGTAATCCAATTTAAGTGTTTACTGAAAGAAAAATTGACCACGCCCACTTTTGCGCCCACTGTTTTGATATCTATATATATAAAATTAAGTGGCAAAACTTCCTGTTCGCATACTCCTCCTAGACGGCTTGCCCGATTTCAATGAAATTTTCAGGGGTGATTGGGGTCTGTGTGGAGGGTGCACATAAGAAATTGCATGTGTGTATCTTTGCAGGTTTTGTACCACACCCCCTTTTGTCGCCCACAAATCAATAAAAATGCTGTATTTAAGACGGTTTTGGTCGTATGAAATTAAAATTTGGTAAATAAGTTCGTATGATAACTATAATCAATTTTGAAAAAATGGGCGTGGTCACAATTCATCTACGCCTACTTTAAAGAAAATATCAAAATACTTTGAAACCATTGGTCCGATTGAGCTCAAATTTTGTAAGTACGCTTTGCTTTGAGTACGAGATGGTTTAAGGGGCAATGCCACACCCCCTTTTACCTCCCACATATAAATAAAAAATTGTTGTTATCGAATAGCTTTAGTTAGAGTTATGGGTCGCACAGCTTAGAAATTCGGTATTCGACCACAATTTAGACGTACCGTTTCTGTGATGAAATTTTATGGGAGTGGACAAGGGGGAGGGGCACCTCCGATACAACCCAAATTTGTGATATCGAATAGCTTTGAAGTTATAGGAATTCATCTTTGGAATTCAGTTTTTGACCTCAATTTACACATGCAGTTTCAATGGTTTTATTTTATGGGCGTTGGACAGGGAGGCGTGACATCTCCCTTACAACCCAAATTTGCGATATCGTATTGCTTTGAAGTTATAGGTTGACAGCGTAAGAATTCGGTATTCGACCTAAATTTATACATGCATTTTCAATACTTACATTTTGTCGTCGTAGGGCAAAGGGGAGTGGCACTTCCCATACAACCCAACTTTGTGCTATCAAATAGTTTTAGAGTTATAAGTCGTACAACGCCGAAATTCAGTATTCGACCTCAATATACACATGCAGTTTCATTGATTCAATCTATGTTCATTGGTAAGAGGGGCGTGGCACCTCCCATTTAACGTAAATTTGCGATATTGAATATCAGCGTCAGAATTCAGTATTCGGCCCCAATTTATACATGCAGTTTCATTAATTACATTTTATGGGCGTACGACAAGGGGGCGTGAAACCTCCTATTTAACCCAAATTAGAGATATCAAATAGCATTGGGGTTATAGGTCTCACAGCTTTGGAATTCAGTATTGGACCTCAATGTACACATGCAGTTTCATTGATTACATTTTATGAGCGTTGACCAAGGGGGAGTGGCACCTCCCATACAACGAAAATTTGTAATATCGAATAGCTTTGTAGTTCAAGGTCGCACAGCGTCGGAACTCAGTATTCGACCAATATTTACGCTTGCAGATTTACTGATAAAATTTTTTAGAGTTTGTCGGGGGGGCGTGACACCTCCAATTTAACCCAAATTTGCGATATCGAATAGATTTGGAGTTATAGGTAACTCAGCCTCAAAATTCAGTATTCGACCTCAATGTACTCATGCAGTTTCATTGCTAAAATTTTATGGGCGTAGGGAAAAGGAGAGTGGCACCTCCCATACAATCAAAATTTGTGCTATCGAATAGTTTTGGAGATATATGTCGCACAGTTTTGGAATTCGGTATTCAACCTCCATGTACACATGCAGTTTAATTGATTACATTCTATGAGCGGTGATCAAGAGGGCGGGGCACTTCCTATACAACCCAAAATTGTTATATCGAATAGCTTTGTGGATATAGGTCGCACAGTCTCAGAACTCAGTATTTGACCTCAATTTAGACATGCTGTTTAACTGATAACATTTTATGGGCGTTTGAATAGGGAGAGTGGCAGCAACGCGCCGGGTTTCAGCTAGTATAAACATAAATAAGTAAAACAAAGCAAACAACATAAAATCATCTTTTGAAACAATATTGAACAGCCTTGTATTCAGTCTTTTAAGATCACAAAAAAAACAAACTAAAAAATAGTCTTTCAAAGTGTATAGAGAGATAAAAAAAGAACAGGGTAATTTCGATAGTAAAGAAACCATGACTGCATTTATAGTTGCTGAAAATTTGTACATTTTCTTGAGAATAAAATCCCGGGATTCCGGGACTAGAAAATGGATCAGATTCTCGGGATTCGGGATCGGTGTGATTTAGTTTTCGCATTATAGAGTAAGACCCTTGGCTTGTCGAACAATTACCGAACATAAGGAAATGTATGATTGCAAGGTATCCGTAGCCTTCTACACAATATTGAAAGAGTATGTGGCCCTTAAGCTAAAGAACAGCGGTTCAAACTCAATCTCAAACAAAATATTTTTGTTCTTTTTTTTCAATTAGCTATTAGGACCATTTGTTAGTGTAATTAATGTATTCGTACAATGTTCATTTATTTTTGTACGAATACGAATAAAATATTCGGGTAATGCACCAAACCATTCTATTCCTATTCGTGACTGTTCGTGACTGAAAGCTACGAATAAAATTTGTAGAATGGACGCAGTTATTAGTATTATTTACACACGAAATATTTTAAGTGTGTACCAGTATAAAAAATTTTGAGAAATCTCTTTCGGAATATTTTTTGCCCAAAAAAGGCACATTTTTAAAACAAATGCAATAAGTCTAATGGTTATCACATTGCTAAATCCTTTCGTAGAGGGTATTAAAATGAGTCAAGAAATATTTTAGACTGAATTTATCAAATACTTTTGTTTTATACAAACTAGCCCGACCTAATGTACACTCGTTTTATTCAGTATAAAAAAAAAGTTTGACATTTATATTGTTAACCCTAGACCAAACACCCCAGACCAATTTAAATCTGGCGCCAAACACAAACGACTTACGTTTACGACCCAGGACCGAAACCATAATTCAGTTTCAACGTCTGAGAGTAGAGGGAGCATGCTCGCGGTATCAGAACCACAGCTCGAGCAGTGAACATTGCAGTGCGTCTGGGGTGTTTTTCACCCCGCGATACAGTTTGTGCATATTTTTCGTCATCTTAAAGTTTTTTTTATTTTCGTGTTTTTTGCACTTTATGGGTAAATAATGAATGTATGTATAGTGGCCCCACTTCATATATATTTACATATCTATATATACTCGCGTTTGTATAACCTAACTTCGCTTCGTGTAAAGATTCGAGAAATGGTCAGGCGGTATAATTTGAGACCTTTGGAGGCTGTAGTCCAGTTGAATGGATAGGAGGAAGATCCCATAGAATCTGTGGAAATTCTAAGTGATGAGGAAAATGTAACGGAAGAGGAGGGTGGCTCAGAATCGGAGCAAAGTGCTGAATCAGGCAACGAACAAGTTGAGTCCGAAAGTGAGGTTGGGGTATATAAATCATATTTTTCGGTAAATTTGGCGCGAGAAAATGAATCTCTTAGTTATTTACTGTAATTTTTAGTCGGAAGAGTCAGATGATGATGACTCATTTACTCCTCCAGCATCCAAGAAATGCCGTAATACAAAGAGGAGAAAATGTCGAGGAAGAGGGTGGGGAAGAGGCAGCAGTGGGAGGTAATCATGGAGTAATTATTCTCAATGGCTAATATTTGCAACACAACAACAAAATGTACAGATTTACATTTGCCCGACTGTGTCAAATTTGCAACACTAAAATCGCATTGCATACAATCGAGCATGGCTAACACTTATTTGCCAATCAATCAGCAGTTACATTTTAAACAAACGCTGCCATTTTAAACAAACGCAGCGCGATGCTCCAACGAAGTCAACTCTTCGAATTACAACACACACAGAAATATTGAAGTTGTTGGAAGTGAGAGAAATTCGAGTTATGAAAATTAATATGCATGAAAGTTTTCCTAATACAAATGAAATTTCGGTTCGAGTAGAAGAAAAATTCGAGTTAGGGAAATTCGACTTATAGATATCGCAACATAAGGAAAATATCTTGAGAAAGATATTATCACAAATACTACTTCGAGTTATGGAGAAGTTCGAGTTAGGGAAGTTTCACTGTATCTCTTCTTTAGAACCCCTTTGAAATTACTCGATTTAGTCAAAAACTCACTGAGATACGTAATTTTAACAAAAAATGTCATTTTTGCTAGTTTTTCACTTTTTTTGACCTTCTTGGTCAATTTTCCCGGAATCTTAAAACATTTGGCTAAAACTATTTAGTTCACGTTATTCTTGATCAAAAGACGAAAAAAATGAGCCCTCATGGAACCCTCAAAGCCACACTGTGTCCGAAATACGGGCTCTTGAAAATTGGGGTGTTTTTATCAACCCGCGAAACAGGAATTGGTAAAAAAGTAGCAATACAGTTCTAGGGTTAAAGCTGTAATCAAGAACGTCTTAATTACAAAAGGATTTCGAAATCGGTCCGACTGTCTGCCAGCAGCTTTGAGTTTAAAAAAAGCCATATTGTGTCAAAAGTCATCGGGGTTTCACCGTAACTTATTATCAAGGCGAAATACATTCCCAAAACTAGGGTGCAAAGGAATTCCAAAGTCTCGAAGTTATGAATAGGATGATTACTTATTAGAATTGGCAATTATATAAGTGACACAAAGTTCAGATTTCGGACAAAATTTTTGTGGATGTTTTACACATGTTTTACAGGCTATAAGCTCTGCATTTTTTTGACGATTTCAGAAAATGTAGAATTTTTGAATAAGGCTTGATGGAAAAGTCTTAAATTTAAGGCATTTTTTAAGAGTGAAAAATTTAGCCACTTCCTCTGCTCAATTGCTCTAACTGCAGAGACTTACAACCCCAAGAAATTGTTTTTGAAAGGGGCTTTGATATATTTCTATGTGTTAGTTTTCAAATAGGAAACATAGTTCAAGACACTGTGCGGCATCATCTGCAATCGGCAGCTCTGTAATAAACAAAAAAGGCCAGAAAACAGCATGAAGCTGCTTTCAAATAATAGGAGAAGTTTTTTGAGTTAAACATATAAGTTAAACATATAAAATAATCTTGGTCTTGGTTGTAATGCACATAAAAACCTTTATTGTATTTTTTCCGTCGTTTCAGTAGTTATTTCCGAAATTTTTCTGAGTTTATTAAATCTTTATTTGTGAACAAATAATTTTTTTATATGCACAAAAAACTTTATATGACAATTCTCTAATGATTTAACTTACTAAAGCTTTTGAATTTACAATCTACAAGTAAAATTAATAAATTGTATAAAACGCACTAACAGAAGCAATTGTAAAATAAATAAAAATAAAATCAATCATTTAGCTCAAAGCGTCCTCACAAAATATTTCCAACACTTTTTATTTAAAAAAATAGTTAATTAAATAATTAAAAAATTTAAATTTCTTAAGTGCTTGCACTTAAAAGGGTTAAATATTAATAATATTGTTGTTCTAAGAATCCTTAAAAAAATGCTCACGTTAATTCTGTAGTCACAAATCTGAACTGATATTTCCACTATATTGCAATTTAATTTTTTTATAATTGTAATTTTTATTATTTTTTTTTTTGTAATTATTTATAATTTTAAGTAATTATATCATATTAAAGCGCTATTATGTTGACTACAAACAACAAAAGTTAAAAAGCAAATATTTATTGATTAAACATTTCAAAAAAGATATTAATCACATCACCCCTATAATTATATCAAATTATCATAAATCATGATAATCATCCCATATAATCAGAGCTGGTGAACTTTTAAAAAACTCACCTGTAAATCCAAGCCCGCAATACTGGCATAGGCGAGTCCTTGTGGTATTACTGTCAAGCCCACTGTTATGCCCGCCACCAAATCGCCCACAAAGTCGTCTCGACTGTATTTGGGTAGCCAGCTGAGGATGGGTAAGCGTTTGTACAGTGTCTTTTTGCGAAAAACATTTGCGGCCGTTTGTTTGAACCAGGCGCTTGTCAGATCACAGCAACTGGCATCATCATCCTGGACAATACAGTCCCTGGAGCTGTTATACAGACCATTTGGTGGAATGTCCAAAGACACATCGGAGCCAGAATGCTCATTTGTCACAGCAGGCATATCCTGACGCATTTTGCTGACACTCCTTATATTTTCACTTTAATAATATTTCACGGTTCTGGGCCAATTCAATTGCTGTTGATTAATTATTTCACACTATCTGTTCGATAAATTAACGGTATCTATCTATTAAAATTAATTGTCTTTCTTATTATGTTTGCTACATTAATCTTTACGATCCGTAGCCAATATTTATTAAATCTTTTTTCTTTTCTCTGTTAACACTATCACAAAAACAAAAAAACAAGTTAATAACGTTCAAGTTTTCAAACTTGCCGCCAAAGAGTCAGTCGCACGAATGAAACGTTAACCGCACAGATATCCACTAACTGTGCTCGGGGGCCGCAGTTTTCTACTCTGTTGTCTCGATCGATCTTCAGATGCGCAGATTGCTCGCAGATCGTTAAAGTTCGCGCGTCAGACGTTCGTCGTTTCGGAAAAGCTTGGCTTTTGCACTCTCCGCAATAACATCAGCTACAATGAAGCCGTAAACGATACGATGCTGAATGACTGCGTCTTTGTTTTTACATTAAAATTTAAGCAAATTGAAACAAAGACAGAAACTGAATAACTAGAAATGGTTTTATTGAAATTCACTGGGAGAATTGCGGTTTACAGGTCGGCAAGTGGGCGGCATTCGGAAGAGTGTGAAATGCTTATCGCCTGGCAGCAAGAAGTTCAACTGGGATAAAACGCAAGCACGCTGTTAGGCACTCGGCTAATTTAATTGCTCTTAACGTCGGCCCGACGATCAAAGCAGCACGTGCTGCCAATAGTGGCTTGTTGTTTGCCCACTGAAGCATTATTATTAGTATGAGTTAGTATAAGTCGTCAGCGTAAAAAAAAAGTATTATTTCATACTTTTCAGTAAAGCGATTTAAAGAAAATTATAATAACAAAAAAAAAAAAAAACACAAAAATTACACGCTGAGTTCACAGTTCTAAATAAAAAGTAGTTATTTTTCGGAATCCCCGCACGCGTTAGTCACACGAACATGATTAGGATAAGATCATTAGCTGGAACTTGAAATTTCTTAAAATTGACATTATTTTATTTTGATATCAGATTGCGTTTTGATAAAATTTTAAGTATTAATGAAGTAAAATTCCATGACCACTGTTAAGAGGTCGGTTAAAAGTGTTTGATATAAATCCAATGCTAAATGCAAAATGTATTTTCCAAGTTGAAGTACGGCGTATTGGCTGGTTATGTTTTTATATCTTGTGGTGTTATTCAACTAAATAATTTGTCTCACACCTTAAGTTTGAAAGTGTATTCGGCTATTGTGTATTAGATATTTCTCGGTTGTTTTCAGATAAGTTTGGTTTGACAATGTATCATGCATGGACCTCCTGACGAAGCAACTGGTCGACTTTCTTTTGAAAGACATAGTTCAATAAGAGAAACCTTATTTGAAAATTTTGTTCAGTGATGAATTATATTTTTGGTTAAATGGCTACTTAAATAAACAGAAATGCCAAATTTGGAGCGACGGTAATTCACAAGATATTTTTGAAACACCATTGCATCCAAAAAAGTTATCGTTTGGTACACTTTATGGGCATGTGAAATCATTAATCACACTGTACAGCAATTTAAAAAAAACAAATGGGGTTTAATGACCTTATTTAGTGTTTTATAGGTTGCTTAAACTGAATATGAAGTCAGTTTTTTCGGGTCACCTAAGGTTTTCATACTATATCGGGAGGCAACTCCAAGGCAAAGCCTAACGCCCTACTGTTGATTAAATCAATATTTGAACTTTTAAGGAGTGGCGGAGATGGTTATTATGTATTACTAATCCCCATTAATTTTTCAAAATAAACCTTTATCCCTTTGGAACCCATCCCCTCCAACAATTCCTTATGGGGCTCCCATACAAATGTTATGATTTGTATAGTTAAATAATTTTTTGTTTTTAAATACCTAAAACTTTTTGAAATTATTTTGTTCGAGCTTTGAAAAACAGTATCAATTTATTTTTATTTTCGTTGAGACAACGACGACATTGACATAATTAAAAAATATAGTCACCAAAGTTTTGGTGTCAGACATCGTTAAAACCTCTTTAAAAACTAGAATAAGACGGTAAGGGCTTTCTATATTTAAAATCGTAATTTCCTTTGACTAGTAATGTAAAATTTAAAGAAGGTATAAATAAAAAATCTGGATGTCCCGTGATCAAAAAACCAGAAACTATATTTATCACGTTTTGATTGGCGGAAGGCACTCTTCCAGTGTATTGGATGTACACACGATCAGTGGTGCAAACGTTGACTCGGATCACTATATTGTCGCATCCAAGATCCGTACATGTCTGTGCGCAGCTAAAAATGCACGCAACCCTACACAGAGAAACGTCGACAAGCTGCAATCGAAACAGACATTCGAATCTTTCGCCACTCGACTCTCAATCCTGCTTCAGAGCACTCCTCCAATCGATGATATATGCGCGTAGTGGACACACATTTTCCACTACATGCGTGCTGCTGCCGAAGAGGTGACTGGATTGGAAATCAGTGGTATGACCAGGAGTGTCGCAACGCCACTGCAGAGAAATACGCCGCCTCGAAAGCCACCCTGCAGTCGGTTGTTGCGCGCGCTGCTAAGGAGCGAACATTTTTGGAAAAGATAATACGCCTTGCCGATAGTTTTAAATCCGGGGCCTCTTCTTGCGAGGATGAAAACGCAAATCTAGTGACATATCCAGAGTACACTAACGTTATGGAGGGAACACTTCTGTAAAGGCGTTCTCGTTTCTCAAAAAATGTTGCATCTTTGATAAAACTGAATTTTTTTCTTCTTTTGAGGTCAACATTTTCGCGAAAAGAACACGATTCAATTTTAGAGGTCACTATCCCGCTGCCCAACTATGATGAAGTTCTGACAGCTATAGCTCGACTTAAAATTAACAAAACCGCGGGAGCTGATGGCTTACCTGCTGAGCTGTTTAAGAACTGAGGCGGAGCTGCATTTAAATGCATTCACGAGCCTCTATGCAGAATATGGTCGAAATCGGACCTTATCAGTGTGGCTTCAGACCTGGAAAGTCCACCATCGACCAGAATTTCACGCTACGACAAATCTTGGAGAAGACTCAAGAAAAACAAGTCGACACCCACCATCTTTTTGTCGACTACAAAGCCGCCTTCGATAGCTCAATAAGGAAGCACCTGTACTCCACCATGTCTGAATTTGGTATTCCTGCGAAACTAATACGACTTTGCAGGATGACACTGAGCAGCACCAGCAGCGCAGTTAAAATCGGGAAGGACCTCTCCCCACCATTTATTACCAAACGATGTTTCAGACAAGGTGATTCCTTATCGTGCGACTTTTCAACCTAATGATGGAAAAGATCATCCGAGCTGCCAATCTCAGACGTAGTGGCACAATATTCTACAAGAGTGTTATGCTGCTTGTGTATGCTGATGACATCGATATTATTGGCCATAATACTCTGGAAGTCAGTGCAGCATTCTCCAGATTAGAAAGAGAATCAAGTCGAATGGTTCTGGCAGTGAATGCAGATAAGACGAAATACTTGGTGTCAACAATCAAATAGTCCCAGCGTCTTGGAACCCACGTTACAGTTGACAATACCTCCTTCGAGATTGTGAAGGACTTCTTCTATCTGAAATCCATGTTTAAGTCAACCAACGACATCAGCATTGAGATAAAACTAAGAATAGCTCTTGCCAACAGGTGTTACTTTGGGCTCAGTAGGCAATTGAGAAGCCGAGCCCTCTCTTGACGAACGAAAATCACGCTCTATAAATCGCTCATCATGCCCGTCCTACTTTATGCATCACAAACCTGCACGCTGAGCAGTTCAGATAAAAAGACTTTAGGAGCATTCGAGAGAAAGATTCTTCGTAAGATCTACGGACCAATCTGCGTCAATGGCGAGTACCGAATATGGTGGAATGATGAACTGTATGAGCTGTACGCTGACATCGACATAGTCAAGCGCATTAAAATCGAGCGGCTTCGCTGGCTTGGTCATGTTCAGCGCATGAAAGACGATGCTCCAGTGAAGAAAACATTCGATTCGGTACCCAGCGGCGGTCAACGCAGAAGAGGACGACCGCATCTTCGTTGGAAAGACCAAGTAGAGAACAATCTGACGAAGCTTGGAATTTCCAACTGGTGCCAGCAAGCGAAAGACAGAAATGGCTGGCGCAAATTCTTTGATGAGGCCAAGACCGACATACGGTTGTAGCGCCAACTAAGTAAGTAAGTAAGTAACAGGTGTACTTTTGGGCTCAGTAGGCAATTGAGAAGCAGAGCCCTCTGACGAACGAAAATCGCGCTCTATAATTCGCCCATCATGCGCGTCCTACTTTATGTATCACAAACCTGGACAGCAGTTCAGATGAAAAGAACTTGGAAGCTTTCGAGAAAAAAATGTTTCGTTAGATCTACGGACCAATCTGCGTCAATGGCGAGAACCGAATGATGAACTGGAATGATGAACTGTACGAGCTGTACGCTGACATCGACATAGTCGAGCGCGACATGGCAACAAAAGTTGAAATATAAAGACAAAAGTTTAAAAATTTAAACGAAAAACTATAGATCCTAGGCTGAATTTTCTTTCCGAAATTGATTTTTTGAAACTTTTATTCTTAAAGTTTTTGTTTTGACTACTCTAAAGATCAACACTGCGTTCTCTGTTTTTCATTTAAATGTCAAACAATTATTTTATAAATTTTAAAAGTTAACACTTTTTAAGGTAAAAAAAAAATAATTTCATGTGCTGAATTTAAAATTCAGTTCATAAGTGCGTATAAGCAAATCCACAGAAAAGTCAACCGTGACAAAAAAATTAAAACTTATTAAAAAGGTATCATTATTATATTATTGAAGAAAAACATTTTAATTTTATTAATTTAAGCAATTTTTACATAAATTAATTTACCACGATGATCACAAATCGCCTGCACTGTTTCACACTACAGTTGTTTTTCTTTTTGGTAAATGTTTAGTAAATGTTTCGTAAATTTTTTGTTTTAGTAAAAATGGAAGACATTGGCTAAAGATAATGAAAAAATGGTTGAGGCAAGGAAAGAACAATATATTAAATTAATACCATCAAAATCAATTAAGTAATGTATGGTATTAAGTAATTAATACCATCAAAATTTAGACAATGAGAGATAACAATCAAAAGTTAAACAAAAAAAAAAGAAAGTAACAATCAATCACACAGGACACTATGGGTAAAAATCGAGAGTGGTATTGTATTTGGCTATATTTACTTTTGCTGTAAAATTTCAAGTTGGAACTTTAAAACATACAATACTAGATTGACATTTCTATTAAATGCGAGTGGCTTTACCGTAAAAGCGATTGTACCGAACTTCTGCGATGATAGCAGGAATTTAGTTCAACTAAAAAGTTAAATTTTTCTCTATCTTTAAATCGCATTTCCAACATTCTATATACGAAGATAGTTCTATCCTGTATTACAAAAGTTGTGCTTGTGTTGAAAGTTTTGTCAACGCTGTTCATCACTGTCATAAACCAACGCTAAATCCAATGCCTTAATCTTTTTTAAATCTTACTTCATATTAGGGCTTATTTCTTTAAAATGGTAAAGAAAAATCTTAAGAACGTCCGATGGGTTTTCTTAAAATCCAACTATAAAAATTAACTCATGCTTTACTTTCCTGTGTATAAAGCGGTTAAGTTGCCATTTGATGTAGAAAATGAGTATAAAACGGGCTTTTTTTGTACTGAACTTTTTTTGGACTCATTTTTCTGGAAAACCGTAAAAAAATATCGCAATAACCTCCGATAGGAATTTAGATATATGTTAGATAAGCAAAGGTTGCCCAGATGACCCTTCTCGATTTCTTCATATGTCCGTACCATTTCATATATAAAAATGCGTTGTTCTTGCATTTTTCAAAATAAAATTTTTATAACTTGTTCTTATATGATTATGATTATACCCTTTATAAAAATACAAAATTATCAAATGTTTAGTTTTTAAAGAGGGGATTAGTTTAAAATGGTAAAAACCCAACCCTCTCAAAAAATGGATATTTTTTAAACATCTAGATATCAGGCACCATATCAGGTACAATATATCAAGATAAAAAATAGCTTTTTTTGGCATCATGCTGGTTATATTTGAGCTTAATGCCGAATACCATTAATAAATTAATATCGGGCTTTTACATAATGTTCTACAAATTTATTTATGCGGCTCTCCATACAACTTTTGCAAATATGCTGTACACAGCAAAATACCAAATTTTTCATTTCAAATTAATTTTTTCCTTAAAAATTAAAAAAAACATATTAAATCTTAATATTCTCACTTTGAATCAACTATTTTTGCCTATAATTTAGCTTCGAAGGGTGAAATATTTATTCTAAAGTTCATCCACTTTGCTTTTTTCATAACAATGAAAAATTGATTGAAATGGTTTTCATGCTTAAACCAAAGTGTATAAATATTAGAAAGGAAGTGTCAAAATAGTTAATTTAATTATTCTTCAAAGTCAAAATAAATTTTACCATATTGATCTCAATTATTCCACTTTAAGGTAAATTGTATGTGCTAATAATAAAATATCATAATTTTAATTAAAAATTCATTCATATTTAATTATTTATTTAAATATGTTTTCAGTTAAAATAAAGTATTTCATATTAAATTCAACTATTTAAAAAATCAAGTATGTTCATATTTACTTTTACCATGCGGTTTTTCTTTGGGTGTAGAACAACCTCGTTGGAGGCAGGGGAGTGCTAAATATCAGAATTGAATTCATCAATTCAACATGAGATCAATGAACAATTTGAAGGAAATATGGTTACCATTGTAGATGAACATTGGCGTCCATTTCCATCAGCTCGAGCTTAGAATTTATAAACCCAGAAAAAAAACGCAGAAAATCTTAATATTCTCACTTCGATTCAACTATTTTTACTTATGACTTAGCTTCAAAGATTTAAATATTTATTCTAAAGTTTATCCACTTAGATTTTTACGTAACAATGAAAAAAGTTAATTGAAATGGTTTTCATACTTAAACAAAAACGGTTTAAATATTTAAAATTAAGTGTAAAAATATTTAATTTAATTATTCTTCAAAGTCAAAATTAAGGTTTCCATATTGATTTCAATTATTCCACTTTTAATTAATTTTTAATTAATTTTATGTACTCATAACAAAGTGTCATATTCAGTTATTTATTTATATATGTCTTCAGTTAAAATGAAGTGTTTCATATTAAATTCAACAATTTCAAGAATCAACTATGTTCATATTTATTTTTACCATCCAGTTTTTCTCTGGGTGTAAGCAAAAAACCTGGAAAAAGTTCGTTTTCAAATTGTTTTTTTCTAGAAATTTTGAATGCATTTGCTGATATGCATTTAAAATAGACTTAAAAAATTTGTTTTTAAAATTGTATAATATAATGGCATAATAACTATGTAATTTTGATATTCTGTAACTTTGCTATTTTCCATAATATCACTGTGCATGAATCGGTCACTATTTTAGCAAACAAGCTAGCTATATCATTTTAGCATTAGTCAAAGACGTTGAATTTTACGGCGTTTACCGTTGTTTAATGCTTCGGCCCGTTTTCGAGAAATTGAAGGTTCAAGGTCAAGTACATGCTGAAGCAGTTTATGTTAGAAAAACTTTTTTCTCATTAATTTAATAGACTTCATGTCAGTGAGTGAAACATTAAGAATTAGCTGGAGAATAATTTCTTAAAGCAGTTTAACCCTCGAAACCCAACTCTTACGGTCAAAATTGGCCTCATAAATAAAAAACCCCTTTTTTTCGAATAAAAGCTTTGTTCCAACAAAAACAAGTAAGCTTTTTTTGATGGGAAAAATATTCCCCTGATATAGTGGCGATAAATGAAATTACAAATAAAACCAAATTAATCAATTTTCTGTGTCCCTTAAACGTCCTGAATGGTATTAAAACGGAGTTTTTCATACATATTGTTTTTTAATTTCTCAGATAGATTCTTCTGTTTTTTCGGCTTTTCATGTAAATTCCAACAAATGCCTCCTAAGAGAGCATCTAGTTTTTTACCACTTTAGCTCGAGTCTCGCCGTCACCTGATGGAAAAGTTCGCCATGCTCATCAGATTCGTCTGGGGATTGTTGTCCTAATTTTTCATCGTGGCAATGCAGGAAATGAATTTTTTCAGCGACATTCTTATATTTAAAATATGGAAAGCAGTAATCATTCTGTTAATGTGTATGTGCCAATCGTCGGATCGATGAATTCCTAGAACATTTTTAATTACTGCTTTGACACAATCCCATGCCAACAGCTCATTATGTTTGAGAGCTAGTTTAAATGGCTCATCCTTCAATAAGCGACGAGTATCGGGTTCGTTCAGTATTCCTGCAAAAATAAAAAATGTTAGGAAATTATATATAAAATCATGTAAACACCAACCTTCCTTTATTTTCATCCCATTTAACCGAGGAAAAATTCTGCGTAATTCGTTGAACCCATAAGAGTTGGGTTCTAGGGTTAAACTGTTTTAAAAATTATTCTCCAGGTAATTCTTAATGTTTCACTCAATGGCATGAAGTCGATGAAGTTAATGAGAAAAAAGTTTTTCTAACAAAAACTAAACTTTTCTAAAAAAAATTTCTCGAAAACGGGCCGAAGAATTAAAAAACGGTAAGCGCCATTAAATTCGGCGTCCTCCAATCATGCCGAAATAATATATTCATATAGTTTCCAGCTTGTTTTATATTTGGACATGCACAGTGTATTTAAAAAAAAATATTTTATCTGGATTTCATTTTTTACCAATATCTTTGATAGGTTTAGTGCTATTTTTGATTCTACAAATTTTTTTGTTAAATTAAATTTTTTTGTGATATAAAATGTTAAAGTTTTGGCATAAATAATATAAATACTACAAGTTTAGTAGTTAAAATTATCGAAATCGGTCAAAAAAATAATAAAAAAATAACTGTTTTCAGATTTTTCTTATAACTCCTAACTAAACTTAAGCGGTGGAAAACGTACCAGTTTTCTGATGAGATCATAAAAATATTTTGATAAATTTATAATTTTCAGCCATATCGCATATCTGAAATAAATGATTTATTCCGAAAACCTGTAATGAAAACAATAAGAACTATTTGTTTTTTTTTTTTGCATTTTTACGTAAAAAAGCATAGCATTGAAGGAAAACTTGTTCCTAAGTATTTTTTGTTACAACAAAACATTGAGCGTTTGGGAGGCTTTAGCCCCCATATCCCCTGAATTATATGCGCCTTACTTCGACTGTGTATTTTCTCATATATGTAACAATTCTTATGTTCTATAAGCATAACATCAATTGAAGAATTGTTTTTTCTTAATTAGAATTTAAAACGTGATCAAAGACTCAAGGAAATCAGGGAAAAAACCTAGAATTATTCAATTTAAGGGGGGTTTTTGACACCCGTCCAAGATATTTATGTTGCTTACGACATACGTGTACTGTGTTTATGTAACGTAATCAACCAAAGAATCTAGACATGTTTACAAGCATTGATTGAATAATTTTTGCATAATGCTTATAACTGACGACATAATTTTAAGGTTTAAATGTATAAATTAATATGTTTTCTTGTAATTTAAAACTGGTTATTTGTTATCGCTTTTAAGTATCTGAGCCAAGCTCGTTGGGGATTTCTTGTCTTAAATAAGTATTGTGTGTAATTTTTGCTTTCATAACGGTTCTGCGTTAGTTCTGCTTTCTTATGCAGGCTAATTGGCAGTTTTAAACTGCTTTGTGTTACGAACGCACAGTGTTTCGCCTAGTACAATGTAGCTGGACATAACTAAAAATTTAATTTTAAATAAATGGTATACAATTTTTTTTTTTATTTACTAATGTAAGTACATTTTAGTAAGAAGCAAGTTCTTTTAAGGTATAAAGAAGTAATTTTTTTACAAACTGAATGCAAAAACTACAATCATTTAGAATTATTTAACAAATATTCAAAAGCAGATACAAAAACATATTGTTTAAAATTTTTGATTGTAAGATTTTACATACTTTTACATAGAATGTTTTATTAAATTAAATGAAGGAAACAAATATTTAATAACAGCTGCAAAGAGATATTATTTAAGGGCAGTTTCTCATGAAGCTCGACCAAAAAACAAATTTTTTATTTTTCGATAGCTTATGATGTGTAGCATATGTTCCCAAAGTGGTTTGGCGGATAATAATAGCATAACAAATTTATCGCATATGAAAGGAACCCATATTTTCATTAACGCACTCAAAACAATCGTTAACAGAATTTTAAAACGCGTTTTCTGCAAAATCATGTTTTACAAAGTGGTGTCCACGATATCTCAAGGATTGACTTGGATTTTTTTATAGTTTTGAAGTAGATAAAATTTATTGCATCCCAAACCTAAATTTAAATAATATGAGCCTTTTTTTTTTGTTTTTTAAAGAACTTTAAAGAGCGAAAAATGTGAAAAAAAACGCTACTTAAAATACAAATGTCCGTAATTTTTGTTGTTTTCAACTATTTATTGATATATGTTATGGGTTCAAGCTCCAATAAATATAATTTAATTTATAAAATTTTTTGTTTTTTTATATCAGATGACATGAACGTGCTGTGGGATAGAAACAGTTTGGGTACCTTTTTTTTCAACGTGAAGTTTGACGGCGTATTGACACTTCACATTACACTTTTATGCAACAAAAATTAATTTAATATAGATTTCGTAACCAATTTCTTAACGTAGATAGCGTAACCATTTGCGGATATCTTTGATGATCTCAGCCGGTTTCAGATACTTTGAAAGTCTCCCCTGTATTTTATTTCGTGAAAATCGAATGCACAAATGTATATTGAGTTATTAGATGATGTGTTTATTGAGCTCACATGCTATAAATACCAGTATAACTTGACTTTTCAGCAGGACAGCGCACCAACAAATTCTTCCCGAGCCCCAAATGACTTTCAATAAATCTAAAATAAGCCCGTACTGTAGTAACCTGCTGTTAGTCATGACTTGAATCCTATCGAAAACCTGTGGGGCATTCTTTTGGCCCAAGTTTATAAAAACAGGCGCCAGTTCGAGTCGATGAAGTATCTGAAAACAGTTCTTTAAGACGAATGGCAGAAAATCAATGGCTCCATCCTCAAATCGTTGATGTACTTCATGCCTTTCAAGCTTAACCAAGTCATATGTAAGAAAGGAAGACATAGTCTTTTATAAAATCTATATATATTCCTATTTTATTCCATAAAATCAATAAAAATAGGTTTTGCACATATAAATATTTTCTATAAACTCTTTAAATACATTATAATTTTTTTAATAACAACAAGTTTTTAAATAAGCTATATCTTGTTTTACATATAAGTACTTAACCCTATTTCAATAAAAAATAATATAAAAACAAATGAAGTTATGTTTGCTTAGAATTGCATTTGAAGTATTGCACATATAATTATTTTACTAAGGTATAACCTTCATCCACTCATGTCTTCAATTATTTGTAAATGTAAAGAACTGCCTTTTCATTAAAAAATTTAATGTTAACTCTTTAGAAGCTATTAAACCTTATAAAATCACACTGTTTTTTAATGTTTTTTAAAATTATAGTTTTAACCCAAATCTCCAAAACTGTCTCCAAATAATAAATCAACGAATTACATTGCATGATTGAAAATTTTGTAAGATAAAAAGTAAATTAACACCTTAAAGAAAATTTTAATATATTAGTTTTAATAAAAGTTTTTTGAATACTATATTTTTGCAATCAAATTACTGTCTGCTTCATTGTCTAAGTCTAAGTTGTCTTCTTAAAAATCTTTATAAATATGAACGTCATCATCTTAATCTTCTTAATCATTAGATCTCTTCTTTTCCATCCATCCATTTCTTATACTTCGGTCGTCGGTTTCATAGCTGAAGTCCATTTTTGAGGTAAACTGGTAACTAGTTCTTGTTTTTATATTTTTATCATCATAACTAAAATTTCGGGAACATTTCGACCATCTTTTTTTGGAATTTTTGCAGAAATTTGCGACTTTATCGCATTTTTGAGGAGTAATTTTATTTGAATTAACATCTCCGCCGATTTTTTGAACGTCGGTTTGCCATGGCCAAAAACGTCGGTTTGCTTTTGCCATGGCTCATAATGTCTTTCCAGATTTCATATGACGTGCTTAAAGCAAAAAAGGAAATATTTTTTGTGAAAGCAAGAATGCAGTATAAAATTTTTTAAAGTATAAACGATTCATACCACGCTGTGTAGAACATTAAACATAAGTCGAAGGGCTGCAAGCGAACATGTGCTATAGAGAAAGGGGTTGCGGGGAGATCATGCTTCCATGTAGTTGGTTCGCGAACAAAAGCGAAAATAAACGATGAGAGAAAAATTGGTTGATATTGTCAGCTACCAAAATGAAATAATTTAAATTTTGCCATTTCGTTATTTTGAGACTAGTTTCTTTATTTGGCATTTAAAAACTTACGGCCGTATTCATTACATTTGTTATGCACTCGTTAAAAACTGTTTTAGTTAGAACACAAACTATCCCTTAAAATGCTGTTTATGCATACACGTATTTTAAGAGCATTTTAAGCAATATGGGAATTTTTTAAAAACAGTAAGCAACACTTCATCAGCTGACAGCTTGACGAAAGAACTTGACGAAAAACAGACTTTTTTACGCAGGACAGCTGATTTGACAAGTAATGTTAATGTTAGGTATGGTTTAATTATTATAAGGTTGAGTAAGCTGAGAGCGCAAATATGTCGCCGGATGTCAAAAACAGCTGTTTGGTGTAGTTTTCTTTTACTTTGACATTCTGCAATCCACAAGTGAAAAACTTCAGTTCTCTAAAGTATTGTTTACTTTTCATTTTTATTTCAAATTAGAAATAATTTATTGAAGTTTAAAATAAAAAGAAAGATTTTCTGTTTCAATTTGATTTAATAATCGAACACTCAGCTTTGTGGCAGATCAGCTAAGAACATCGAAACCATTGGCCAGTCCGACCTGAGTGACTACATTAAAAACCATTACAAAGCATCATGCATTATGCTGTCTGGCACTGCTGGCGTTTACCATGACGATCTTGCCAAGATGGCAGAACAAGACTGTGTAAAATTAAGGACATTTATGATGGCAAGCCACGAGTTGTTTCACGTTGCCTGTTTACCAGCGAAGTTCACGAGAATGATGACACTCTTCCATGTGTCTAACGTTGCCATTGCTGTGAAGAGCTGTTGCTGGACCGACCAAGATAACATCCCCTTGATGTTGGTAAATACTTTGATTTGTACCTGGGATCGTTAACAGACCAATGGTGTCAACAGCACAATTCGCTCCTCCATGTTGCTGACATCTAATCAGAAATTTAAATTGATTGCTTACTTGCCTTTTTCTTTTACTTTGACATTTGCCGATCCAAGTTTTGTTGTTGTTTTTTGACAAAGAGCATACAAAGAGAACAGTTTCTTGGTTACTTAACCTTATATAATTCAGCCATGATGTTAAGTATTAAAAAAGCAAAAAAAGTGAAGTGAAAAGTAAACAGATATATAAAAACAATGGACATGTTCAATATTTTGATTATCTGCGCTTTAGTGGAAGAAGAGGATCCTTTTCCAAAGTGCCGAAAAATGTATAGAGCAAGGATCAACCCCTTTGAACAAAAAAACGACGAGGAGTTCCGGAAAAAATACAGATTCAGCAAAGACAGTATGCGATTAATAATAAATGTGCTTGCTGAAGATGTCAATGCAGACAAAAGGGGTGGAAAGAGACCACCGGAGTTGGAAATTCTCTCTGCAAATAGCTGTTCGAGTATAAACGACGTCCAGGATGATTTTAACGATCGTTAAAATACTCTTAGAACGATGATGCTAATATACGTTTATGAATAACAAAAAGTTTTTCACTGTATAACTATCGCTAAAACAGGTTTATGAATACGGGGGTTAATATCTTGTGCTTTAAAATTCATTCAGGATATAATATAAAAACAAAATTATTTAAAATTGCACATTTTGAAAATAATTTAAGTCATTTTCCGAATCACTTGCGTTGTATAGTTTTGTGAAAGAGCATACACCGAAAAAATTGTATGTTAAATAAACAAAAAAAGTAGGTCAGCATAACAAAAAATTTCGTTATTTTCGATCCAACCTAGTTTTTTGTTATGACAACAAAGCTGATTTTGTTATTTTAACATCATGAAATGATAACACAAAATTATGTATTTCTAACCACATATTTTGTTGTTTTAACAAATCAAATTGAAATTTTTACAAAAAAAAAGTTCAATTCAACGTAATTTTTTGTTAAGTTATGAATGTTAATTACATGGGTTTTAACAAAAAAACTATGCTAGGAAAACGATAATTTTGTTAGGGCAATGAAAGACTTTTGTTATTAAAACGCAAAATTTTGTTGCATTAACAAAAAAGTTTTGTAACCTTAACAAAGCATTTTTGTTATATTAAAAATAATGTTGTAACCATAACGAAGTATTTTTGTTATTTTAACAAAAAATTTTGTAACCTGAACTTTCTTAAATATGGGATTTTATAAAATCGTTATTCCAGGAGAACGGAAAATCTAGAAAAGTCGAGACGTTGCTCATTCGATCGGGCGGAAAATTGCATGGATCTGGCAATCGACTCGGTGGCTCTAGGATTGGTACTTTTCGAGATATTTTCAACAAATCTCGAAAAAGGGAAAAACACAAGCTTAATGGGGTTAAATACTGGACACTCTATGCAGCATAGTAAATTTGACAAAAAGTTTTGTTAAATTGAAGGGAACAAAAATAAATATTTTACAAAAATGGTTTGTAGAATTTCGAAATTTGTTTGTTAATATAACAAAAATGCTGGCAAAATACTGGCAAAACACTGGTAAAATACTGGCAATTCTCAATATGCCTAATTATTTACCCAGGAACCTATACATAACCATTAAACTATTTAATCAAAAGAATTTAAAGCTTTTTATATTACTCTAGCAAATAAACGCTGCTTCGCCTGCGATAAAAATATTAAATACCATGTCAAAATTTTAAATCTTAAAATAAAATTATTTAATTCTATTTAAACAAATTCAAAATATAAAAATTATTGTGTTCGTTTTGTTTAATTATGAAAAAATGGTATATGTATTAAGAAATTAATTTATTTAATTTGAATAACTTATGTTAACGGTAATTGTTATGATGACATAAATTTACCTGGCTTTCTTTTTTTTTACTTTTGGAAAAGTCCTGCATAACAGCGTTATAAGTAAATTTAGATAAAAAATTTTTTAAATTTGTAATCAAAAATGTAATTTTTTACATATATTCTGAAAAAATATATTCTTCTTAAATTGTTGTAGTTAATCGGCCTTGTTCAGTTATTAATTGTTGTTTTTGGGCTTCGGCCAAACTACAATTCTTCTTAAATTTAAAAAAATGACATCAAACTTTTGGCGATATCTAAAAAACTATAGACTTTCTCAATGCATAGCAATGCTTTTTTGTATGGACAGTCGTTGATTAATAAAATTAGCGGTAATTTTCTTTTCGGAAATATTTTGTACGAATATTATATATACGGATATATTTTGATATAAGGTATGTTTTAAAAAACCTGTTATTATGACATTAAAATTCTTGCGATATCTCAAAACTATAGAATTTATCAGTATAACTCATAAGCCTCAGAATGAGAAAAAAACGATTGAAATTTACAAATCGATTTTCATCCAATTTTCTTTGTTTGAAAGTTCAATTAAGTAAATTGGGAAAATAAGAAAAAGTTTACCGTGACCTGTTAAAAGCAGCCAAGAGTTGCTTTTGTGGTCCGCCATCTAGTTTTTTTTTTTTCAACTAGTGCTTATTTCGTGAATGGTAACACTTAGCTCATGTCTGATTTGACAGATAATTAGTTTTATCTTTCCGCTGATATAAATACAACGCTGGGAAATATTGCGACATTTATTTTGAAAATCATAGTAATGTTGCAGAATGTGAAAAAAGTATATTGCTGCAAAGTGTGCGTGAAGCGCCATCAACATCAATTCACCGTCGTTCTCAACAATTGAACATTTCGGAGACATCATTGAGTCGAATTTTGCATAAAGACCTTGGTATGACGCCATACAAAGTCCAATTGGTTCAGGAATTGAAGCCAACTGACCACCCAATGCGTTTTTAAAAAAAAAAAAGTTATTTCCCAGCAGCGGATTTGCCAGTGGCTACCATAGAACTAATACAGAATAAATTACCAGGTAAGGAAGCATTACTTTTTTCAAAAAGTCTGCATATAGCAGAACTAATTAACTCATACCTCATTACCTGTAATGTAGCATACAAGAAAAAGTAATGCAGTGATTTTTATAACTTAATACAAGTAGTATGTTACTCCATAACTTCTAGGTAATGCTGAAGGGAGGCGATCACTTACCTCCTGTCTCATTCAATGTTAAATGTAAGGCCTTTTATGCATAGTAAGGTAATATAGTCGGAAGTAGTTAGTGTTAGTGGTCATTACAAGGTAATTGATGCTTCATATATTCGGAATATATTCCATCCGCTACTGGGTTGGCGGACCCTTTACATATTTTTTTTTAATTTTAAAATTTTTGAATTTTAATTTTTCTTATTCTTTCATATAACATAATTTACCTGCAAAAATTGTTCTATTTTGACACAAACAGTTTCTATCATTAAAAATCATGGGCCATCTATCCCCTATGATTTTTTGATGAAAACTAATTTGCTTAAAATGTTGTTATATTTTTTGCAATGTGCTACTGCTTAAAAACTAATTTATGTGAAAAGCATTTTCAAATATAGCTTAAAAAAGTTTTCTGTGAATATTATTTCAAATATTTCAAACTATTCCAAAGTCATATACATAAATCTATGTTTTAATCTATTTCCTTATCTATATATTCATAGTTAACGTTATAGTTATAGTAGAATTTATCCTGACCCAATTCAATGAATTTTTTATGATCGTTTTGTGAATTTGTAAAAGTGTAAATTGTCCTTCGAACAAAACACATTCTAGACGTTTTCGTTTGAAACATCAATGCATGACGATCAGAATTTTCTGATATATACAGCATTCTTATTGATGTATAGTATTGCCCGGCAGACGTTGTCCTGCCGCAGACCACCTTACTGCTATATACAAATTTTCATGCTGTTCGGAAAAAAAAATTTACAGGGTTGCCAATATACGAAGCGCCCATTTTATTTTTAAATAAATCAAAGAAACCACACTTTTTTGTCTGTTCGTCATAAATATCATTTAATTGGGTTCAAGTAGATTTGCTTACATTATTTCTTGAATATGATATCTCGTAAATGGTTGCCATTGGCCTCTACGACATATTGTGCCCGTTTTGCAGCATTTTCCATGGTTTTCTTCAACATGTCGATGGGAATGGTGGTTATTTCTTGACGGATGTTGGTTTTCAGCTCTTCTAGGGTCTTTGGCTTGTTGACGTAAACCTTTGATTTCAAATAACCCCACAAAAAGAAGTCTGGAGGCGTTAAATCTGGTGATCTTGGCGGCCAATTGAAATCACCATTTTTTGACATCAAACGGCCAGGGAACAGTTGCTTCAAAAAATCGATTGTAGTGCGGCTTGTGTGTGGTGGCGCGCCGTCTTGTTGAAACCAGTAGTGCCTGATACGCTTTCGACGAACGATTGGCATGAAAAAATTGTTTATCATATCGCGATAACGCTCCTGATTGACAGTAACTCTGTGGCCATTATCATCTTCGAAAAAGAACGGCCCAATGAGCATTTTAGCACAAACGCCGCACCAAACAGTGACTTTTGCATCGTGAAGAGGTACCTCTTGAATCTCTTGTGGATTTTCAGTGGCATAAATACGGCAATTTTGTTTGTTTACCGTTCCGTTCAACTGAAAATGAGCTTCATCGCTCATTTTTTGAAAGCACGTTGAGTTTTCACTATTGACTTGTTTTGTTGAATGTAAATTTCAACAATTTTAGAGCGTTCGCGTGGCGTGTACTGTTCCATTGTAAAAATTTGCTTGGAATGACGCTTCAAACGCGGTATGTCATTAGTCGATTTGGCATCACTGCGGAAAGTTACAGTGTTGCCAGATGGGCGCTTCGAATATTGACAACCCTGTATATATTCGCCATTTTTAGTACAGTTGCCGAAAGTAGCCGTATGAACTAAATTATCCAATTTTAGTCTAATACAACCAAAACCTTTCGCAGTATAACATTTTTGATTACTTCTGGGCGGTAATGAGGGCGTGGCAGAATTTTTTCACTTAAACCATCTCATACTCAAAACAATAGAATGCCAGAATTTCAGCTCAATTGAGCTTAAACCTAGTGCGCTTTGCTTTACTCCAACCTTATCCCCCGAAAAGTGGACTTAACTAAAGTGGGTCATGCCCATTTTTAGTAAAGTTAGCGAAAGTAACCATACAACGCAGATTACCAAATTCTAGTCTCATACGACCAAAATCTTCTGAAATATAGCATTTTTTGCAAAAAGTGGTCATGGAAAGTAGACGTGGCAAATCTAACATAGCATTGGAATAACAAATCGTTTGTTACCTATATCGTGTTAATCTGTTCAGTGGTTCTTGCGTGATTGTCAAGCATCCGTGCAGTGTCACATCGCTTTTATATATTCGTATAGATAGACTAACACAATCTCAAGTGGGGAAAACCTGGCTGGCAAGGCTGCAAAACATAATTAATGCTGATAACTAAATTCTGGCAACTCCCCTCAAGACAATAACAAAGAAAATTAATTAGCACTGTATGAAAGCCAGAATCTCCCTGCAAGTAAAGCTGGATTCACTGATCACCTTCAGCATATTTTGAAAGTTTTTTTCATATAAAGTTTTCGCTCAGAGAGAAAAATTTCTGCACGCTCTCAACTTGGTTAACATTATTTTAAATCACACAAAAACATGCTGAAGGTTATCAGTGAATTCAGCTTAGGCACATATTACACGATGATCGTTGATCGGCGTTCAATGAACACTTTTTTACGCTCTTTTACATTTTGATCGTTGGTAGGTCACATGATGATCGTTTCATCGCGATCAAGTCTTGTTTTTTTCTTTATTCCAGTAAGAATTCTTGTTAAAAATAAGGGTTTCATGCAACTTTTTTTTAATACCTTTTAGTCGAAAAGCAGTACTTCTAGTACTTTTTAGCTGCTAAAAGTAAATACATCTTAAATTTTGCCACCCAGCAACACTGTTTCGATTGTGATTGCTGTCATGTACAGCGTTCAAAAATGAACATATCTTGATCGCCCTAACAATTGTTCATCCGCTCTTGCTCTCAGTATTTTTTGACAGTTTCGCATTGAAAGCAACAACAAAAATATTTTGAACGCCGATCAACAATCATCGTGTAATATGTGCCTTAACTACACAACATGGCTGTCGTGTTGAGAGAAGCTCTCTCGACAAAGAGAGAAAAGCTTCGATTGGTTTTATATTGTGCTGTTATATTGCGCTGCTGGTTGAATGTAGGCATCAAATAAAATGCGTGATTTTGCAATAATTAAAGAATACATTTTTCGAAAACCTTGGTAAGCCATAACAATCTATATTATCATAGGAATCGAATAAAAAAAGAATTATCAAAATCGGTTCAGCGGTTACTGAGCTTATTCTGGATCAAATTCGCGAGTCTCCTTTTATATAATAGTATAGATAGATAGGAATCAAATAAAAAAGGAATTATCAAAATCGGTTCAGCGGTTACCGAGCTTATTCTGGATCAAATTCGTGAGTCTCCTTTTATATAATAAGTATAGATATACAATTTTATTGTCTTTTTTCAAGATCGAAAAGTTCTCACAATTAAAAATTTTTAAAATATTGGGAGCAGTTCTTTGCACAACATTGGTAATGACTGTTGGTAGTTAAACTATGAATAGATTTAAAATGAAAAACAAGTAAAGCTAAATTCTCAAATATTTTAAAGCACTTAAAGCATTTCATACCTGTAGCAATGTCAGTAAAATTGTATGTATGTTCTAACTGTGTTTATAGAAAAGCTGAGCAGTGTTCGCAGTAAGCCAGAGTACCCTGTTTTAACAAACAAACCATTAATAAAAATTATAATTTAGTTATGCTAATGAAATAAAAAAAAACTTACCAAATTTCTTTGCCAGTTAAACACCTTCTTCTCAAACAAAATTATTTGACCAACGGGTATGTTAGGTATTGCTCGAAAGATTTCTTCTGAATGGATCAGCTTAATATATTTAAGAGCTTCCACGTCTACTTCACATTCTAGCGAAAAAAATTAAGCATCTCGCACAAGAATTCTTACAAGTTTTAATAATAAATAAACTGACCATGCAATACTTACTTGTTCCTTTATCTAACTAAAATATTCTTTTAACTCCTCACAACTTAAAAAATTTCCTAGAAATGTTTTCATTATTTTAAGAAACACATTATTTTCTGCGCGCGAATGATGGAAACCATATTACAAGCGGAATTTTTTCGACGACGTTAACTATAAAGTTCCGTTATATTACATTCTTTTTGTGTTAATTTGAGAAAAATTTTTGTTGTGGATACAAAAATTTAGTTACGATAGAAACTGTTTATGTTAAATTAACAAACATTTTTGTTAGGATTTGAAACAAATGTTGGTAAACACTTTTCTGTGTTAGAGCCCGAACAGAACCAAAAGTCGTAACGACTTGTGAAGTCGAACACACAACAAAACACATGCAAGTTAACGAAGCCGTCCAAAATGAAATTGCTGAGCAAGAGTCGTAGCGACTTATCGCTAGAGTAAAATTGAATAGAATCTATTCTATTTTTTCTCTAACGACTGGCGATTTCCTCTCTGAGTACAATTAGTGGTGCCATATTTTGCAAACAATTGGGTATGTTCAAAGACAATTTCATAGTTTTTGCTTCGTTCTCACGTTTCTTTTTTCTTTCTGTTTCACTTACACAACAACAAAAACATAGCTGCTAACAAAACTATTCTATATAAAAGCAACAGTCGCAATCGCTGCATCGTCAGTCGCAATCGCTTTCATTCTGGACGGGTTCTGTGTGCCTGGCGACCAGTGAGGATCACCGATCGTAACGACTTTTGATTCTGTTCGGGCTCTTAGAGCGACGAAAATTTTTGTTAAATGAACTCCAAGTACTCTTTGTTAGCGGAACAAAAATTTTTGTTGAATTTACATCCGATGGTGTCAAAAAGCGTCACATTTATTTAACATAGCCTTTTGTTAATCTTTGAGCTAACTTGGGGTTGTTTTAACAAAACTTTTGTTATCTCTTCAAAGTTTTTGGAAATTTTTAAAAATATTTTAACAAAATCAATTTTGTCGAGACAACAAAATCTATTGTATTTTTGTATTTTTTTTTTTTGTACGAATATTTTTGTTCTAGCAACAAAGCATTCGTTAAATGTACGAAATTTTTGTTCTTCTGAAGAAAAATTTGCCTGTCAAAGCTAACAAAAAATTTTTGTTAAAAAATTCGTGATTATTTTTTTCGGTGTATTAGACGGAATTAATTAAAAATTGAATTGTTTAATTCTGTGCATGTAGAATTCTTAGGAAATATTCATTGATATAAGGAATAATTTTTATTTACCTCCGCTTTCTACAAAGAAAAACAAAAAGTTCTTGAAAGTTGAATGAAAGTATTTTGAAACTCGTATGTAACTAGAAAAAACAAATTTTTAATTAAATCCCAATTTTCGCACATGAAATCCTGCAACAAATACTTGCATTACTGCAATTCAATTACGTACGTTGTCTTTACTCGTATATCAGCAAAACATATGCGCACTTCCAAATTGGCGTTCATATAACTACTTTTGGCCTGATGTCTAAGCTGCAGTCAGGCTTTCGGCCGGACATAGCTACTCCTCTGCTTTAGTAAATATTCTAGATGATATAAGATTGCCATATGATAGGGGTCATCTGAGTTTGCTTTGTTTATTAGACTTTTCTAAAGCGTTTGATACTGTAGACCACACTTTACTCTGTAAAAAACTTAATATTTACTTCGGATTTTCCAATGCTTCGGTTCGGTTTTTGCATAGCTACTTGGATGGCAGGTCTCAAAGAGTCAGGGTAGGGAACAATTTCTCGCTTTACAAAAGAACCACGAGTGGAATCCCACAAGGCTCTGTTCTTGGCCCACTTCTTTTCACCATGTTTATAAATGATATCTTCAGTAAATGCAATCATGTAACGATGCATGCGTATGCTGACGACTTACAACTGTATTTGTCCAGACCACTTGGACTAGTTGAAGATTTAATTGAAAAAGTTAATGAAGATTTAAAAATAGTGGCAGAATGGGCGAATCTTAATAAACTGATGCTAAACCCTCTCAAATCGTATGTCCTACCGGTTTCAAAGACTGCATTTAAAAATCTAGATATTTCACCGATTCTTCTTAGTAACGTGCAGCTAAAATTCGTATGTAAGGCCACAAATCTTGTTTATTAAATAAATTCTTCTCTGTCTTGCGATGACCATGTTAACTCCTGCGTCAGTAAAATTTACTATGTCTTAAGAAATCTTCGAGTGACTGCAGATTTTGTACCTGTTGACATCAGAAAAAAACTAGTATTAACGCTATAACTGCCAATTATTACATACGCGGAAGTTGTGTATAGCAAAATGGACTCGAGATCTTTGCAAAAACTACAAGTTGCTTTTAATAACACTGCACGCTACGTTTACGGATTTAAAAGGTCTGATCACATTTCACGCTTTACTTATCAGTTATTAGGCCGTAGCTTAACCAACTATCTTGAGGCAAGAAACTGCATTTTCCTGCATAGGATCATCCACTCGGGATGCCCAGACTATCTTTTTGAGAAGCTTAAATTTTGTAGGTCAAGTCGAAGCATGAACCTAATTATTCCTAAGTTTAATTTTCTTAACTCAAGTAGATTGTTTTTCGTTAGTGCAATAAGACTATGGAACTCACTGCCAAACAGCATTAAAAATGTTTCCAATAGTAGGTACTTTAAGCATTTCATTTTCGAGCACTTCTCTTAACTCTCTTTTTCCATCTGTTTTCTCTAAATTTTCCTTTCAGTTCTTAAATCTTAACTCTGTTTCTCAACTAATTCTTTTTCTCAAATTTTATTTTATGAATTGAGAAAGCAATTTAAAATATTTACATTTAATATCTCAATATATATTTATAATTAATATTTTTTGTTCAAAAACTAATGTATGTTAAAATTTGATTTTTAATTTGATATTAATATTTGTTTAAATAATTCTGTTTTTTTTTTATAATTCTATATTTTGTCTTTCTAATGTAAAATTTTAATTTGATATTAATATTTGCTTAAATAATTCTGTATTTTTTTTTTTTGTTATTCTATATTTTGTCTTTCTAATGTAAAATAATTCACAGAATATTTTAATCTCATAAGTTGTTATGTATGCTATAAATGAGGCATGTAAAAGACTCAGTCTGAAATGTCAACATATTGTAACTAAATAAATACAAATACAAATAAATACAAAATATCTTTTCCAAAATGTATCCATTAATTCTTTTAGCTATAGGATGATTACATTGCTTTTCAACAACACTCTCAACCTGACCCTCTCCGATTTGGTTTGAACTTTATGCAACGTAGTGTTGGTTACAATTTAGAAAATAAATTTGTAATTTTTGGTTACGGGTACTGAGTTACGGGTACTCAAAAATTGAAAAAATTCGGTTTTTTTTCTTGAGTACTGATTTTCATTTGACATAACATCGGTTAAGTTTGAGATAGAGCAACGATTTTAGTTTCATATTAAAGATATTTTTCAAAAGGCTTATTTTGTATAACAAAACTTTAAAATTTCTCAAATATTTACGTTATTTTTTTTTTGCATAAAAGTTAAAAAAAAAAAATATTTTTGTAAAAGTCATTTTTAAAAATTTTTTAAAAATATATATTAATAAATGATAATTTATCTAAGTTCTCTCAAAATTTCAGCCTGGGACGACAATGGGAACACTCCTAAAATAATTTTCGAAGTAGTTACTTTAAAATTTATGCTCAACACGCGAGAAAGCAACAAGAACTGAACACACTAAAGTAGACCATATGTGTGTGTATGTGCACAGTGCGTCATCCGTGCTTCGGTCTAAGCTAAGCAGAGTTGATAACATTCTACGAAATAAGCTCTTCTAATAAATTTTCTAAATTTTTAAAAATGACTTTCACAAAAATATTTTTTTTTAAACTTTTATGCAAAAAAAAATAACGTAAATATTTGAGAAATTTTAAAGTTTTATTATACAAAATAAGCCTTTTGAAAATATCTTTAATATGAATCTAAAATCGTTGCTCTATCTCAAACTTAACCGATGTTATGATCAAATGAAAATCAGTTCTCAAGAAAAAAAACCGAATTTTTCAATTTTTGAGTACCCGTAACTCAGTAACCACTCGAAAAAAATTAAAATTACAAATTTACTTTTTAAATTGTAGCCAACACTACGTGTATACAAAGTTTAAACCAAATCGGAATGGGTCAGGTTGAGAATTTTTTTTTTTTTGTCGAAAAGCAATGGAATCACTCTATAGTACTTTCGAAGTTATAGACAAAAATTAGGAGACACTTCATTTTGCAATTAACCCGTACTGTTGAAGGCATTTGCGACCCTGTTTTTATACATTTTTTTTGGGTTTTAAATACAACAAGTCAACAAAATTGTTTCTTCCAACAAAATTCTTCGAAACGAAACACTGTGGATCGTTACAAGCGGGGAATTTTATAAAATGAGAAATCAGGAACAGAATTTATTGGCCTGTGTCGCGTTTTGCTGGGAAATGCACTCAGTTTAGATTAATTGTTATGGACGCTCCAAGCTGATATAAAAACAACCATCTCGTCATTATTGGCACGTTCCGAAGAGATGTTAAGATGTTAAGTAAATTCTATAAATAATTTTTTGAATTTATTTAAATTTTTTAACTCCTCAAATATAATCACACTGCACGTGGCCTTTTTACTTATTTGCATGATTATGAAAACACCTTCGCGTGGGTTCGTTGTGCAATTTAATAATTTTATTATATCACGTGCTTAGTTTATTTTAGATATAAAAAGCTTACGAAAACAGACCAACATTTTTTCATTTACTTTGAATTTTTGTTAGTTCCCATATAAACTAACCCATGCTATAAAACCTTACCCATTGTTTTATTTGCTCAAAACGAAATTCGCTAGATAAGAAGATATATAAAATAATTCTGAAGTTAATGAAACAGAAAACACATTTTTTTTTTAAAATTGTTAAACAGGTTGATAACCATATCTTTTTCACATATTCATTAATCACATTCTACAAAATAAATTTTAAAAATTGTTACAATAGAACACACAAGATATTTCGAAAAATTTGCATAACTTGAATTTTATCTCAGTTATTCAAAGTTATGTTCATAAAGATATCAAAATTTGTGTTAAATTGCTACATTATGTTATCTATCAGTTAAGGGAAAAAAAGAAAAATGTAAAAAATGTCGCACACTAAAACTAACAGAAGCATTTTATTTTACGACTGAGTCAATTTAACACTACGTGCTTCAAAGGTTCTTCAACCCAGGCTTTGTTCTTAAAAAAATCACGTTTAAGTGCAATTAATTTTGCAAAACACGAAATAATAACTTAAATAAAAGATAAACGATACACTAGCTGATATTTACAATATATATGAAATACCTACAAAATAACGTTGACAGAAAAAGTGCTCATGCCCAAAATACTGATCATTATTTTTTGCCCTGACACAACTAATGAAGGTCTTTTGCAAATTAAGTAATTTATATACCTACTATTTATGTAACGATTAAGTACAACAAAAGAGAAAAATTCAGTTTTGATAAAAGAAACCGATGTTGTTATTGTTTTTGATTCAACAACAAGCAGATGATAATCAGAGTTGATTCATGAAGTCACGTGAATGAAATATATCTCGAAAATACTCACAAAAATCGTCTTATGCAAATTTTGCGACATTCGATATCAAATGTAACGAAATGCAGAAAAAGATAATGATATAAAACTCAGCACTGAATATGATAACAAAAATAATTGTTATTCTTTTGGAGTGACCAAATGGCAACAAAACCGCATGTAACTCGATCGAACAGGTTATGTGGAGTATCACATCACATCGTAAACATACATACATACATACATTTCGATTTGAACTCACGTGAGTGCGTACTGGTCACATATAATGAATACGCAGATCGCCATTATTTATGGTTTAATGAAACAAAAGAGATAAACACTTTATTGTTGATCAAACAGTTTTCGTGAATTTTATTATTTGACACTCAGAGTTAATTAAATTCACATAAATTCCGGTCGCCGGTTTTTCAAGCTGTTATTAAAAAAAACCTTCCCAATATAACAGTATCGTCACTTTTTAAGAATTTTAACGACGATTTCCTGCAAATATTAGTATTAGCGTCAGCGGAAGTCATATTTTGTGAAGTCCATTTTATATATAGATGGCTCAACTCAAACATTATTGGCTTAAAGAAAGCTGAAATTCTTAAAATAGATTTGCTTTAAGTTTTGTTGGTGTACGATTAAAACATTTTAAAATATATTTACTTCAGACTCTGTACCTTTCTACTATCAAAAATGCAACATCTTAATTCGCAGATGTCTACAGAAATGACATATTTTAAAAACAATTAAAAAAATTTAAATCAAAACAAAATTATTAACTGCTTACGTTTTGGAGTACTTAATACATATTTATCGTTATCTTCATTTGCATTTTGGTATTTTTATTTACCATATTGTAGATTTTTTTTTTTGTGGAAAATGATTATCGGTAAGTGTTACAAGTTTTGAATGTGTGTGATTTGGTTATCTTAAATCTTAAAAATATTAAGCAGTTTTTTTTAAAAACCACTTCAATCAATATTTATTATACTCCCAAATGCATTTTTTTTTTGCTCTGGAGAAATGGGGGTTAATAATAGGTTAATGTTTGATAGTTAAAATAAATATATTTATGATAGTGTAACTCGAGTGATCTCTGAAAATTCCAAGTCGCTTCTAGCAAAATTTATGAAGTTAGCGACAGTGAAACATCGACGCGGCAGTCGCCTCTTGACAAAAGTATAAAACTTTTAATGCATTTTTCTTCCTAAATTTTTTTGTAATCTAATCAAACTATTTAAACGCTCTACCATTCTCGAGTACAAATATTAGCTGGCGAACAGCGGTCGAACATGGGGCTCAAGGCCGTAAAAGGGTAAACATGGCATAGAAATAATCCAAAAAGCTTAGCGTTCGAAATTTGGGTCGAACAACGGAAAGTAGTATGGGGATTAGAAATAGGTTAATGTTTGATAGTTAAAAACAAATATATATATGATAGTATAACTCGAGTGATCTCTGAAAATTCCAAGTCGCTTCTAGCAAAATTTATGAAGTTAGCGACAGTGAAACATCGACGCGGCAGTCGCCTCTTGACAAAAGTATAAAACTTTTAATGCATTTTTCTTCCTAAATTTTTTTGTAATCTAATCAAACTATTTAAACGCTCTACCATTCTCGAGTACA
Source organism: Dichetophora obliterata (assembly GCA_963920525.1). Taxonomy (NCBI): domain Eukaryota; kingdom Metazoa; phylum Arthropoda; class Insecta; order Diptera; family Sciomyzidae; genus Dichetophora; species Dichetophora obliterata. The sequence goes on along the minus strand of OY986435.1, from coordinate 243,042,446 downwards.
AATATTAGCTGGCGAACAGCGGCCGAACATGGGGCTCAAGGCCGTAAAAGAGTAAACATGGCATACAAATAATCCGAAAAGCCTAGCGTTCGAAGGTTGGGTCGAACAACGGCCGTACAAGGCCTAAATTAAGTAGTATGGTCACTGTACGCCCGTTGTGTGCCACCAAATTTTAAGCTCTTATTCAACAGCAAACAGCTGAAGAACAAAAACAAGCATCAATCAGTGATTCTGATGTTGATAGTATTGCCACTTGCGTGTGGCGCAAAAAATTTGTTGTGTATGCAGTAAGTAATAAAGAAATCTACTAATATTTATTGAAGAAGAATCACTGTTCTGCCGATATTATTTCAAAATAACCTCTTTACGGTCACTGTACAACCTTATTACAGGTACTGTTTGGCCGAAAATGCTGGCAAACAACCCTTGTTCGGCCTAGAAAAATATTCAAAATTAGACCTTGTTTGGCAGCTGCTTGGCTTTAGCTAAAAACCTTTAATTTTTACATTTCTGTTATTAACAAAAACCTTATGTATGCACGAAGGTTTTTTTCTTCGTCAATCGCAACTCATTTTACAATGAAATATGAACTAAAACAGCGCCGAATTTTTGCAAAAATTGGATTTTTGTCCAAAACTCAAAAAATTATTCCTTTCATAATACGTTTGTGAAGACCGAATCGAATATTTTCTTCACTAGAGCATCGTCTATTATGCTCTGAACATGACCTAGCCAGCGAAGCGGCTCGATTTTAATGCGCTTGACTATGTCGATGTCAGCGTTCAGCTTCTACAGTTCATCATTGCACCGTGTTCGGCACTCGCCATTGACGCATATTAGTCCGTAGATCTTACGAAGAATCTTTCTCTCGAAGGCTCTTAGAGTCCTTTCATCTGAACTGCTCAGTATCCAGGTTTGTGATGCATAAAGTAGAACAGTCATGATGGGCGATTTATTGAGCGCAATTTTCGTTCGTCAGAGGGCTCTGCTTCTCAATTGCCTACTGAGCCCAAGTTACACCTGTTGGCAAGAGTTATTCTTTGTTTGATCTCAATGCTGACGTCGTTGGTTGAGTTACCGCTGGGACTGTTTGATTGTTGACACCAAGTATTTCGTCTTATCTGCATTCACTGCCAGAACCATTCGACTTGACTCTCTTTCTAATCTGAAGAACGATGCACTGATTTCGCGCGTATTATGGCCATTGATATCGATGTCATCAGCACAGGCAAGCAGCATAACACTATTGTATAATATTGTGCCAATACGTCTCAGATCAGCTGCTCGGATTTTTTTCTCCATAATTAGGTTGAAAAAGTCACACGATAAGGATTCATCTTTTCTGAAACCTTCTTTGGTAACAAAAGGTGGGGAGAGGTCCTTCCCTTTTTTAACTGTGCTGCTGGTGTTGCTCAGTGTCATCCTGCAAAGTCATATTAGTTTTTCAGGAATACTGTCGAAGGCGGCTTTTTAGTCGACAAAAAGATGGTGGGTGTCTACTTGTTGTTCTTGGGTATTGGGTCAAAAATGGTCAGAAAAAATGTTGGAAATACAAAAATGTTGAGACCAGCTCATACATTTGAACTCTATTGATATAAATTCGCTGAAGTATGAAAATTTTTTCAAAATTTTTTTCCTAATTTTTTGCTTTGGGGCCTCCAAAACGGTGGCACTTATGTTCAGAATAAATGTAAGGGATGAAAAAAATAATAGCACCAGCTCATAGCACACGTGACGCCTTAAGGACTCAATACAAGAGAGAAAAAACTATTTTTGACCTTCTTAACTGAAAAGATTGTTTAGTTTTTGTGTTTTTTGACAAGGACTCCCAGAAATGTGATAGATAGAGGGTAAGTAATGTTCAGAAAAAATGTTAAGAGTAAAGAAAAAATAGAAAAAGTCTAAACATTTGACCCTTTTAGAAGTCAATTCAGGGGAAATATATCTTCGAGCTCTTCTTCTTTTTTCGTATGGGACCTCTAGAAGGTTGCCAGATGTGGTGTAGGTGTGTTGAGAAAAAATGTTGAGGGTGAAAAAATAATAGGATCAGCTGATACACTTTTCTTCTAGTGATACACTTTTACAGCTTTACTAAAAACATTACATCTGAAATATACGTTTGCTATTTCAGTGATCATAAGCACTTAATTTAAATAATAAAATTCCATTTAAAAAACTCTATTAAATTATTTAAAAAAAAAAAACAACGAATGTCACATGTAATTAATCCATAAAAATATTTTAAATAAATGGCATGAAACTTACATACACCCCTGCCAAAACGTATCACCTAAAAAATATTTGTAGAAGTGTCGAAAAATCTGCTTAAATTGGCTTTTATACTAAAAGGATGTATTTACTGACATCTTCCTTCTAATTGTGCTAAGAAAATGTACATCGAAGGCAAATGGGACTCAGTATGTTACTTGTTGTAAAAAAAGTAAAAAATTCTAATATTTTTAACAAAGTTTTTTAATTAGAAAATATCAAGAGAATTGTCCAAACATAACATTTTGTATTTTTTTTTATGCAGAAATTTCTTTAACTCTCAAGCAATACCGTCTTTATTACAAACAATTTGTTTATAGTCTTTAAAACAAATTTGTTCGCTTAAGTCACTAAATTTTTTCAATTTTTTGAATTTAACCCAAAATTTCTTAATGGAAACTTTAAGATATTCTTAAAAGTTTACCATTTAAACCAGATTCTGAGCCCAAATTAAACAAAAAAGTTAATTTAGTGGTTGGAGTTTAGTTAAATTCTTTTCTTTTTTTAAATTGCATTTTGTTGCAGAGGGATGTTAAAAGTAGAAGAAAAGAAAAAAAAAACCAGAGTCATATATAGACAACTCTTCCGACTTTTACCTTCTTTTTTTTTCACTTTTGCAACCACAGAATCATACAGATGCTGAAATGGTACAAAACCTAAATTCATCTTCTTGGCCTTGATTAATTTTTGATATGAATTCTGTGCAGTAGAATTTATGGTTTTTGTTTTATTATATTCTTTATTCTCAAGGGTCTGCCATATGTGTATCGTACCTATTATATATTATATATATCTTATACAACAATGAATACATTTCGATGTTTTTTTACAATATCTTTCTAACTTAAGGGGGTGTTACTGTTTTAAAGCAGTAAAAAGGCATGTTTTCATGATTTTTTTGGAGACATGAATAATGTTGGTGTATTTAAGTATATTTGAAAAAAAAAATTATCGATGAATAAATCCGTGGTAGCGATTCTCCGGAGGCGCCTCGAAACAAAGTTGTTTTGCGACGAATACGATTAGTAGTTAGCGGATCATCTGAAAAAAAAATTGAAAATTAGTTTAAAAGGTAATATGTTTCGCGAGGTAATACCGAAGAGTTATTTTTAATGCTTTTTTTTTGGTAGCATTTTGAAGTCAAAAACACGATGAAAAATTGAGGTTATTTTCTTATTTTAATATAGGAAAACAAAAAGAAAAACAAATCGGTTTGGCTTACCTGTTGATTTATGTGTAGAAATAGCGTAAAAAAATTTCAAAACAATCGGTCAAGTAGATTTGCGGCAGCGTGTTCACCGACTTTAAAAATATTGTTTTCCAGAAATTCGATTTAAAGTTTTTTTTTATCTATCGAAAATCAATAAAAGGGTATAATTTTTTTATTGTTACACAGAATCATCAATGCCAGCTCCGTACAGTAAAACGCTGTCATTCAGGATGTCCAATGCATTTTTTTGCTCTTGCCTTAGTATCTCTGTACACAACCGCTCGGAAGAAAGTGTACCTGGCAACTGATTCATATACGATCTACCCTAAATATATAATATATATATAACTTCAGTTTACATACCTACAAATACACATAAAATTATAACATCATTTGGAGATTACAAAAGGACTTGACGCATATTTCAGGTAAGCGAATCGCGCAGCAAATCAAATCTTCATGATAATTCAACGTTATCAGGTATGTATCGAGCATGAGGTCCGCTCTCTTGAAACGCTGATCTTCATTAGTTTTAGCACGATTTACTTTAAATTTTTAAAACATATTCTTGAAATATTGTACATTTAGAAAAAATAATGTAAAAAAATGGTCCAACATTTTTTTAGAAGAGTACCATCCCCTTAAGACCATAAATAAAAGCAATCCTCCAAAATTTTGTGGTTACACTTCGTCTTCTCATCTACAGTGATTAGTAAAAACAGATGACACTTGAAAAATAAAAAAAAAAAATGTTGCGACTCTTTTTTGAAAATTAGGATGAGTAATAAAATTTCAGAAAAAAGTGGTGATATTTTAAAACTGACCGCCATTATTTTATAGAACCAAACTTTTGGTGAATATTGTTACTTTAAGAAATATTTTGCATTCAAAAATACTCGAAAGTGCTATTTGCTCGAAAGTTTGCATTATTATTTTTACATTTTTTGATGAAAAACCTACTGATTTGCACTTTTCTCAGCTGTTGAAATCTTTGTGGCAGGGCTTAAGTTAAGACATCCACCAACACATCCTTATTAAAATATTTTGTGAAAATACTTATTTTGGGTGACTTCTTAGCTCTTCTAAAAAACACATTTGGTGAGGTTTTTTTTGAAGGTGGTGTACAGGTTTTTTATTTTAATATAACATGTTTTAATTTAATTTTAAAATTATTTTATTCAAAAAATTATCCATATACATTGCTGGATAAAAATCCACCAACTCAGTCCAACTCAGTCGTAATTTATCTAATGCACCTATAGCCAAATCAAGTCATTTAGTCTTTATGTTTGTCCCTTTATTTATTTAGTCTTTATATCCCTCCATCTCTAAAAACTCAATTTAAAATAAAAACCAAATTCAAATGAAAGCGACTTCTGTTAGGAAGTCTGTTTGCTACAAAAATTAATTTTGACCAAAGATAGCATTATATATTTGGATGCACACAAAAAACATGCCTTTAATTATGACAAAACAATAAATTGAATATTAAATTACAAGCTGTTTTTTTTTTGCATGCTCCATTCAACTTTATTGACAAGTGACGGCATTAAGCTGTAATTAAGCTATTTTGTTAAATCAATAAGAAAGGCTGTTGAAACAAGTGATTTGGCTATTGTATTGAATGTTTAAATAGTCACATATATGTACATATGATTCAATAATCGGCCTTTGAATATTTTTTAACGTAAAATTCAAGTATTCCTCAAAACTGACGCCAGACCAAAGTGACTTAATACAGATTTCAGCCATTCAACCGGCTTTATTTAAATATACAACCATTCATATCGGATTTTCGAACTTATATTACTGCATTGTCTTAAAAGTGATGCCAGTAAAAGTTTTAAAAAATACTATTAAACGAGCTTTTTTTTATTAAATGTATTAATTTATGTAAAGCCTTTAAAGTTTCACAACTCCAGACTGATAAAACAGCTGAGGTCGGACATTTTATATATTGTTAAGAAACTTTTTTTCAGCTGAAATGATGGTGAATTTTTCAAGATTATCTGAATGGAAAAAATTACCTAGTTGTATTTGGTCTTGCTTTAGAGTCTTGTCTTGAAAACTATCACATAACCAGGCAACATCACAGAAAATATGAACATTTATGTTTTAATTCGTCAATAAAAGTAGTATTGGCCGGAATCTTAATTAAAACAACAATTCACGGATACAAAAAAGTACTTCTAAATCTGATTTAGAAGCACTTCTTTTAATGAAATCAGTAGATAAGTCTTCTTTTCAATAGGAAAAGTAAGTTCTTCGTGATTTCATTGACGATTTTATTCAGATTTTCAGAAAATTTTGTTGATTACAAAATTAACAAAAACAAGATAAAAATATCAAGAAAGCATGATATTGGGCTATTAATCCCTTAAATTTTTACAATATTATCATAAATATATTGATATTCTGATATAATTACAGACTTCAATACCTGCAAATGATTCCATTTTTTTGCTAGTTAGGCAGTGGAGAAGTATGCAAAGTTTTCTCTCCCTATGTTAGACTTATGGCCTTATTTTGTAAAATGTACGCAAGCAACTCACTTGGGTTTTTTTTTGGTTGCCAATAAATTTCATAAGAAAATTATCGTAAAAGAAAGAGAGTTTGCTTTACTTCATATGAAAATGAAATTATCAGAAAAAAAAATTTGGCAATTTTTTTCTTCCTTTTATGGATAAGGCTCATTGGCGAGTTATTGTCCGAATCTGCATTATAATTTCTTAATATTCTTAGAGAATATTATTCGATTGTAAAACCACCCGTTATTTGTCCAATATCTTCCTCCGCTATATAGCCAAAAAAATTGTGACTTGCGTCAACAAATGTTGATGCTGCTGTTCTACAAAATTTTAATTTAAAGTCGTTGAAGCAACAATAACAATCGGTGAAGCGAGGTTTATTTGTTACTGTTTCGGTTTTTGTTTACGATGCGAGGAGAAATCCGAACAAAGCAAATAATTTATGAGCTCTTTTAACAAAAACGCTACCATTATGTTTCGGTCTCTCTCTCCGGCCTGCTATACGTAAAACTGTATGCAAATAAGCCCTAATAGAGATTGAGCTTTCAAAAAAAAAAAAAACAGAACAGATCAAAAAACGAACCGTTCGATAAAGTTTATTTCCATTCCCTGCTTTAAATGCTTTTCAGCCCTTATACTTATCTCCATCTATCTTGATCACACTATAAATCATGAATGAAGAATTTATAGATTACGACATCCACATGTTTTACCGTTAGATGACGTAATTGAATCCAACTGTTCCAACTATGATTAAAAAGCGTTCACTATAATCAAAAAACGCTCGACAAAGCAGCTTTATTAATCAGCTTCAGCCAAAGCGTCCACTATGAATATGGCCTAACGCAAATTTGTTACAATTTTCTTGAATATTTCCGAAAATCCGAAAATCCGAAAATTCACAATCCAAAAAACCGTATTGTAAATAAATTTGATAATCAATTGTAATCTATTCTTTGAATTTTTACATGATTATAATTGTGAGCGATTAAGATCAAGTAAGATTCAAGTAAGGCAACAGTGATCCCGCTGTGACCAACCCACAAAAAAAATATTTTAAATGTTTCTTTGCTGATCCATTTGGATCATTTATTGATCGCTCCTTTTGAGCTCCTTTGGGATGTTTAAGGGAGCGCTACCCTTCCTAGGACATGCAATGTTAAAAGAGAACACAAAATATACCTAGCTTGGATCAATAAGGAGCACTCCCAGATCGTTCATAGGATGATCCACTTTTCTACTGAGAATTGTACTGAAATTTTTTTAAATTCCCACTTCAGAAAATTTGACTCATATAAGCTCTCGATATGTAGGCAATTAAAAGTAAATATACGAGTATTTTCAACTTAAAGATTAGTAAGATTCCGTTTTGCTTTAAAAACATTAACTTATTAAATTTTTAAAAGAAATCTGATCAGATCAATAAGATTTCCGTATTAAATTAAATTTAAAAACAAAAAATTTATTAAATCAATAAGATTGACTAATTAGGTACCAAAAAGATAAATTTAAGAATTCATAAGAAAAATTACATATTTTGAATAGAAATTTATTGTAGTTTAAAAAGTTTTCTTACAAAAAACAATAAAATTCCTCTAAAAACAATGTGATTTACTAATAAAAAATGACAGGGTCTTAGGAAGATTTTCGGTATGGCTTTTATATTGATTTTTTTTTTTTCTATTTTATAAGGACGTGAGCTAAATTAACTTTTATTACCTCGCTTTGTAAATTGTTTTTCTTTCTGGCCTGTTTAATATGGAAAAATTACGCAAAAATACTAAATAAGACAATTTACTTAAAATGTTTTCGGCTAAAATAATTGCTTGATTTTAGTGATCAATTGCTTTAAAAAATTGTTGGTGTGAACTCAACTTTAATATTAAATACAAATGATAAGTTTTAGTGAAAAAACCAATCATTATCACAACCACACTGCTCCGGTGCACCAGTCAAAATAAAATTTTTTCACGTTTCCACAAATATCTCAAAAACTAGAGCCAATGCAGTGCTTTTATTACTATATTCGGAAATTGTGAATACGTGATTTTAATAATCCGCTGAGATACCCAATGCAACACTCACTTCAAATTTTGTTGTTGAGCTGTGTTATTATTATGATTATTATCATTGAGTATCACGAAATCAATCATGAATTAGAAAATGAAAGTATGCAAATGTATTCATTCAATGAAGTATACAACTTGTTTGTAAACAATATAATTAAAAATTATTAAATAACTAATAAAAGCAGACGGCTGATTCTAATTTTGATTAATTCTATCGGTTGATTTTATTGTTGATTTTATGTTCTGAAACGGCCAATTAATGCTGTTGAAAAATATATAAAAACACAGATGATGTGAAGTGTAAATTAAATAAACTTGCTCGTTATATTAATTGAGAAATCGATATAAAGTGTAAAAATGAATTTATAATAGTTCTAATATATAACTTTATATATTTGTATAGAATAATTAGGTTTATTTCAAATTGCTCTAGACGAAATTCTGATTCCTGGAACCATTTATTTTCGTATTCTTTGATAAATTCTTAGAAAAATACACTACGCACGCAGACAAATTACTTTTCCGACTTTGATTGTAGCAAAAATACTCCTGTAAACCGTATACATTAGGAGTGAACGATTGTTCTAGTTCATAGTTGGTTAGTGATTAAAAGTTGACTTTACAGAAAAAAATTTAAGTTTTTTTTTGGGACCACCGTGGTTCGGTGCAGGGACCACTCCAATATGTGATGTCAAAAAAACCGATATTTCGGCTTTTTTGCTCCGTAGTATCCTCATAACTTAAGTTACGTCATTAAAATGTTTCCAAAAGTTATAGATAATTTCAAGACAAATATTTTGATATATTGTTCGATTGTCTAAAACACCTGGTGAAGTACCTGACAACGGAGTGTAGTCAATAAGATTTGAACCAAAAGTCAACAGTTTCGAAATACCCAGCGGGGAAAAAGCACTCCGAAAGGCCTTTTTGAGTGCTTACAAGTCAGCTGAAAGCGCTGACCCGACATATGAAAAATCATTGTAATTTAAACATTGCATATCATAGGAAAAAAGCACCACAATTTAGTTTACTTTAAATTGCTTTAAAATTCCTCTCTTGGAAAGCTTTCACGGAAAAAAAATGGTCCGCAGATATTACTTTATTTACAAGCAAAAATGCACATGAACACAGTACTTTAGTCATTTTAATGAAATCACACCGCAAAATAACGTTATAAGTATCTTATTTTGCGGTGGAAAATAGTAAAATATTCCACATGCACCACTAATTAAAATGTAAAAGCAAAAGTTCCTGTACGAGAACTTAAAAACTTTTTGAGTGCACAGTAAAAAGTACATTATTTCCTATTATTTTTGCTTGAGCCACACAGTACTTTTAAATGACAGCTGCTGCAACTTGCAGTGGCTACCCTGTTCTTAAGCGTTCAGTTTGCCTTAAGGCTCGATTACCCAAGCTTATATCTGTTTAATGATAAATGTGTACAAGTCGTTACCGAAACTGTAACGTGGCGTGACGCAGCGTAGAAGTCTGTAGAAAATAGATTTCTACTCAACGTTACGATTTTTGACAGTTCGACAGCTGTGGGACAAGCGAAAAATTTTGTCTAACTTCACTAAATTGTAAATTTTAATACTATATAAGAAAGGATGCAGTCTTTTATTGAAGAGGAGAAGTTAATAAGCCTACTAAAACAAAATAAGTGCCCTGCACTACGTTGGACTACGATTTCGGTAATCGCTTAACCTCGAGGCAACGTCCCACTACGCTACATCCCGCTGCGCCACCTCACGTTACGCTTGGGTAATCAAGCCTTTAATTTTATTTTCGCGTCAAGTTCGTCAAGTAACGCACGTAAAGCAGCTCAGGGCGCCCCATAGCTCACTGAGCGCTCTCTGAGCGTAACTTTTCACATGTACACAAAACTCACAACAGAAGAGAATATAATTCAGTCGTTCGCTGACGGTGAAGTCGTGAAGACCTATGTCGGAAATTTTATGTACACTCTTAAAAAACCAACTTTTTGGTTTGTAGATACATAATTCTTATGCAAATATTTTTTATTTCTTAGAATTTTATACTATTCGCATATATTAAGGATTAATATAATTCATACATATTGCTTTTTAAGATTCTTTGCATTCTTTTTTTATATTATTTGTATTCTTTAATATTCTGATACTTAATTTTATGAGGTTTTTATTATAATTTTAATGATTTGTATATATTAGGATTTAATAATATTAAAACAAAAACAAAACACCTAAGCAACAATGTTTGACTTTAAATAGGAATACGATTTCTGTTCTGCAGAGAACTTTTTTGTGAAGCAGAATGTGCAATTTGCCCTTGCAAGCAAACTAATATAATTTATTTACTTAAAAGAAAATGCTGGGGCAATAATGACACAGAATAAATAGTGAACAATATCGATGACTTAAAATAAAAAATAAAGAGATATTACAGTATGTAAACATACAAACTTACAAATCTAAATAATTGTGACAACTATTTCGCTCAGTGTGTGATATTCGAGAGCGCACCAATACTAACAAGGCAAAATAAAATGTGACTGTGTTAGAATGCCCAGCCCTGACGTTAAGTCAAGTAAAGTTTCAAGAAATAAAATAATTTTTGCAAACAAAGAAAACAAATAAAAACAACATAAGATAATGGTGTTTTAATAGTTTATAGTATATATAATATTAATATTGTACACATTTACGCAAACGGTAAAATTACGTTTGAACACAGTAAAATTTAACATTTAATACACAAAAATGTACATAGGAATGAATCAGAAAATGCTTTCATATACACAGTAAAATGTGGTACTTTTATTAGGAAAATGTTCAGTTTTGGCTCTCTTGTAGCACAGTTACAGGAAAAAAACAGTACATTTTGTATGAAATTTATATGAAACTTTACAAATACAGTTTTTTGCGTGTTGGGTCAGCTGTGGTCAGGGTTCAGAAAGTTTCACTCATGTAACAGAAATCTCCAACATAAATGAAAATAAACACTATTTAAAGCACACAACACACCCCAGTAGTTCGCGGCATCATTGACGAACTTTTCGTGATGATTTCTTAAAGGAAGTTTCTGCATGAGCTGCTGGACTTAAAAAATTCATACAAAATATAATGCAAAGCAGCGGTTGTCAGCGCCTAACTTTTTTCACTCTATTTCAGCAACTTCAAGTTTCTCAGTACAAATCTTTTTAATAACTTTATTTTTATTTAGCTGGATAATATCTCAATAATATATATATCTTTACCATATCTATGCATATAATACATCTTTAAGTTATTTCTTAAAGAGTTTTTCAGTTATATTTTTGTTTTATTAAATAGTTTATATTCACTTTTTTCATATTTTTTATGTTTAAAACTTGGATTTTTTATGAACTATTTTATGGCATGAATTTTTTTATTTTGTTATTTTATTTATTTATTTAAATCTACCGGGTCGAGCCCTTACAGATAACAGTAGTTCCTTAAAGCTAGGGACGACAAAAATAATTTATAAAATAATATTTAAACAGAAGCATAGTGAAGGCTAATATTACTTCAAATATTTATTCAAAACTCTAATTAAAGCTGGTCTTTCAAGGTCTAAATCAAAATTAAGAGAATTACATAGAGTAAGGCATCTGGAGACAGGATCTTTTTGATATATCGGGTGCCAAATTACTACCCCATATTCAAGAACTGATCTAACCAGGGAGAGATGAATGTAGTTTTAAGTGTGAATGCATCTTTAAATTCCTTTGCGTTTCGTTTGATAAAACCGAGTAATGAGTTTACTCTAGACATTGCATAGTCCCTATGGGGGCCAAAAGTAAGCTTTGAATCGAAATAGACTCCGACATCTTTGATTAGGGACACCCTGGCAAATTCGAGAGTCTGATGCTTATAGTTATTATATATATTATATTGATGAGAGATTTCGTGAAAACGTTAAGAGCTTGCATTTCAAGAAGCGCACCAGGATAGGAAAGCATTGATATCTATTTGAAAGCTTGTGCAGTCTTGCAACGTGCTTATAGCTGCAAATATTTTTAAGTCATCGGCGTAAAGCAACACAGAGCAGTATTTAAATATTTCGACTACGTCATTGATAAATAATGTAAACACCAGGGATCCCAGATGACTCCCTTGCGAAACCCCTGGCTTAGCGTAAAGAATGCGCTAGTCGCAATCATCAACCGTAACCATGAGTTTTCTATCTGCTAGATACGATGATATCCATGCCAATAAACAAGAGTGTATTCTCAGTTTTTCCAACTTCAGTAAAAGAGTTTTGTGTGGAAAGCTGGGAATCTGGGGGCGAACTTTTACAATGTAACATGTCTGAATGTCTCAACCTGGCGAGGACAGCATAATCTTTGTGAAATCGCCTCAAGTCGATTCAAACCTCCACGTGGTGTTTCCTGGGCAACGTCAAAACTGACAACCGTTAGTTTGGCTGCTAATCTGAGCGGCGGGCCCCCCTAGGCTTAAAATAGGTTGTGCGTTGGGTTTGAAGCCCACCCGTAAAAACCCATTTCAATGAAAACTAATAAGAATAGAAGAAAACTGATCTCCAACTCTGATGATGACTACCGCAAACGAAAAACTGATAACGATTTACGGATATGCGCCTGGAACGTCCGAACCCTTAATTGGGAAGGTGCCTCTATCCAACTGACTGATGTCTTGGAAAGATACAAACCTGATATCACTGCTATCCAAGAAATGCGATGGAAGGGACAGGGTTGCAGCCTGTGATATCTACTACAGCGGCCATACGGAGAAGCACGAGTTTGGATTCGGATTTGTAATTGGCAAGAGACTACGGCCCCACGTCCTGCGATTTACACCTGTGAACGAATGACTTGCCATAATCCGCATCAAGGTTAAATTGTAAAATCCGCAGCAAGGACGATGAGATCGAGGAAATTTTCTACGAGCGCCTTGAAAATACTTACGAGCGCTGCCCCCGTCACGACGTAAAAATCGTGCTTGGTGACTTCAACGCTAAGGTGGGCAAGGAAAATATTTTTGGTCCAACAGTCGGAAAGTTCAACCTCCACGACAACACCTCCGATAACGGAATGAGGCTGATTGACTTCGCCGCAACACGAAATATGGTCGTTAGTAGCACTAGATTCAAGCATCTCAATATTCATAAAACCATCTGGATGTCCCCCGATCGAAAAACCAAAAATCAAATTGATCACGTTTTGATCGACGGAAATCACTCTTCCAGTGTATTAGATGTATGCACGATCCGTGGTGCAAACGTTGACTCGTATCACTATCTTGTTGCGGCTGCTGAAGAGGTGATTGGCTACCACCGCCCTCGCCGAAACCAGTGGCACGACCAGGAGTGTCGCGACGCCACTGCAGAGAAAGACGCCGCCTACAAAGCCACCCTGCAGTCGGTTATAACGCGCGCTGCTACGAAGCGATACAAAGAAAAGAGGAGGGAAGAGAGACGTATTCTCAGGCGGAAAAAAAGAGAGGCAGAAAAGCGCGAGCAGGAGAAGATTGAGATGTATGGTGACAAGAATGAGGCCCGAAAATTTTTTCGAAAAAATAAGACGTCTTGCCGATGGTTTTAAAACCGGGGCCTCTTCCTGCAATGATGAAAACGGGAATCTAGTGACAGATGTCCAGAGTTTACTTAAGTTATAGAGAGAACACTTGTCTACGCATCTAAATGGCGACGATGACAACAATTCCGCTAATAGAGATGATATTCCGGAAACCCCAATTTCTGGTGACAGCGTCGAGGTTCCGCTGCCCGACTATGATGAAGTTCTGACAGCTATAGCTCGGCTTAAAAATAACAAAGCCGCGGGAGCTGATGGCTTACCTGCTGAGCTGTTTAAGAACGGAGGTGAAGCTCTACTTCAATGCATTCACGAGCTTCTATGCAGAATATGGTCGGAAGAATGCATTCCGAACGATTGGAATCTCAGTGTGCTCTGCCCAATCTACAAGAAAGGAGATCCCACTATCTATGCCAATTACCGTGGGATAAGCCTTCTTAATATCGCATATAAGGTCCTGTCGAGCGTTTTATGTGAAAGATTGAAGCCCATTGTAAACGAACTGATCGGACCTTATCAGTGTGGCTTCAGACCTGGAAAGTCCACCATCGACCAGATTTTCACGCTACGACAAATCTTGGAGAAGACTCAAGAAAAACAAGTCGACACCCACCATCTTTTTGTCGACTACAAAGCCGCCTTCGACAGCCCAATAAGGAAGTTCTCCAATGTTCTCCACCATGTCTGAATTTGGTATTCCTGCAAAACTAATACGACTTTGCAGGATGACACTGAGCAACACCAGCAGCGCAGTTAAAATCGGGAAGGACCTCTCCCCACCATTTATTACCAAACGAGGTTTCAGACAAGGTGATTCCTTATCGTGCGACTTTTTCAACCTAATGATGGAAAAGATCATCCGAGCTGCTGATCTGAGACGTAGTGGCACAATATTCTACAAGAGTGTTATGCTGCTTGCGTATGCTGATGACATCGATATCATTGGCCATAATACGCGCGAAGTCAGTGCAGCATTTTCCAGATTAGAAAGAGAGTCAAGTCGAATGGGTCTGGCAGTGAATGCAGATAAGACGAAATACTTGGTGTCAACAAGCAAACAGTCCCAGCGTCTTGGAACCCACGTTACCGTTGACAATACCTCCTTCGAGGTTGTGAAGGACTTCGTTTATCTGGGATCCAGCATAAACTCAACTAGTGACATCAGCATTGAGATCAAACGAAGAATAACTCTTGCCAACAGGTGTTACTTTGGGTTCAGTAGGCAATTGAGAAGCAGAGCTCTCTCTCGACGAACGAAATTCACGCTCTATAAATCGCTCATCATGCCCGTCCTACTTTATGCATCACAAACCTGGACGCTGAACCTAGGCTTCGCTGGCTAGGTCATGTTCAACGCATGAAAGACGAAGCTCCAGTGAAGAAAACATTCGATTCGGTACCCAGCGGCGGTCAAAGCAGAAGAGGACGACCGCATCTTCGTTGGAAAGACCAAGTAGAGGACAACCTGACGATGCTTGGAATTTCCAACTGGCGCCAGTAAGCGAAAGACAGAAATGGCTGGCGCAAATTCTTAGATGAGGCCAAGATCGACATACAGTTGTAGCACCAACTAAGTAAGTAGTAGTGGAAAGCTGTCGAAAGCTTTAACGAAATCTGTGCAGAGAACATCGGCTTGCAGGCCACGTTCTACCGTATTAATGGTGAAATTTGGAAATATTGACAGATTTGTACTTGTGGATCGCCCGGAGAAAAATCCATGTTGGTGGTTTGAGATGTAGTTTTTTACGTCAAGAAAGAGTAGTTTATTTACAAATTGATCGAGCACCTTAGGGATAGCTGATAATTTTGTAATTGGTCTGTAATTTTCAATCATTCCTTTTTGACCGGCTTTAAAAATATGTGTGATAAACGCGATCTTCCAATTGTCAAAGAATATTCCGCTAGAAAGGGACATATTGAAAATAGAGGTTAATGGGATAGATAAAGATGATGTTCATCCGAACAATATCTCCACTCAATATTCCCCAAGTTGAAATATCCCAATACGCAAGTAAATTGATTTGAATTTAAGTGTGAAATAATAGAGCTTACGTTAATCAAATGAGAATCATAAACATCTGCAATACTATTAGGTGGAATATAACTTAGAATAAATATGATTACGAAAGAACTGCAGCTAGCGGCTACGCAGATTTGTTCGATATTGTTGTCACATGAGGGGAGTTGGATTTCTCTGCTAGCGTGCTTAGATGAAACGACACTTTAATTTTAATAAATTATTTTGAAAAGAAGCCAACAATATAAGTTATTGACAATTAAATGTTGAGCAGATTTTAGGGAACAATATTGTAAACCAAATCTAGTTTCTATCTAGTGGAGAAGTTGGTCAAAGTTAAATTTGTTTATTAAAATTTTAATGAAAAATTTATTTCATCTAAATTGTAAATTATTTCTTGTTCTACCAACAAAATTTCATTAACTTTCACTTAATAGTAAATGAGATATTAAATTTAAAAAAAAAATTTCATAAAAACTACTTTGTTTATAACTTTTAAAAAAACTAAAATTTAAAAAAGGTGAGACATTAACTTTGATCACTTATTCTTCAAAGTTGACAACATGTTATCATAACAACGGATAAAAATTTCTTAACGTTGAATTTTTGTGTTCATTTACGAAATGTTGAGGAGTCTCGTTGATTAAATTTTTTAATGTTTCGCTGGAATGTCCTGCATTCCACTTCCGAGTGAAAGAGAAATTGAATAAAAATTCAATTCGATATTTGGTGTTCTAGAGATATTTTTTTTCGTCAATACTATCAATATTAATAAATTAAATAAATAGATTAATACAAAACGAAAAAAAGTGATATTTAGACCACTAAACAGCGAACTAAATCTTGATTCAATTTCACTTCCACTCGAAAATGGAATGCAGAACATACCAGTCGGTCGTCAATTCATTGACGAAATTGACAACATTTTTTCTATTTTTCGTCAACGAAACTTCCTCAACATTTCGATATTGTTTTCGTGCACGATAAAGCCCAACGTTTCGTATATCATTCATTAGTGAAATTTCCTATGGTTCCTTAACAAAACTTCTTCAACATTTCGGTATAACATTCCTTCACAAATTTTATTACACTTTTCGATTTTAATTTCTTGACGAATTTTCTGTATATTTCTGTCTGTCGTTAACGAAACTTCCTCAATATTTCGATATTGGGTTCGTGCATTATTAATCCCGACGTTTCTGCATTGCGTCTTGCTCGAATTTGAAACTTTTATATGAAATTTTCGTCAATGAAATGTATGGCCAAATCAGCATGTTTCGTCAAGGATCAAGAAAAATCGTACATCACTCATTTGACATTTCTTCACTGGAACTACTTGGACAATTTTATTTTCATTTCCTTTTTGTGTGTAACGGAGTTGGCGTGTTGTTGATCATTCAAAATGAATTCTTCGTTTTAATATTTGCTTGTGAGTCACATACTCAAACAAAGATCGATCTCAACAATTCTCTGTGTTTCAGTTTTACACTTATGTTTGTTTCAAAAAACAAACAGAATATTTCCAACATGAACAAGTGGTGTTTGCAAAATTGTCTTTGTTTGTGTCGGTCATAAAGAGAAAAATACATGCAATGACTGGTTTTTTGCTATGCATAAATCGATCACTACCGTCGTTACAACGTGACGTAAACAACGAATTCTGTTCTGGTTCTGGTTGAGTTAAAACGTCCAAGTTTAACCAATTTTGGTAAGTTAAGCTCGGTTTAATTTGACTAGAGTTTAAACTCGCACTGAAAAATTGGCCCTTAGTGGCGTATTCCGACAAATAATTGGACTCCATAATAACACAAGCATAAACTAAAGTACGCAAAAAACGAACAACAACAAAGAAAAGTATGAAAAGGGAGAAAACAGAAATTGACACTGAAATCTCATCGCCTCTGTGCTGCAGTGCGCTAAAATGAGCTGGCACGGCGATCCACGCCCGGCTTCAATTCCCGGTGGTGGCATCACAAAGATTTCTGATGAAGCCTGTAGCAGGGCCGAAATTGCAATAAAATCAGCAGGTGATGTTTTCCTTTTGACATTGAAAAATGTTGTTGTTGTTATTGCTTCTTTGGAAAAAATTGGTTAGAGCAATTAACCTGATAAGTTCTAACCTGACCTAAAAAAAAAGCTCAATAAAAGATTTTAAACTAACTATCAAACAACTAGCATTTGTATTTAAAATCGAGAATGATTTAAAATATCAAACATTAAGAATTTGTTTTTAAATCATAGAAAATTAACACAATAATAAATAATTAGGTCATATAGAAAACTTTCAAGTCCACAATATGTTTATGAAAAAACAGTTTATTTTTACCATGAACATATCGCATTTAGTTTTGAAAACTGCTTAGTAATGTAAATAGTTCGAAAATGTTAATTATCTTAAAGACATTTTGGTCAAATTTTTTGATATTGTACTGTATTTCGATTTTAGTCGTTTATTTGATCCATCTTCTTCGATATAGTTCTTTAGTTTAGATTTTTCATTACCCATTTCGGTAATTTTTTTTAAAAATGCAGTCCTACCTCGAAACTCACTTCCAAAAATTGTAATGTTAAAGAAAACTGGTTATATCTTGAAAACAACAAAAGTTTGAAGAAAATTTTGTTCAAATAAAATGCAAGTCTTGAGGCCTACTTTCATTATTTTTTGATTTTATGCAATAGGAATTTTCGGTATATTTGCATAAATATGCGTTCGAGTGTAACGTTAAAGAGAAAAAATAAACCATATGGATAATGTGAGTTTATTTGAACCTAAATTTCCTTTCAAGAATTTGATTATGTATGGAAGTTCGCTGTGACGTTTAGTGTCATTTATATAATTAAAATAAGAAGTCTGAAGTCATTGATTTTTGGTAAATTTACGGTAATTTTATTATACCAAGGTATTTCGTTTAAAGAAAGAGTCATTTATTTTCAGTCAGCCATTTTTAGTAAATTTACGGTAATTTTATTATACCCTGAATTTCGTTTAAAAAAAATTGGTTTTATATGAGAGTGCACCGTTACGTGAAATCATATACAAAATCAAACTTTCACAAAAAATCTAATTTCTGTACCAAATTGTGACTTTTAAATGAAAGTGCACCGTGATGTATGAGTGTCATGCAATTAAAACAGATTTAAAATCAACGTAAAATTAAGACAACATCAGCAAAAAAGGAATTCGATTTTTATTAAATTGAATGATTTTTAGGTCAAATTCCTGAAATAAAATGTCACGGTGCACTTTTATATCATATAAAATAGATTTCCATCGAGTTTTTTTTTTCCTAGAATTTAACGTGGTATGAGAAAACCGATAATTCTAGGATGAAAAAAAAATTATTCCGCCTTAGTACACTAATTCATTGCTTAGAAAATTCAGAGTATTTTTGTACTAAAATTTTAGAGGACTTTAGATGTGCTCTTTTTGCGGGTTGTTTCTTTTCTTTTATGAAAACAGTCTGCAATGTATGCAGTACAGTTATAACAATGATAACTGTAGCCTAGGCCTTGTTACTTTTATTAGTTTTAATAGCTGTTTTCTCATATTGATGTAAATAGTTTGTCATTTATAAAATTACCCAAACACTTACATTGATATAACTTTTTTTCTCTTGATGTAGTTTTGTTTTTACATTTTTCAGTTTTTATACCTACTCGAATACTTACGAAGTTTTATAAGATACCATAAAATTAAATCACATTATTTGCCAAGATTGAGATAAAGAATCACATTATTGCTATTGTTGCTATTTTTTATTTTATTTATTGTTGCTACTGCAAAAAAAAGGCCAAATAAGGTTATTAAACACGATAATTTAGTGAACAATTCGAAAGTTTAATATATTTACTTGATTGGAATACCACCAATTTAATTGAAAAGCAAACATTTCAATCATTGTCATTATTATATGAATATACTCGTACATACACACATAAAAATTTGTATATAGTTTTTACATCGATCGGTGTTCCAGAAGTCCTACACCGTTCAGTGTTAAAAAACAAAGTGCTAGAATTTAATATCCGAAGGAGCATATTTTTTCACACCAATCGGTGTAAAAAAGTAAATATCAGTTAGGTTGTTTGTTTTGTACCCTGTAAGGTGTATATTTATAATACACAAAATGATAATATTTTTACCACCGAACGGTGTAATTTTTAAATATTCGAAAAGATGTTTTTTACAATTTTTATTAAATTGTCATTAAATTTATGAATTGTCAAATGAAATAAGCCCCAAATAAAATGCGATTGGGGCTTATTTCATTGGGCTTTATTTTATAATGAAATATGACCCAAACCATAAAATTAAATATTTCCCACAATTTATGAATTAGACCCCAAAAATTGGAAGTTATTTCATATGAAGTAACACCCAAAAATGTATGGCCATTTTTGGGGCTTATTTAATTTTTTGGGTCTATTTTCTGGTGTCAAAATTACATTTAAGTCTTTAATCAAGATTTACAAAATTAAACTGAATAAATTCAATTGAGAAATTTCAATTTTTAATTTGTTTATCAATGAAAATGTGATTTCAATATTGCTTTTCTTCTTTGCTTTTCTTATTTCACACCGATCGGATAAGTTCGGCATTTCACATTGAATAAGCGGTGTAAATTAACACCGTTCAGTGTAAGAAATGTAAATATCCACTCACCGCTGTGAATTTATTTTTGAAATTTTTTAGTGTGTACGTAAACTCTAATAGTTGACTATGTTTTGAAATAAATTTTAGTTATAAACGATGTTGTTTTTCGATTTTGAATTTTGAACACGGAGAGAAATAAACAATATTGGACATAATTACAAATATATCGGCAGTATAAGAATCTGGGTTCATTTTCTCCAATGTTTGAAAAAAATATTTATAAAACTGATATTGTGTTGAGATAAGCATTTCTTTTTATACGTAAAGTGACTTTTTCCGTACAAAAAACCAAACAATAGAGCATAAATCATGCCTTCTTTCCAATAACAATAATGATACCGTTGACAGTTTTGACAGCAATATTTGCTGATCACCAAACGTTTAAATGTACTGTTGACATGTGTGAAATATATTGCAAAAACTTTTTGCGTTTTCGATTGTGATAAGTAAACAAGACAAATAAATTTGGCAATTTATTGATAATAGAAACGAATCACACTTTTTATCAGATCGTCTTTTGTTATGTATGCTTGTTTGTATGATCAAAGATGTACCATAAAAAGCATGTTTTATAACAAAACAACTTTAATATAATTGACAGGGAACCATTTAACAATACATAAAAATAAAAAAGTGCTTTTATTGATGCTCGTTTAATGGTTTATTTAAAATGGGTAGCATCTTTTGTTAAATAGAGATTGTAAATTTTTGACAAAATGATTGAATAAAGAAGTGTGGTCAGTTTTAAAATTGTGCGATCACTTCGAAAAATACCTTTGTTGTGTATGCAAACTGAATTGGTTTTGCTGGTAAACATTCATACGATCATTCATTCTTACCATAACCAAATTTATTTCAAGAATTATCAGTAAAAATTTGACACATTATTGGTACTCACAATAGTGCGTGGCATATTTATACATATATAACAAAATTTTTCCAAAAAGCCAAATAATATTAGCTATCCAGTTTTTTAGTTTCTGTATAATTCGTAGATTGATGTAGATGTAGGCGCTTAAGTATTTTTTCAGACATAGTATAAAATCAAAAAAATGATAGATTTATCGTTAGATTTGAATAAACAGAATTTCGCCAACATTTTTTATTTTGCTGAAAATCCCCGAAATCAAGAGAACTTTTTCTTATTAATTCGAACTAGAAATTCATGTATGTAACAGAGTTAATGGTAGTTTAAGTGAAACAAAGCCCACCACAAACTTCATTCTTCAACAATTAATTTATTTATAGTCGTTTCATATCATTAAAGATAAAAAAAACCAGTTGGTGGTAGAAATTATAAGCAAAATCTTTACACATCTTCATCTGCTATAAAATCATACCATTACACCTAAAAATGTTGAGTTGTGCTTCTTTTTACGTTTAGGTTTATAACGATAGATAACTGAGCCAATTTGAAAATCATTGTCTCGTACCTGAATCAATACTTTACAGATATAGTGTTATAGTCCTGCAACTATTAAAATACAAATTTTTTGGCATAAATCTATTAAGTTTACGGATACCCACCAAATTTCTTTTATTTTATTTTTTAAGCATTTTTTGAAGTTGATTACAATGGTGCAAAAATCTAGTTTTGCAGTTATAGGTGTTTTCATGTATACCAATTACTCATATTGTGATACCCCTTTAAGTTTTGAAAATTTTTTGTCAATATTGGTATCATTTGATACCACTTTTTTGTTAACAGCTCAGTTTTTCATATATTATATAACGATGATAAATACATTACATACCAGAGTGTATCAAAATATGACCTCTAAATCCGGCATCAAACGAAATTGTGTATAAAAAAAATCCTTTCGATTGGTATTATTTTTTTTATTTTTATTTTTTTTTTTTGTTCTAAATCATTTTTGGCGTTCCCCCGAATTCCATTTTTGTGCCTTTTTGCTCAACTTTTGTACTGGAGAGCCACTAATGGTGGATTTGGTGGCGGGACATAGCCCCAAGGGACATAATCCCAAATTTCAAAAAGAGGGGACGTAATCCTAAAAATTGGACCGCTTATTAAGCGCTCATAATCCAAAAAAAGACGACATATTCCCAAAATGAATTTGAGACGATGACCGCTTCAAAAGAGGACATAATCCCAAATTTATTTGCCCTTGTACGGAATGGTGATAACTTGCATTTCCCAAATAACTATTTACTAATTTAACTAAATGATCGAAGAAGAAAGCATCAGCGCTATGAAAAATCGCTCAAAAAACAACTAAGGGTTGTAATCTCTAAACAGCAGCCGAAGTCCGCATGCTAAAAAGAGAATTATGTCCAGAAGTACTATAGACAGCGAAGCCAGTGTTGGACTGACTGAGGGTTGCAATCCCTTAGCAGAGGCCGAAGGCCGCCTATTTGAAATAATTCTATTTTTAATAAGCTTAGAGATGGAAAACCCTCAGTAAGTCCAACAGTAAAAATGTAACTTCGCTGTCTACAGTAAAAATAGCTAACAGATCTGAGTTATTGATGCGGCGGTGTTCCACGCATAAAGGACTATAAACACACAAAATCTGGAGCTTCAAGCATGACCTTAGCCAAAGTTATGAAAACTTAGCGATTGAAAACTTTAAAGCAAGATTTCTCGAAACTTTAAAATCAGACTTAAGCTGTTATTGCTTATCGACACGGATATCAGTATTTGCTGAAACCGCTTGGGATTATGACCTCTTAAAAGCGGACATAATCCCAAGGGGTCAGAATCCCTATTTGGGATTATGTCCTCTTTTAAAGCGGTTAAAAAAAATTTCAAATTTGGGATTATGTACTGGCACCGGTTGACTTAAAAAAAATTAAAATTATCAATCAATTTCTTGGATATAAGAACATAGAACTGAAAATTGTTATCCCATTTGACATGTGCTGTAACGAGATTTAACAGTTTTAATCAAAGTTTTTTAATTTCAAACTTGTTCTTTAAATTCAATTATATTTTTGTGTTTTATATGAAAGTATTTTAACACTTCTTGGTTTATTTTTTTTTTTAATGAAAAAGAACAGTACATTTTGGAACTGTTAGTGCTAACAGAATAAGATTTATAGCTGTGCCTTAAGGAATATGGTTGAAAGCAATATTTGTAAAGTTCTAAAAAGTTGCCAACTGTTGCGTAAAAATTCGCTGGATGGTACAACTTTGCTAGCGCTCACTAAAACTAGTTAGGTAGCGGACGCCATTTAATGGAGCAAAAAAATTCTTTTCTACCTGAACACAACTCTTGAGTTAATTTCCAGATACTGCTACTGACGCTGTTAAATTAATAAATACAGAATTATTTACATAAAAAATGAAATGTGATTAAATTAAATCTAATTTCTGACGTTTAGAGCAGCAACGCATTCAGAGAAAAAAATCGCTCACTAATGTAGCGCTACCACAACAGTTGACAGCAGTTTAGAGACTTTCGTATAAAAAACACCTTACATTATTTGACAGTTGTTATCCTTACATGTTAAAAAATATCTTTTTTTTTAGTTTTTTATTCTCAAATTAATGATGATCACTGATGTCGTTCACTGTTTTTCCGAACACTGTTCTTCTCTTTCAAAGTAGATTGGAAAATATTTGAACTTTGAGTGGTTCTTTGTAAAAATCTTCTATACACTTCGCACGCTTTCAGAGATAGTAGTAGCCTGAGTCACTTGATAAGATTTAACATACGCAAATTGTACTGAATTGTACAAGTGAATGTGGTCAATCTCTGTTTGCAGAAAAGTGTTAAGATGAGAATATAGTGAATGGGGCACTAAATAAACAATTAAACTTCAACAAAAACACGATATAATCTCAAGGAAGTGAAAATATTTGTAAGTCGTAAAAATAATACAAATATTTTGGTATTCAGTTAGTAGTACAATGTAGTAGTTTATAAAGGCAGATAAAAGTGTAATTAATTGGACAAACAAATAATCGTCTCTTTAAGTTTGACTTTCTTTTGAAAAAGGCCCCCAAAAAGTTATGACTGTTACAAAGTTACATCAAGTTCATTTTTTTGCTATAATAATATCGAATGTTATGCATATTCTATTATTTTAGTGGGCTTTGACTCAGATTTAATTTTATTTCAGAAACTGTGTGTCGTTTTTGTAAAGGTTATTTTCTCTCTTCTTGACTACATATCAACCCTTTCAATGCTTGGTTGTTGCGTTTGAATAAAAAATTCTCAGTCCTTGAAGTAGTAGGCATGTTCTATAGCCAGTCAGATAATAGTGTTTATTTCCTACTTTCATCATCTTCAATGCCTGACAGTTATTTACGTCTCTGGGTTTTAGTTGTATAAACAACATTTTATTGCGATAAAAATGTTCAAATATTAATATTTTATAGCGATATAAAATTTGTATCACATGTTTTGGTATATTTTTTTATTAACTATATTGTTCGCTGAATCATAAAGATAGCAATCTGATGGAAAGAAATTTCATCTCGAAGGTTGTTTTTGCTTATTTTTGTGTAATGAATAATGCAGATTTCTCTGGGATACTTCTGACGCTTATCTTTATGAAATAAAACTGACACGTGACAGCTGCAAAATGTTGCTTATGAAGATTGTGCGAACATATTTAATTTGACTTTTTCTTTTTAGTAGTATTAAACAAGTTAATCTAGAGCTGTTTATCATATAAAAAAGTATGATATTTAGATTACTTCTTGATTTTCAGTGAAACATTGAAAAAAAAATTTACACAAAGGGTAAACTTTAGTCTCCGCTGTCAATAAATCGTTACAACTTGTCTACAATAAATTACGATCTTTATATTCTCATTTATATACATATGTAATTATTGTTTTAATAAACTGCAAGTTTTTTAATAAATTATTGTGGAGTGATTTTTCTAAGAATCCTTCCGTGTTCTTAGAAAAATCCTTACAACCCTTTATAGGAAACACAAGATAGCATTCTTTAAATTTAGGATACTGAAATCCTCCTCCAGAGAGCAACCCCCCGCTATCTAAAAACCACCTCTCTCTAAAAGTTCTCTTCAAATTTTTTTTTTATTTTATTTTCGGCAATTTGTTTAGGTCAAACAAAATTATGTGTTTTTGAATATGATATGATTTAAAAAAAAGCAGCTGTTTAACTGTGATGTTTTTGGAGAGGCAGACTGCCGAAACTGTCAAAACGAAGCTGACAACTCAGAGAAAATCTGAAAACGATGAGAAAGTGAAAATTGGCCGCATTCAGCGGAGTCAGCTGTTGTGAATTGCTGTGATAGCTATACCTTAGTGAGCGATATTTTTCTCTGAATGTGTAATTCTTTAAACTTTAAAAAAGTTGAATATTATTTAATTAAATTTTTATAATTGTTTGATTATGTTAATAATTTAATTGCAAAGGTTTATACATCAGTCAGTTGCCAACTGTCGACTCCTCTGAATGCGGCTTTGATTTCATTTTGTTCTCATTTGAGAAAAGCTGGCTTTGACAATTTTGGATATAAGAAAGAGAAAACAGTCCGAAATGCATCTACCTTCTCTAGTTCTGCCATACTAATGATCATGTAAAGTATATTTAAAAAATTAATGTTTTTATATTATTGTATTGTAATATTGTATTAAATATATTTAAAAAATTAAAAATGAGCAATGTTTGTTACAAATCATAAGTTAAAGAAAAATTTTTCTAGATAGGCGTTATAGAAAATAACATGAAGTGTATGATTCCTATTGCAGGGAAGGGAAAACAAAATTCTTCCTTAAATTAAATGACAACTTTTTTGAAAAAATGAGACAGTGGTGAAAACAAAATATCACATAAAAAGTAGTCAGAAAATAACAGATCATAAAAATAAGAGCGCAATTAACAGTAAGCGGGAACACCCCCTTAATAGTTTTGATCAAGGCTAACAGGCCGGTTACACAGGCCTGTGACAGTGAAAGTGTGAAAGAATACGTGTACTGTTCGAATGATTCGAAAAATTTCGAACTTTCATGCTAGTAGCAAGAGGTGCTTCATTTGCACGTGAAAGTTCATTAAAAAAAATTCCATCGAATGCGAAGGTTCTCGCTACTATTGCAGTTTGCGTGTGCTTTACTTATTGTTTTTTTTTTTGCTTTTAATTGTAAACAAGCTATCAGTGTTGCTTCCTGTACGAAATCGACGAAAACCCGAAATATACCCACCAAAAATAATTAAAAACAACACTGATATCCCCCTTTTTGACATACACTGGCCGCTGCTGTCAAAATCAACTGGCTCTGAAATTTCGTTGCCAGTAGCGATGAAAGTGGCGTGAAAGTGAATCCAGTGTGAGTGTATTTGTAAAATAGTATGAATGTATTGAGTTTTTCGAACTACAGAGCCAGTATACTGGCCTGTGTAGCATGCCTGTAAGCCATTTAAAAGTTTGACTTATACCCAACGGGCCGAAATCGGAGTGCTTCCAACAAGAGCGCCTGAAGCGCATTCTTTTCTGAGGCAAAGATAGGCAAAGAAGAAGAAGAAGAAGTCCAAGTGATCCTGCTGCATTACGATTTGGAGAGCCTTAGGAGCATTGCAGAAGAGCAACTATATAGAACGGACGATACTACGAACGAACGACTGAAGAACAACTGCTACACTATGTTTAGGAGAAGTTTTGGAGCACAGTATTGAGTGCTTTACTTTCACTGTAGTTTGCAGCACAAGTGGAGCAGTAGTGCTCCCTTCCAATGACATGTAATATTAAAATTACAATGTAGATGTAATTTCAAGAGAAAGCTTACACATCTGCTTTCTCCCAGTGAAAAACCTTAAAGCTCTCTAACACAGATGCAAAAATGTCTATGTTGTAGAATGAGCACCACTGATTTAAATACAGCATGAAAATTAAAAAAAAAAGTTGGTTAACCGTGTTAACTCAATATCGTAAAAAAAAGACCGTATACAAAAAAGTTCAGTGTATGCATATCTACAGTGGTGGTCACGAATTTAGCACACTTAAAAAAGTAAAGTGAATATGTACTTATATTTTCCATTTATTTGTTGTAAATTTTTAATTAACTTTTTCTTTAAGTGTATATATTATGACTTCTTTATTTCTTATATACATTTTTTTATTTCAAAACTTTTATTTATAGGACTTAAAATCAAATAAAATTGAAAAATAAGCATTTCGACTTGGTCATGAATTTAGCACACGAGCGAAAAAATGTCTAGGATGAAAAATATAATCAAAATTGATTGCATAAAACTCAATATTTCGTAGGAAATCCCTTATTCTTAATTACTGCATCTCATATCCTTGGTAAACTTTTGACCAAAGCCTCACAACGGTACTTTGGAATACTATACCGAATCCTTTGGATTTTCCTAAACAAATCTAGCAAATTTTTGGATTTTACTGTTAGTATTTGCTGCTCGACATCTCTCCACAGATTCTCAATCGGGTTTAAGTCCGATGATTGCGATGGCCACTTCAAAATATCAATATGTTTGTCTTCCAAGCAACTCTTAACTATGTGAGCACTGTGCTTTGGATCATTATCCTGCATAAAACGCCATTAACAGGCCGGTTACACAGGCCTGTGACAGTGAAAGTGCGAAAGAATACGTGTACTGTTCGAATGATTTGAAAACTTTCGAACTTTCATGCTAGTAGCAAGAGGTGCTACACATGCACGTGAAAGTCCATTAAAAAAATTCCATCGAGTGCGAAGGTTCTCGCTGCTATTGAAGTTTGCGTGTGTTTTACTTGTTGTTTTGTTTGCTTTTAATTGTAAACAAGCCATCAGTGTTGCTTTCTGTACGAAATCGACGAAAACCCGAAATAAACTTACCAAAAGTAATTAAAAACAACACTGATTTCCCCTTTTTGACATACACTGGCCGCTGCTGTCAAAATCCACTGGCTCTGAAATTTCGTTGCCAGTAGCAATGAAAGTGGCATGAAAGTGAATCCAGTGTGAGTGTATTTGTAAAATAGTATGAATGTATTGAGTTTTTCGAACTACAGAGCCAGTATACTGGCCTGTGTAGCATGCCTGTTAAGTGGCAAATTATCCTCTTGACACGGTATCATGGTATTGATAAGAACGTTTTTGTAAGCGTGCTGATCCATTTTTTGGTAAATTTTAACAATCGGACTAACTCCGTGCCAAGAAAACGCCGCCCATACCATAACGTTTCAGCCACCCTGTTTAATCGTCTTTAGCGTGTACTTTGGATTGTGTTGCATGTTTTGAGGACGCCACACATATTGTTTGCTGTCAGATGCGAACCGGCAAAACTTTGATTTATCCCTCCAAAGCACATTTTTCCGAAAATTCGTTGACTTTTTAAATATTCTTTTGTAAACGCAAGACTGCATTTAATATTTTTTTGCGACACATGTGGTGTTTGTTGGGCTATAAAGGTACGGAAATTGTTTTCATTCAAGCGTCTTCTTATGCCTTTTGAGGATACATTTATGCATATTTTGATGAAATTTAATTTTAAATTTTATTTGAGATCTTAAAAGGATCAATAAGTGAAGCTCTATAAATCAAATGGCCTCTTGCTATTGTTTTTCGCGCTCTTGGTCGCTATTTTACATTTTTAATGCTCTAATACTGCTCTACATGTTGTAATGCGTTATGTAACAACTTTCACGAACATCTAAGAAGCAGAGCAATCTCTGAAACTGTGAAACTAACTTCTACGACTCACTTAAAAAAAAAATTATATGTGACAAGAATTTCGTGAAAATTTAAGAAACGAAAATTGTTAAACATTCGTGAAAAAGCAGTAAAGATATTTAGATATTTAGAAATTTACCCGCACAATTGATGCATCACGGTCTGAAAGGGATAGTCATATATATTTATGTAGTCAGTAATACTAGTCAAAATTCTGAGGGGCATTGTGTTAAATAATATAATATATTTAAATCAATAAATTTTTTATTTCATGTCACATTACTTTATGAAGGAGGGGAGGGTTTTGAAATGCACTACGAAAAGTAATGGTTGGGGAGGGAGGGGTAAAAAATTGCTAAAAATAGGTAACGTAGTTTATGAACGACCCTTTATCTATAATGAAAATGTATGAAGCGTACACAAGAGACTTCTGTGTTAACAATGACCTTGTACCTGTTGGTGAATGTACCTACAGACGTATTTTTCGCAATAATCTGTCTTTTTTTAAGCCAAAGAAAGACCTTTGTGTTACATGCACCAAGTATGCACAAGCTACAATTCAGAAAAGAAGGGATTTAGAGACGGATTATTCTTTACATCTCATGCGAAAAACCGATTGCGATTTCCTTTTTCCGGTATGTCGTTATTTTACTACGCTAGAAAAATTTTATGTTTACAATTTAACAATTTATATGGGCTATAAACATATTGCTCACTGTTACTCATGGAATGAACTAAATGGTAAGAGAGGCAGCAGTGAGATAGGATCTACATATATTATTTAATTTTTTTAAAACACTGCCACCAAAGATATCGCTTTTCTGCGATACATGCGGCGGTCAAAATCGAAGCAAGCATGTAGCTGCTATATTACTGCATGCAGTTTTAAGCATTCCACACTTGAAAAAAATTGAGCTCAAGTTTTTAAAATCTGGCCATACACACACGGAGTGCGATTCAATGCATTCCGCCATTGAAAGTGCAAGGAAAGATAAAAACGCATATACTATGGCAGACTCTGTACATATTTTTAGTTCAGTTCGATCCAAAAGAGCCAAAACTAATTTTAACAACAAATATGAAGTTCATCTATTAAAGTATTCTGATTTTTTTAACTTGCAAGATGTAGCAAACGCTTTAATGAAAAACACAAAAACCGATGAAAATGGAGATAAAATGTTTTGGCTAAAAACAGGTACCACCCTGGCCTGGTACCATGTTTTTTCGATATGACCACCAATCAGAATACAAAAAGATTTTTATTGCTGGTAGAGGTCGTCCAAGGATAACTTGCATCAAGTTGAAGGCAGCAAACACTGAAATCATACCTACATGGGAGCAAAAAAAGTGTGATCTACTCACTAAGCTTGTCAATGCTGGACTTATACCAAGACCGCTTGCCAGAGCCGGATTTTGAAAAAATCGAAGAACAAATGGAAATTAATTGAAGTTACTGCTGCTATAGTGTATAAGCCTTTATTAGTGCTACATACCCGATGAAATAATTTGTTTTTATGAAGAATAAAAAAAAAATTGTAAGCAATAGAAGATGAATTCTCATTATATTCCAGAATTTTTAATTTTCATTCAGCTAAAATTCATTAAGTACCTATTTTAAATTTACTCCGAATTTGGTGGTTTTGATTTTGAAGATTTAAAAAAATGCATACAGTGGCTCACAACGAAAGTCGGGCAGGCATTTCTTAGCACTTTCGCTCGCATTGGTTTCAGAAATGAAAATGTAAGAAGAAACTTGGAGTAAATATTTTTTCAAAACGTTATTTATTAGTGAGCAAAATTAAACAGAAACATAGTTAAAAAATGAGAACATAACGGTAAAACAAAATTAAATCAAACCAAAGCTTTAAAAACGAGCTCACATTCAAAGTCGGGCAGATAAGAAATTCAATGCTAAAACTAAGAATTTAATATTTTGTTGCCAATCCTTTTTCTTATTTGACTGCCTGCAGCCTTTTTGAAATGGGTGAAATCAAATTTTTAAAAACTTCAGCTCCAATCTGATTCCACTCTTCACTTAGGATACTTTTTTCTTAGGATTAGATCTTTAGTTGCCCATCTCTGATACTGCACTCAGGGCTCAAGTTCATCTTATAGATGTTCTATAACATTTTAATCTGGGCCTTGTTAGGTTGTTTTTATGACATTTGGACAAATAAAGGGTGTCCCAACAAGAACGTAATTTTTAAATTTAGCGCCATACGAAGTATCATTGTTTGACATTTGAACAATTGTTACTGTTTGCTAGTAGAAGGTACGAGGTTAGTAAAAATGGAGCGCTACACGAATGAACAACGCATTCTCATTGTGAAATTGTTTTACCAAAATGGTGAAAGTTTTGCGGCTACAGTTCGCAAATTGCGATCAATTTGGGGTCACAATTATGCTCCAAAAGAGTCAACTGTAAAGAGATGAATAGATAAATTTGCCGAAACTGGGTCTGTTAGTGATGTAAAGACAACAACGCGCCTTCGACCAGGTCGATCGACCGAAAATGTCGCAGCTGTACGTGATGATGTCGCTCAAACTCCATCCACCTCAATTCGACACCGACCTCAGCAAATTGGTGTCTCTAAATCCACTATGCAGCGAATTTTGACAAAAGATTTGGATCTTCATGCATACAAAGTTTAATTGACTCAGGAACTGAAGCCAGCTGACCATGGACAGCGAAGGGAGTTCGTTAATTGGGTATTGGAGAGACAACATGAAAATGCTAATTTTGCCGCTAAAATCATCTTCAGTGACGAGGCCCATTTCCATCTTGATGGCTTCGCCAATAGGCAGAATTGTCGCATTTGGGGTGAGGAAAATCCTCGAGTGATTCACGAGAAGCAAATGCATCCTCAACGTGTCACTGTGTGGTGTGGTTTTTGGGCTGGAGGAATCATTGGACCTTTTTTTATGAAAATGAGGCAGGTCAAGCGCAAACAGTCAATGGTGTTCGGTATCGTGAAATGATAACCAGTTTTTTCTTGCCTAGAATTGAAGAAATGAATGT
Source organism: Dichetophora obliterata (assembly GCA_963920525.1). Taxonomy (NCBI): domain Eukaryota; kingdom Metazoa; phylum Arthropoda; class Insecta; order Diptera; family Sciomyzidae; genus Dichetophora; species Dichetophora obliterata. The sequence continues at coordinate 243,010,516 of OY986435.1, read as the reverse complement.
GGAGGGCATGTGGTTCCAACAAGACGGCGCCACATGTCATACAGCCAGAGAAACAATTCAATTGCTGCATCAGTCATTTCCCGGTCGTGTTATTTCGCGTTTTGGAGATCAGAATTGGCCGCCTAGATCGTGCGATTTAACACCATTAGATTTTTTTCTTTGGGGTTTTTTGAAGTCGATGGTTTACGCGAATAAGCCGACGACGACTCAAGCCTTAAAAGAGGAAATTGGACGCTGCATTAATGAAATATCGCAGCATTTATGCAAAACGGTCATTGAAAATTTCATTAAAAGATCGCGTGTATGCCAGCAAAGCCGCGGCGGCCATCTGCACGATATATTGTTCCATACATAACCTCATTCTGTCAACTTTACGATATAATAAAGTTTCACGATTTTTTTTTTAAATATCTGTGTTTTATTTAAAATTTAAAAATTGCGCTCTTGTTGGGACACCCAACATATTTTTGTCCATTATATCTTCAATAAAATGAATCCTTCCAACATCAGACGCAGCCCCAAACCATGACTGATCCTCTACCACGCTTAATCGTATGCTTAGAATTTTTATTGCAAAATTCTTCTTTCGGTTTTCGCTTTCCTTCTGAACCATATAAATTAAATAAACTCTCATCGGTAAACAAAACCTGTACTAAAAGTTTATTGTTTAAAAGTGCTAAAGATCCTAATGTTTTCTGTTTTATTAACCTTGCTCCACAATAGAAAGTCTTTGGTCATCTGCTTATGCACGAAATTGGGGCATTCTATTACATTTTTCTTTCTAATACAGTGCTTTCTTTTTCGTGCTACTCCTCAATTTAAACATATTTTTCTCAAAACTCTTCAAGTTGTTTCTGAGATTACACTCATTTTCAAATTGAGTTTTAACATGACCTCTAGTTTTAGTGCAAATAGGATAGGGTCTTTTATTATTTCTCTTAAAAAATACCTTTCATCTTTGGAGCTAAGTTTATTTTTAGCTACTGTACGTTCTTTATTGCATATTCTCTTATCTTGTATATAATGGTTGATTATATCGTGCACTTTTGATTTACTTTTGAAGGCGATTTGTGAAATTTGTCGCTCGAATTTTCCTTTTAAATAATAATCTATCACTATCTGCCTTTCTGCCAGTGTTAATTGATTCACTTTTCGAGAAATGTTTTTTATTTTAAGTTTTGCGTTTGACTGAAGTTATTCCAACAGTAGTAAAAAGTTGTAAGCAGGAATAACGGTTTAAGGACCACAATTTGCATTTTTTCTTTACTTGCTTGCCTTTCAATGTGAGCTCGTTTTTATAGGTTTGTTTCGATTTAAATTTGTTTCACCGTTATGTTCTAATTTTTTAATTATGTTTGTGTTTAATTTTGTTCACCAAAAAATAACGTTTTGAAAAAATAGATACTGCAATATTCTTTATTTATTTTCATTTCTGAAATCAATGCAAAATTGCTAAGAAATGCCTGCCCGACTTTCGTTGTGAGCCACTGTACATTGAAAACAATTAATTATACGTACAATAAAAGCAATATAATGCACATTAAATTAGACTGCAATTTTTACCGACCAAATTATGCTAAAACTTCTGTTACTCAAAATTTCAAATACGTTACTTTATGAATTTTAAGGTCCCATCGCCAAATAAGGCCCAAACCTTAATAAGGCCCGATTTCTAATACGCACATTTATTGCAAAAAAATTACTTCGATTGCGCATCTGTGAAGCGAGTGACAGTCAAACGAAGTCAGAGGTAGCGTCAACAACGTGGTTGATGTAATATTGTGCTCGCAGTAAAAGTCCGTTATTCTAAGAATTAACTATTGCCTATGTCCAGCTTTGAATTAAAAATCCAGAGAGGTATTTTAACGAAAACAAAAAGGTTAATTGATCAAATCTAACTGTGGTGTATTCTGAGAAAAACTTGATTAATGAAATGATATTGAGAGCGCCTAAAAAGGCCCAAAAAATTTTTTCTTTCCGGCTTTTTTTTCCGATCTCCACACCTAAATCTACCAGGCATAAAAAACTACCAGAAAGAAAGCCCTTTACTATAAAGGCCAACAAATTACTAAAATTCTCTTTAAAAAAGCCAGAGTAACTTTATTTTAAATTTTAATTTTCAAAATAAGCTTTTGGCAATAAAAGTATTTTTTCGAAAAAATTTTTATAAAAAAATCTATGAATATAATTTATGTTTAGTATCAACGTAAACCAACACTTGTAATAACAACAAGAACATATGTGTTCTTAATTTATTATTTTCTGACTGTTTCGTTATGTTTCTAACGCCCATTATAGATTGGGCCTTATTTAGACATGGTGGTCCTAATATGGCGAAAATCAGACCTTTTTAAAACCTTCTGAGCTGGATATATTTTTTAATTTTTCATGCTTTATTTTTATGTTTTTGAAAAAAGAATTGAATAAACAAAAATACAAAATGGCAAAAAAGCTTCGAGAATAAATAAACAAGTAAAGAGTTAACTCTTTCCTGCTAATTAGATAATTTCTGAAATAATGGCATTCAAATTTTATACAATTTAATTTTTAAATTTTGTCCACCTGGATTGTTCTACTCGAGCAATTGTGCGTTGGTTTGCTTCTTCGAGACACAAAATAAAGCAATTAAATAACTGTCGCACGAAATCAATAGAAAACGATTACAACAGGATGGTGAGATTAATTTTTAAAGTGGTTTCTGTGCAATATCTACATGTTTGTACAATTTATGATCTTGTAATAGAGTTCAAATAGTTGACTCAATACCCAAAGAAATATCAACTGGTGACAATTATTTTGCACTGATTTATTGAGTATGATTAAAATAAATTGAAACAAATTGATGAAGAAATTTATACATGACGATGGGCACTTTGATCGCAAAGGGTATGACATATTTCCATTCATAACAATCAGTTAAAAAAAAATCAATTTATGGTTTGTTAAGAGTATGAATCGCTCGTATATCAATTGGAATTGTTTCAAATATTTCTAGAAATTGTTGTGGCGAAAATTTTTTTTGTGATATCTTATGGATTGTTTTCTTGAGTTACATACGAGTATAATGCCTCATTTACACGGGTGACATATTTGTCATTTTTTACATCATTAGGTGCCATGTTCGTGTAAATGACGTTCTTTTGTTTTAGTCATAAAAAAATTATTAGCAGCAGATGTCATTAGATGAAAGTATATATTAATAATCATCGATCCAATATTTATCAATTCCACACATTCGCATTTTTTAAAAAAATCCTTTATCATAACATATCTATCGATCCCCCTCTTGAGCCAGTTCGATACCAGGGTACTTTTTTTCTCATGTATAATCGCTTCGCCCTAAGCCACATACATACACATTAGGCTGGGTCGATTTGTGGGGAGGCAAACAAATCGCCCATTGCTCAGTGGTGATTTTTTAAAATGTTTGTATGGGGAACCCCAGGGGGTTCTAGGGGTGTGCCACTGGCATGGGTGGATCGGCCCTCCAAAGTTAGTGGGAGTCGGTCATACATTTGGACTCGATTAGGGCACTCTAAACGGGTCAAAGAAGGATTTTTCAAAATTTGACCCTCTGGGACAAAAGTCAAAAGTTGGGGCATTAGAATTCGTTTTAGAGGTATAGTTCCTCGGGCAAAGTTTCTTATTTTGATCCCTAGAATACGATTTTCACTGAGCAATGGGCGATTTTTAAATCGACCCGCCCCAATACACAAACATCCCTTTTTGTATATATATAAAAAAAAAACATTAAAATTTTGTCGAAGTATCATTAAATTCTTCCTGCAACGTTCTCTGAATATTATTTTTATAATTTATAAATTTTTGGTGGTCATTTGAAGTGAAAATTCCTATTTCTCACGAGAAATTCCTCCATTTCGTAAGTGAAACGCCCACTTCATTAAAACCAAAACCTACAACTCACTGTTAGAGGAAACAGTTTTATATGTAGAAAGTATATACCAAGTTTGAAATAAATAGGTAATGTAGTTTTTAAATGGCTGTGAAAACGGACTTTTAAAAAGTGATTTTGAAAAAAACGCATTTAAAATAGTCGCTGTCGGAGCTATAATGTTAGAAGAGGGGCGGGGACTAATTAGTAGTATTGCTTTGATTGACTTTGAATATTCTTCAGATATTTAGCTATAAGAAAAAAACGAAAACAAATCTTTTTCAGAAGTGTAAACCCTTACCCTCCCCTTATGTTTGCAGCTGGACCTTTCCTTTAGTAAAAAGTCAATGTTTTGGACCTTTTTTGAAAAAAATATAAAAAATATACACACTGACCTAACGGTACAGTTAAAACTATTTTTGTGATGTGCTTTTATTTAACTTTTGAACAAAAAAATTTAATGAAATATATTTTTAAAAAACCCGAAAATATTTTTTTATCGAAAGTCAAAACTTTGATTTTCATATGTTTTTTTTCTCATTCTTAGTACTCGTAACGATGTTTTATGAAAAAAGCCGTTGCACTAAAAATTTCTACAATTTTAAAGAAATGTAAATGTGTGATGTCAAAATAATAGAAATTTGTTAAAATTAAATTGGTGTGGTCAAAACAAATTATGTTAAAATCTAACTTAGGATGCAAACAATATGTGTACCAAGTTTGAGGGAAATCCGTCGAGCCGTTTAGATTTGCATTAAGTTCATATTTGTAATACAGTGTCCTCTGTCGTCGAAGATAGATCGCAATAGAAAGAACGTAAAGATTTATCGTATCTGGAAGCTCCTATACACAAATTTTCGTTCTAATCATAGGAGCGGTTTAGGAGTTTTTGATGTTTTGTTAAAGATTTGTACGGCATTTTTACTGATTTGTGGGCTGTAAAAGGAGGTGTGTCAATTTTTTTCCTAAGAAATCTCATACTCGAACAAATTGACTGCCAAAATTTCAGATTAATTTAGTTTATAACTGGTGCACTTTGCTACACTCCACGCTTATCTTCAAAAAAAGGGTCGTAAATAAAGTACGACCACGTCCATTTTTAGTACAGCTGCCGAAAGTAACCAAACAAACTAAATTACTAAATTTTAGTCTTATACGACCAACCCTGTCTGAAATATAGCATTTTCATTGATTTGAGGGCGCTAAAAGTGGGCGTGGAAACCCATTTTGAGTACAGCTGCCGACAGTAACTATAAAATCTAGATTACCAAATTTGAGTCTTATACGACTAAAACCGTCTGAAATATAGCATTTTTTTCATATAGTGGGCGTGAATAGAAGGCTTGGTAAACCTTACATAGCACGATTCCGTTAAAATAAAAAATCGTTTGGTACCTTTATTGTCTAAATCGGTTTAGTGGTTCTTGGCTCTGATTACGGAACATCCGTACGTGTCACAAAGGCTTTTATATAATAGTACTAGCTGAAACCCGATGCGTTGCTGCCATGCCCCCGTTTCCAAACCTCCATCATATGTAATCAGTAAAACTGCTTGTGTGAATCGTGGCCGAAACTGAATTCCGTGAATGTGCTACCTTTAACCCATTAACCGCGGTTGGGTATTTTTTTACCCATGAAAATGCTTCTGCAGAATTGATATCTCAGGATTGGCAACAGCTAAGTGTTAAATTTTTTGTTTGTTGTTTTAAGAAAACATAGAGCTATAAAATGTTTTTGGAGTGTGTCAAGAAATTTTACGTTGACTACTACATGTTCAAGTCAAAAGTGATTACCATTAAAAATCAGAAAAATTAGTGTTATCATTTGTGAAAAATTTATATTCCTAAAAAATGTATAAGCTCTCTTAGCAAATTTACTAACTATACCTGCTATTGATAGAAAATTCCTGATATAAAACTGTGCTGTCGTTGTAGAAAGAATTTGTTCCCATTTAGAACACATTAACGACGGTTGGGTATTTTTATACCCAACTCATATCTCTACTACTGTAAAAGATACAAAGTTGAAATTTGATGTGGTAGTTCCTGTGATTTATATAAGCACATGAAATTTCGACAAAAATCCTTCGAAGCGTTTGGGATCAGCGGTTAATGGGTGAACTCAAAAGCTATTAAATTTCTCAAATTTGGGTCTTATGACAGGTGCCACGCCTCCTTGTCCAACGCCCATAATATGTTATCAGTGAAACGGCATGTGCAAATTGTGGCATAATACCGAATCCCGAGGCTGTGCGACCTACAACTCCAAAGCTATTTAACATTGCGAATTTGGGTTGTGTGGGACGGACCACGCTCCTTGTATAACGCCCATAAAATGTTATCGGTGGAACGGCATGTTTTAATTGTGGTCGAATATTGAATTCCGAAGCTATGCGACCTATAACTCCAAAGCTATTCCCTGAAAATGGTGAATATATTTGGCATTTCTTGACATTTTCGTATATGACACTAAGGCGGTCTGTGTCAGGACAACGTCTGCCAGGGAATACTAGTGCAAATATATAAACGAAAAATTTGCTAAGTGTGCACAAGTTTCTTTGTCAAAGTTGTTTCAATATTATCTGGAATAATGTTGCTATATTTTAATAATTGTTTCGTTGAAAATTCCTTTTTAATTATTTTTATATTGTACAAGCCACTATATGATACGTAACGATAAAGATTTTTTATTTAAACTCAACAAAAACTCGGTAAAAATCGAAAACTAAAAAACTGAATTCAACTTTTGCATATTATAAAATTCAGTATTTCAGTACTCTCACAACATGCATTTAAACATTTTTTCCTCTAACACGGAGGTTAAAGAAATTTGAAGCATCATTATTTAATTTTTCAGTCGCGGTACCTTTTTTTGTGGAAATCGAGTGCATAAAAGCACTCACATACGTGCATAAGAAAGCACAATAAAAAATGACAAAAGGACATGTTCCGACACGCTGAAATCAAAAACTTTTCTGTTTTGTAAAAAAGTGATTTGACTTTTCATAAATTTTATATGGTGACTACATTTGTAGACACTAGGGAGTCCAATCCCGGAAGCTTTTCTCGATCCTGGGATTATGGGGATTGAAAATCTCAATCCCGGGATCCCGGGATTAGTACGGGATTGAAAATTTTAAGAAGTAAATAATTTAAAAAGTTTTTAAAACAATTTTTTGTTATGTATTACTTGAAACTAAAAAATGTAAATTAATTCATTTATAAAGTATCAAAAACAAAACAAAACACATTAAAGGTATTCACAATTGCGTTGTTTTCAGTGTAGTTAAAAAATCCCGTGGTATTGATACTACACTTTACCGAGGGTTTTTTATATTTTTTGTTGTTTTACATGAAATCTCTAAGACCCAAGAGTGTGGTCATTTTAAGTAGCTCAATGATATGTTTAACAAAAATAGAAGAAGCTCAAAATGCAAGTTAAACTTTTTTATGCCATATATTAATAAAATATATCAAATTGGATAGTTCATTTATTTGCATAGTAACAAAAAGCTATAGTGGGAGGTTCCCAACCACAAATTCTATTTTAAAGGGTGCTCATATTGTGATTTTTAACTACGGCAAAAAATAACACCATACTACTTTCCCACACAATTGTATACCCTTATTGTAAATAAACACAAGAAACATAAATAATATTAATTACTAGCACATTGTATTAATTTAACCATATCAGAGGATCTGCCATATATATTGGACACGTCAGTAAGGAATTTTTATTTATTTATTTTGTAAAGCTTTTTTTTAAATCAAATCATTTGGTTCTATGAAAAAAAGATGAAAACATGATAAAAATAAATGTAGAGATATATTTGAGATAAAAGTCTGTTGGATTTTCGGTTTTGTGCTAAAGAAAAGCAAAAAATTTTTTCGGCCTATTTTATAAGAAAAAATGAACCGGACAAAAATCAAATTTATGTGTTTTTTATATGTTTTGACTTTAATGATAAGAATATTAAGAGTGTTCAAGAAACAAAGATATAAAGGGTTGAAAAAACTTTAAGGTATTAAAAAAAGACTTTGTGCCGACCAGGAGCAAAATAATTTTTTCTTTGTACAAGCTTGCAAAACGTAAGTAGCGCATGTTAAAATTAAAGGTATGTTTTTTCATCGTTTAAGGACCTAAATGATAAGAATATTACCTCAAAAAATTATTTTTTCTTAGTTTAGCCTAGCTATTGAAAGGGTTAAAGAACAAAATATATAAAAAACAAAATACAGATCAGTTTAAGGTATTACTATATAAATGTTACACTTTTTTTTACACCATCTTCATGATTTTTTGTGTTTAAGGCATATTAATTTTGGAAAAGACTTCTCAAAATTTAATTTTTTGTTTAAATTATTTTTTAAGTACTCATTAATCTGATCAACGTGTTTTATTTTTTATTGTATAGTTTTGTTCGGATATTATTACAAATATAACCCGCTGATGAGAAGCACCGTTCTGATTCTATGCTAGTTGTTGAAATAGTTGTACGATAATCGCAAGCAATTTGTGTGTTTCGATCACGATTGCCTTCACCGCAAAAATATTATTTCCTGAGGCAGAATATCTGACAGTTTTGAAATACATAGCTTACTTCCTGATGTTGCAATTCTTCTAAACCTTTACAAAGTCTTTGCACAAGTGATTCACACTCATCGTCCTAGCAATCTTTTTCAGCCTCAATAAAATGTGTTTCTAATTCTATATTCAAATCAACTTAAAATTATATGTTTGCATTTAAATGAATAATTATCATGGGATCCTGAAAGACAATTCCGGGGCTTTAAAGAGGCTTAAATCATCCGGGATCCCGGGATTGACTTCCCTACTAGACACCCATCCAGGAGCTGGTCAATTTTTGAAGTATGGTCTGGAGGTCTCGTTAATTTTTTTAATGCTATTAGTGCCCAAAACTGTTTAGAAATTATTTTTAGGAAGCTATTTAAAACCTATTTAAAGCCTATTGTGAAAATTTTTTATTTTTAGGCCTATTACGGTTCACAGCAATACACTGCCGTGTCTTATCTTAAGTATTGGCAATGTACACAATAAAAACAGAAATTACTGTTGCGTTGTGAACCGTAATAGGCCTATCAGTTTTTTCGGCAAAAATGTTACAAATGTTAACATCCGAGAACATGACCTTTCAAATTATTACAAAAGTTTTCGCCACTTAAATATTTTTTGTTAATTTTGGATATGAATTTCACTATCATATCCGTACGATTCTTTTTGTTTTCATTAGCTTTCGAAAAATATCGGGATTTCTTTAAAATTAATTTGATCTTTCTGCGTCAATGCAGCAAACCTAATAAAGTTCCCGCTAACTATACTATGTAAGATCCGAGTCAGTAGTGCTTGAAGCGATGTCAGTTTTTTATGCTTTCCTTTACCACTGGGATGATTTGTATGTGTTAAGGCAGTAAGTGTTCTAGTATAGAATATTGAAAAAAATCAAAAAATATTTTTTAATTTTTTGACAGTTTATATATTCAAGAATATCTTCTTAACGAGTTGAGTGCGACCACCATGATTCAATTATTATAGGTTGTCCATTCGTTTGACAACACCCGTAAATATGTAAACAAAACTATATTCTCTCTCAAATATAGATAACAATCAGGGTTTTGTGGCCTTCTATGAAAAAAGTTATGATTCAGCGTTTTGTTGTGTATTTTTTTTAAAAAAAAGTAGTTATTCTATATTTTGCTGTTAGCAGGAACAAAAAAAAAATAGTGTGCATTGCGTTTATAATTATTGCTTTGATAACACTGTGACGCAATATTCAACTTTTTGACTCCAAACAAAAAATCACTTATCCCAGCCGAAAGTACTCGATGAGAGGAGAAAAGTAATTTCTGGATTTTGCTATATTGGTTGCCGTTCGTTTTTTATGAGCCTCTATAGTTTTTTCGCCAAATTCGATTTTGAGCACTTTTTTGCAATTTTCTTCTATTTTTCGCATGGCCATAGTTCGAAAAATGCTGTGAATTTTTTTTGCAGTCCTTAGCAAAGTTGTAGCTTTTGACTCGGCCAACAAAAATGCTGAATATATTAAGTCGGAAAAATTTCATCTTCATGCTCAAAACCCCAAAAATGTCGGAAAAATTACCACTTTTTTCACCGATTTTTTCTGTTTTTCGACTATAGCTCTTGAACTATTGAAAATTTTACCAAACAATCAAGGGGAGAAATGTAACCTATAAAATTATGAACAACTTTTTAGTACATACCAACTTCATACGACCACTCCTTGACAAACATTTTTGCGCTTTTTTTATTTTCGTTTTTTATATACGAAACAACAAAATAAATGCGTATTTGTCAAAATCGTTGTTGTTGTTTTTTTTTATGAAAGAACAAAGTAAATTTATATAAGTTAACCCACATAACTCCATGACACGACTTGGCATCACTATTGTGTAAGATCAACCCTGGTTGACCTCATTTACAGCAGTGGTGACAATCAGCTGTGACGCGCGAAGTTGGTTGTAGTTTTACACTTGAAATCAACAGATGCAATGGTAAATTTTTGTCATTCTACTTTTTTTATATAAGTGATTGAAGTGAGTGATTGAAAATGGAAAGATGCTCGAAATTAGATAGTTTCTGTTACGTTTGTGGTAAACTAGAGCCAAAACATGGAAAACAAGAACGAAAAAATTTATTTTCTAATAATTTTAACTCGCATATAAACTTTATTTCGGTGAAGAGGATACAAGTGGCGACGAACATACGCCAAATACGGTGTGTTCATTATGTTATGGCAATCTCTTGGGGTGGTTGCATCAAAGAAATTTATGTTTACGGTATGTCAAGCCAATGCTGTGGGTAAGAAATACGTCCGGGGTACATGACCCAGACAAGTGCTACGCTTGCGTAAATTTTACCAAAGAAATTACTAGAAAAAAACGCAGATCAAAAGTATATAATGCCACTGACTCCGCTGCATTACCAATACCGATGCCCGATGATGCCGAAGTACCAAAACCACCGAGTCCGAGTATGCTATCAATGATGACATCAGAAAGGGGAAACACCAACTATGGTGACTTCGATCCGGATTTTCCCCCTGAAATCGCAGATGATGCATCAAAGCCACTAGCACAAGAAGAAATCGATTTCCTCGTGGCCAAATTTCGTTTTTCACAGCGTGATGCCGAATTTTTCACTACATTTATGAAGCGCAGAAATCTGACACAGAAAAACGTTATCGCCAGCGGTTACCGTAAACGCCAAGCTGAGTTCCAAAAACTATACAACGTCAATGATTTGAATACGTTCACATATTGCAACGACATAAAAGCCTTAGTGAACAAAATGGGTATGGAATATAATGCTGCCGACTGGAGATTATTTATAGATGGCTCCACGTCAAGTTTGAAGGCTGTATTATTACATGTTACAAATAAAATGCCATCCATCCCGTTGGCATTTGGAACGAATATGAAGGAATGTTATGAAGTCATGGCAGATATATTGGACAAAATCAAATATACGCAGCATAACTGGAAAATTTGCTGCGACTTAAAAGTAGTAAATATTTTGCAAGGTGTCATTGAAAAAGGCGGCTTCCCTAAATTCTTCTGCTTCTACTGCACATGGGATTCGCGGTATAAACATGACCACTATAAGGCCACACATTGGGTGAAAAGAGATCTGAAGAATCAAAAGCATTTGAATTTGTTCAACAAACCGTTAATTGAGAATATTGATAATATTTTGCTACCACCACTACATATAAAATTAGGCATCGTGAAAAAGTTTATCGAAGTGGCCGTCAAAGGTAACGATCAGATTTTCAATTGTTTGAAAGGAATATTTCCAAAACTAAGCAATGATAAAATTACTGCAGGTATTGTATTTCATTTTTTAGCATTAATGTTGATTCACTTCGCTATATTCGCACTGTTTTTTATGTATGTTACTTGTTGCTTTTTCTCATTTTTTATACAGGTGTGTTAAATGGACTAGACATCCGCAAACTCATTAAAAGTGAAGCTTTCACGCAAGTATTGTCTGCCAAAAAACTTGAGGCTTGGATTGCAATAAAAGCAGTTATTCAATATGTTTTGGGTAAAAACCGCGTGGACAATGAGAAAGCAACGCAATTGGTGAAGAATATGATCACTGCCTTTGATTCCATTCATGCATCGATGACATTAAAACTGCATTTTATGCACCATCATCTGGACGTGTTCCTGAAACAACTGCCCACAGAATCAGACGAGCAGTGTGAACGATTCCACCAGGTAACCATGCCGATGGAAAGACGTTTCAAAGGTAAGAAAATCGACGCAATGATTGCTGAAGTATGCTGGTGGTCTCAAAAGATATCACAATTCGAGCACGAGTTGACGGAGGATGATAAAGAAGGACATACAGAAGAAGATATACCGTTATTCACTCCACAAACTGGAAATGACGCAGAAGATATCGCCGTGGCTATTTTAAACTCAGAATCAGACGAATCAAGCGAACCAGCTGCAAAGAAATCTCGGCCTTCCACTTCTGGAACGTCAACTGTCAAATCAACTTCGCGCCAGACAGCTCAAATACTGATTAACAAAAAAAAAAAATACAAATTAATGCCCGTTTGATGCCTTTTTTATACTTTTTTTCATAATCTTTCATATATTTTCATGTTTTTCAATTTAATCAGAAAATTCAATACTAAATTGCAAAAAAAAATAATACATGTGCCTTTTTTAAAATTTTGCTCAATAAAAATAAAATAAAAAAAAAATTAAAATTAATCACATTTGTATGGCCAAATCCGTATCAAGGAGTGGTCGTATGAAGTTGGTATGTACTAGAAAGTTATAGGCTACATAATTTTATAGGCTACATTTCTTCTCTTGATTGTTTGGTAAAATTTTCAATAGTTCAAGAGCTATAGTCGAAAAACAGAAAAAATCGGTAAAAAAAGTGGTCATTTTTTCGACATTTTTGGGGTTTTGAGCATGAAGATGAAATTTTTCCGACTTAATATATTCAGCATTTTTGTTGGCCGAGTCAAGAGCTACAACTTTGCTGAAGACTGAAAAAAAAAATTCACAGCATTTTTCGAACTATGGCCATGCGAAAAATATAAGAAAATTGCAAAAAAGTGCTCAAAATCGAATTTGGCGAAAATACTATAGAGGCTCATAAAAAACGAACGGCAACCAATCTAGCAAAATCCAGAAATTACTTTTCTCCTCTCATCGAGTACTTTCGGCTGGGATAAGTGATTTTTTGTTTGGAATTTTTGTGTTGTACTGTGTAATTATTACTAAAAATTGTTTTCAAATTTTGTTGCGAGCCTTTTTTTTCAATTAAAATATAAATCGCGACTATTAAGTTGTAATTATTAAAATAATAATGCCTTCAACGTGCGGTATTTGCAAAACAGTTTATTTTTTTGATAAAATTCAAAAATATAATGTGCCAGTGGATCCAATAAGCCATCAGCGGTGGGAATACATTAGCACAACAAAATATTGAAATTAGCTTTTTAAAAACTCACTTAAATTTTCTATCAAAACAAACAAGTAGTACAGAACGTAGTAGAAAAAGCAGCAGTGAAATGCATCCTTGAGTACTGTAAAAAAGTATGATATTCCTGCAACTGATTACTTTGATGGCATTAAAAATTACTCTTTTGCTCTCCTCTTCAATTTTACGGATATATATTTTCATTCTTGTGAGTAAACGTCAAATGAATGGACAACCTATAGTAATTGAATCAGGGAGTGCCACCATACAAGAAAAAATGGGGTCCCACCGGCCACCATATATTTCAATATATGCATATATTTTTGCGATATTCTATCTATAATCTTTCGGCGATATTCTATCGTACGATGTAAAAAAATTGGTGGCCGATGGGATACATTTCTTTACTTATATGGTGGCCTCACTGTATACCTTGTGAGACCATATGAAACCACGCGGCCTGAAAGGCCCTTCGCGTTATGAGACCAACCTGAGGCCGAATTACAGCATCAGTGGTCGTGTAAATTACGAACGGCACGACGAGACAAGTGCAAATAAATTTTGACGATTTTGCACGATCACGGATGCCGTAATTCGGCCCCTGGTCTCGTATGGCGCTCAACGCATAAAAGACTTTAAAAGAAAATTCAAATTATTTTAAAAGTTATAGCCATTTTAGTGTCGTCAGTTAAACCTGAAACTTAACTTAAAATGCGTTTTTATCGAAACAACTTTTTCCAACACGGTTGAGATATCTCAAGATCTAATGACTAATAACTAAAAATTTGGTGTGCGTCTTTTTTATTAATCTCTCTATATCTATATCTATCTCTAGTCCGAACTAGGATTTTGTAAAAATTTTGTTTTTAATATTTTTAAAATATTCAAAACTTTGAAAAAAGGCCAAAAAATACTATTTTTCAAACAGTCGCCATTTCTAGAAAAATGGCAATGTCGCTATATCCCTAGTCCGGAATATAGATTCTTACATACTAACAATCCTTTTTTTCAGATGACAAAAAGGGTTGAAATCGTGTCAAGATGAAGGCACCCTTTTAATACCCCCACACAGCCAGCCTGTAATTTTTTAAATTTTGAATTTTTTTAATTTTTTTTTTTAATATTAATAAATACAATAAAAAAAATTGGTATAATTCAATAATAGCGATAAACCTCTTTTTTAATATTTTTTTGTTGGATTATACGGATTTTAACCTCCTAAATCCAAATCTGGAAAAATTTCAGGCCGCCCACTAAGGCTTAGAAGTTATAGGCCTCCAAAGTTGCAAAAATGGCCTACAAATCTTGCTGGTTTTTTTTTAGTGTTCCGCATTATGGGTATCAAAAGAAAGGTAATGCGACCTATTCAACGAGTTATTTTTTAATTTATTTAAAAATGAATTTATTTATCAATAATGATTCTATACATGTTGACATGAAGCATTCGTCATAGAAATTCAGTCAAATATTTCGTAACTTAAATATTTAATATATAACAATAAATTTAATACATTAATTAACACATTTTAAAAAACAAAACAACATTTTTAGTTAACTTATATCTTATTTTAAGCTGTGGTTGCTTGAAAATATATCAAAAAATAATTTCTAAATTTGTGTGCGTTACGTAAATTTGTTAAAGAATTAGGCAGAATTCCAGGAATTCCATAGACGCGTAGTGTGTACAAAAAACTGCCGTTCAGACAATAAACAATTATGATGAAATTTAACAATATTCTTACAACGACTAGAACGTAGGAAGCGAATCTGATCAAACAAGTACGGAGGCTCTTCGGTATATCGTCGCCCTAATTCTAATAGGACGTTTGTCAAAATTGGTCAAAGTAACTTTTCTTAGCGGTTTAGGTAGATTAGTCAAAGCTACAGCTATGTCCTTTTTTAGTTTTTAATGTTTGTATGAAAAAAGGGAGGTAGAACGTTTGAAACAATAAATTATCGTATGAACTTCATACAAATAATAAACAGTTTTCTTTGCCTCCTGAACAATAGATAATTTTGACTTACGTCGTATTAGAATTAGGCTGACGATATATTATCTTATGCACTAAAATCAAACATCGATAATTCAGTAGACATTTAAGGGAAACACCACAAATTTGCTTTGAGTACAATGAAACACTATCATAACGTTTAAGACCAAACACATATCTTGTAATATTGTTAAAAAGAACATTTATTTTACGCATACAAACAATATATTTCGATTTGGTCGGGTTAAGTCTTAAATTATTATCAATGACTTTCAATCAATTATCAATTGCACTTAGTTCACCATTGAGGTCAATTGCGCATTGCCTTATTGTCTGTATATCACAGCTTTTGTATATCTAAACGTCGTCAGCAAACATATGCAAATTGGAACCTCTGATATTAGGCATGTTATTAATATATAAAGTAAAAAGCAGACTAAGCCTTGAGGAACGCCTTTGAAAAGTTGTATGAATTCAGAAAGCTTATTGCCCAAACAAACTGCTTGAAGTCCTTCTTTCAGATACAAATCAATAAGTTTTATGACTGAATTTGGAAAACTAAAGTAAAGTTTAAGTTTCTGTAGTAGTTTTTCATGAACCACGTTGTCAAATACTTTGGAAAAGTCAAGAAGCAACAAGAATAAAATTACATTTTTGTCGACTGACTTTCGTAAATCCTCACAAACACTTATTACAGCAGTAATACATCTTCGTTTAGGCCTAAATCCAGATTGCTTCTCAGTTAGTAAGTTTCGTGCTGATAAAAAAAAGAGAGATTTGAGAAATAATCTTTTCCAAGGCCTTTGACAACACAGACAAAATTGCAATTGGTCTGTATTCTGTGTCTGATTTTAGAGTCAGTGTAATTTTGACTTTTTTCCACTACTTGGGTATCAAACATAAAAATGCATTCATAACTTTTTAAGATATTCCTATTTTTATTGTCTTTTTTACACGGCCACAGCCCAATTTTTATCAACAACACACGAAGAAGGCCGATAAAACAACAATATTCTTATTATATTTACAATTTGTATGAAAAACTAGTGGTTTCCCTTTTACGAAAGCACTACACTAAAAATGTAAAAATCTTTAAAAAATATCCATGGATTTTCATGATTGATACCTTGTTGAATAGGTATTTTAATTAAATTTTTATGGTACCCATAAAGTGTAGTTTTGTTGAAAAATTTTTAAAAATGCAAGATTTGTAGGCCATATTTTCCAACTTTGGAGGCCTATAACTTCTAAACCTATTGCGAGCGGCCTGCAATTGCGGCCAAAATCCATATAATCTGCAAAAAAAATTTAAAATTAGAGTAGCCGCTATTCTTGAAATGTTCCAAAATATTAATTGGTTTTTTTTTATCGACCGTCAGAAGAGGCCCGAAATTCTAGAGGCCTCTACACTAGAATACTGCCTTAATTATTGGGGGTAGCAATTAACAGTTGTATTCGAAATAACAAAAACAAGCAAAGAGAATATGGAAATTGACACAACATTCTTAAAACGAGTTTTGTGAAATACATTTTTATTGAAGTAATCACAAATTGAGAATATGAAAAAAAGCCATCTTACAGCCATGAATCCCAGCTGGAGGTACAACGCCATTTCATAAAATATATAAATTCTCATGTCCGTTACACCTTTGAATTGTAATATATGTATATTGGATTCAGGTCATATTTATTCATTTAATATTTGTTTTAATTGTTTGTATTTTGCAATTTTTCATATACACTTTATAGTAAATATCAATTACATTTCACTACACTGATGATCATTTCTAATATAAATTACAAAAATTCAAAACAAAGTCTATAAATAAAAAAAAAAAAAAATAGTTCATTGTCTATAAAAAAAAACAAGAAAGAAGAAATCAAATGTTTTGCAAGAAAAAAATAAATCAATGTGATATATATTGTAATTTATGAGAGTGCATAATTAAATAGTTGATAATATGTAAATCTTGAATGTTTTCGCAGATAGTAGTAGAAATATATAACATTCAGTTACACAATTTTTATAAAATAAATGGACTCTTAAATATAATTGATTGTAAATCTTTAAGTATGCTTCTTTATCGTAACTTTATTTAAGTTTTTGTACAAATGCAATTTATTTCGAAGTAAATGAAGGCAGTGCAATATCAAACAAAATTTATTAGAAAAATAGTTGTTTTTTCTGAATTTAAAGTCTGGTTCATGGTGTTTCAGATTTCAAATTGGACAAGGGAACAAATAAGGTGCGTTAAATCAATTTTTGCCTGCTTAAAATTAACTACTTCATTTACTTAATCTTCCAAGGTTACATTGCGGAAAAGATATGACATGGACTCCTTATTGTGTATGCGGCGTATAGCTTCAGCAATCAAAACGGAAATGTCAATAGTTTTGATTTTGTGACATTGAAGTTTCTGAATCTCGTGTGGAATGGTATTTGTGACCACAACCTGGAAATAAATTTGGCGTTAGGTGAGCTTACATTAAATTTGTGCACGTTTGCTGGAAATAACTTACCTCATCAATGGGGGATTCCTCGATTTGACGCGGTGCATCCGAACTGAGCAAGCCATGTGTGGCCAGCACATAAATTTTACAAGCGCCATTTTCTTTGAGTACCTCCGCAGCAGCAACAAAAGACTGCACATCATCGATTAGATCATCCTGCATGAAAATCAAACACCAGTGCACATTGTTACGTCGTGACATTATAATTTTGAAATAAATACACATGCTTATAGCTTACCACCATGATGGCTATGCGTCCATTAACGTCTCCAACAACATTGATTGGCGGCTTTTCCTTTGGTGGATGCATAGGTACGCCTACAGAGACGCTTATGGTGCGTGCTCGAGTGGTGGTGCTATAAGTGTATGTGTATGGTGTGTACACGTTGAAGGGAAACAAAGGAATGAAGGGAAATGGTTTGGGTTTGTTGTTTTTTTTTTTTTAAATTATTGATAGATCGTTTATTTTTATAGTTTGTAGAACCAAAAAAAGATATGAATATAAAAAGTAGAATTCATTTTTATTATTTAATAAAGCACATACAAACCTAGGGTTCATTGGTAAGCACATTTCAACTGTGTCGCCTACTAAATTGCTATATGTACTGAATAATAACAGATAAAGAAAATTTTTGTTGTTTGTTGTCGATTTGTTTCTCAATTTTTTGATTTTCTCAATTAACTAACAAATAAAATTTTAAATTACCACAAACATAAAAAATTCAAATAGAATAAGTTCAAATTCAACAAATAAATAAAGAATAAAATTAAGTTTACAAGATTTGCAGTGCAAGTTGGTTAAGTGATCGATGTGTTTTGGCCCTTTATGCAAGTCTTAGTACAATAATGCGTAATTTGTATTAGAATTAGGAAGTAAGTTGTAACAAGATGGTACAATGTATTGTTAAAGCTATTATAGGAAGGCTTTTAAACGTTTCGCTTTTTGCCTGATGACAATGAAATTGCATTGATTGAATGGCACTCGCTTATAAAATAAAGTGAGTATACATTTGCAAAAGCTAGTTTAGTGAATTCGGATCGTTTACAGCACTTCCCAGCAAAATTTTCGCAAGTCCTTGATATTAATTTTATTTCGAAATGCATTAAATAAATACTTATAACAGAATGGCTTGAAATTTTATGAGTTAATTAGTGCGGCAGGACAATGTTTTCATAAACAATTTTTTACGTTTTTGTTAAGATATTGATGTCTGACATTTAGTCAATTTGATCCAGTGAAAGCATTTCGTTTAATTTTAATGACATGCGTATTTTAAAATAATGCAAGAATAATGTATTAAACTAATAATTTCGGGTAAGCGAGACTAATTTTTCGATTACTTTTTAGCGAAAATTTTGCTGGGTTGTGTTTAAAACGTGAGAGTAAATAATAAGGCAAGTGAAATATATTTAGTTTTAAAAGCATTTTGTGAATGAAATTAGCATTAATAATAGTTGTGCCAAAAAATAAATTATAATTTAATTAATGTTATGAGAATCATTTATAAGGCATATTTTGATATATACATAACCAATTTCTATTAATGTTGAATTTGCCTAATAGACTTCGAAACTAACCGTCACAAAAGGGCAATTTTTCTTAAAAATCAGATGCAAGACCCACGCTATTTTCTAGGACTATAGATGAAAAGTTTTTAAAATTTTGGAGTCATAACCAAAAATTAAAACTCATTATTTTTTTTGCAATAAGTAATTTAATGTCTACATTCTTAATTTTATTGAAAACTATGCAGTTTTAGATTAAGAATAATGCGGGTGTTGTCACGCTGTATTGTCCTATTTCATATGTCGCCTTATTCTCTAATCTAATATGTATATTCTGCAGTGATTCTGTTTAATAGAATTCAATTGAATCGTTTGTTTCAGAAACAGCATTAGTCAATTTTTTTTCGAACATATTTTTTTCTTACAAACGTTTCTTTAAAGGTAGACCCATAACCTGGGTAAATCCACACACTTCAGTGGATTCACTTTATATACTTATTTTTCTTTAAGCAATACCTCGTAATTTTCGTATATTGCTAAAACAAAATCATGCACAATTTCAGACACAGTTGTTATTGATTCCTGAAAAATGCAATTTGAGAGACTTATGCTGTTTCTGAAATAAACGATTCAATTCTTTCCCAATTTTAAAACGTATACTTCAAAAATTAACAAACTATAGCATTTTGAAGCTAGCAGCTCTTTGACAAGTCTCACGCCCCCTTAATTAAGACTTAACCATATTTTTTGCAGTGAATTTGGCTAATAGTATTTAGGTTGAGGAGGCAGCCCGCTCAGAGCCGATACACATTGACTGCGACATTCGACGAACGCCAATTGTAAAAATATAGAACGCATGTTTTCTTAAGTAGATTTTTTAAGTAGAATCATAAACACACACCGGACTTGGAAAGTACGAGAATTCTTCAACAGGAAAATAATTACGCGAGACGCTACACTCTAGAGATGCTCCACATCATAAATTTACCCCCACAAAAACGACTCAATTTTAAAATGGATACGGACAAATGCGCTCACATTTACACACGATATGTAGAAAAACACAACACAGTCAGAAACTAAGCGCCGGATGCAAAAGAAGTGTTTATTGTAGTAATCGTTTTTCAATGTTTAATGTTTTATATGTGCTTAAGTCAGTAATAATATATAATCGCGGTTAAAAATTCTTTAATGTGACGTTTCAAAAAATATTTATGTAACATAAACTTTAATGTGAAAAAAGTTGTATGTTTTCTAACGTATACATGTTTACTCCAACAGTTTTCGCTGAGGATGACTTCCGATGGAAGTCGAAATATTGGAAAAACAATAATTTAATAAAAACAACATTAAAAGTTTTAATTATTTATTTATAAATAAGACCTTGAGCCCGACAACTTGAACAAATAAATATTATACTGAGGTCGCCAAACTAACTCAAATTTAGTAGATTTTTTTTTAAGATAACACGACAAAGAGAGAACACGACGACAATTGTTGCTGCCGTAAACTCCAATCTATTTTTAATTTGACAGACGACAAAAACGAACATAGCTGAGTATATGTATGTATATGATATAATCAATATGCCTCCTAAACCAATTGGTGCAGTAAAATTTTGTCGCTCTCGAATGGTTTATGAGATAAAAATAGTGAGTTTGAAAATTCAGTGCAAATTTTTAAGTGCGTGCAAGCTGTAAAAATGTAATTAATTTTTACCTCAGATCAGAATTGAACCCATACATTTTAAATGTAAATAAAACCACTTATAAATAACCTAAAGAGCGTAGCCGTCTTATTGAATCAATTGCATAAAGAAACATTGCCTGCACGAAATAGTAGCAAAAACGTAGTAAATTTTGCTTCCGCCATTATCGAACAAAAAACTATGTGTTGCATACCGTTGACAAAACAATGAGAGAGAGAAAAATATGGCGAAAATTCCAAAGTTTGACAGACAAGCAGACAATGTGTGGCATGCGCCTATGAAATACAGATTGTCGCTGCTGCGTTCATTATATTCAAGTCGTCGAGAATACTGCTACATTTATCTCTGACGGCAAGTTTACGTTTCGTCAGTGGACGCCTGTTGAAATCAAATTGTATCGGCTATCACTTAGACCAGTAAGGTCCATTGTGATAACGTTGCACACTTAGCTTTCAGTCCGAATGCAACCACATTGAGTTTTTGATGATGAAGTTGATTAGACGTTTGACGCTTTTCCTCGACAGGCCGTCATTTCTGCTTTCTTCTAATGAGCGCAGGGCAGGAACATAGAAAGTGAGAGATGGTTTCTTTCTCATCCCTGCAGCTTCTGCAGAAGTCATTTGCGATGATTCCCAATCTGCAGGCATGTCTGCCTATGAAGCAGTGCACTGTGGTAACAGCCACTAGCGTGGCTATATCCCGTCTTCCCAACGAGAGAAGGGCTCTCGATCGTTTGAAGTTTAGAGTCGGCCAGATAAGCCTTGTTGCTCTACAGGTAGAGAGTTAAGTCCACCTTTAGTTGGCTTTAAATATGAAGTTATCTTTGAGCAACAGTTTGGGCACATTAGCTAACGGAATGCTCGGTGAGTTCTAAACCACCGAGGTACAATTTCACCGAGGTACCATTTGCAAGCTCGTCCGCTTTTTCATTTCCTCGTATGCTTTTATCCCTTGGTACCCATATAAAGAAAATGTTAAAATTATTTGACATTTCGCTTAATGCAGCACGGCATTCTTTGGCTTAGAGTTGATGGGTACTTTTTATTCCATCGAATTGAACACAGCCTGGCCGTCCAAGAAAAAAGTATGTTTCTTTTTTTTGAGATGACATTCTCTAAGAGCCATGTTGCAAATTCCTTAACTGTCATCATTACGGCTTGGAAAACATAACACTGATCAGTCAGTCTATGAGCCAGTCATGAACCCCTAATTCTTTTAAGTAGACCCCATACCCGACCTTGTAATTTTATTTTGACTCATCTGTATTGACAAAGTAAAAATGTTTGACAAAGTTACATATTTATCTGTAATGACAAAGTAAAATAGCTGGTGGGTAACATAATTGTCAAAACTTAAATAATTTGAACCCTATGAAAGATAAAATCTTAAAATAGGAACAAGGAAAACTCCTATCGAAACAAATCCACACAAAGAATATGCGTGACATTGGACCACGAAGCGTGACATCTCAAATAAAATTCCAACATCTGAAGTCACTTTTAAAAGCTATAATATCTTAAAATTGGAGATAGGGATGACTTTTATCAAAACTAATCACCGAAAACAAGAGACACCGAACGTTCTGGAAGCCCATTTACGAAAATTAGTGTTTTTATTTCTTTAGCAGATTAAATTCCGAAAGTTTAAGCAAAATCAGAGGAGGTCAAAATTATTGGTCTCCAAAAATAAGGAAAATATAGCTAAAATAAGTCTAAAAGTGACTAAATATCAATCGCCAATATTTCGAGATTTTGATCTGATTGGGAAAAACTGAGTATGCCACTAAATTCTACGACCAAAAAATTAGTATACGTGTCTCGGCATTTTCGTGTGTCTATTTGACGTCCCTACAGTGTAATAACATCTTATGAGAGCCATACAAAATACAATCCAATTGTCAATTTAGTCTTTCAATTGAATTGATTTTCGACTGTATAAACTTAATTGAGAGATTTTCTTTGAACTGTCAAGTATATATATCTCTACAGCTCAGCAGCGCAGTCGCTATTTAAAATACCTGGACCATACACAGCACAATCAAATTGAAAGACTTGCCAGAAAACCTGAAAAAATCAAAATCTTTTACTTTTCATCAACCAACTCGACAACTGCCAAACTGATCAATTGACAAAGCCATACATGCTTTGATTTGAGCAACAACCGACTCAGTTGACGATTGGATTGTATTGTGTATGGCTCGCATGAAGTGTAAAAATCATGTTTCGAGAAATCTTGCTTCAAGGTTTTCAACCGCCATACAAGCTATATGAATGGATGTTTCGTTTTTGTGTCACAACTTTGGCTACGATCATGCTAGAAACTCCTTGCTTATAGTTTGTGCGCTTATAGTGCTATATGCGTGAAACACAGGTACATGCTACTCTGTCTTAAGTCGACTTAAGATGTTATTATAAAACGCCACAGATATGATTGTTAAATGATTGCTCAAAAATATGACTCTTAAGTCATTATTATGCAAGTGTGCTCATAAAAATGACCTAAATAGGACGGTAGTATGATTGAACATAACAAAGACTTATAAAATAATTATAAATTTGACTGTTTTATGAAAATAAAAAAGAGACATGACTGCTTTATGCTTAATCATAAAAGACTCAGAAAAGGGTCATACATATAACTATTTTAAGAAGCTCAAAAATTAAACTCCGAAAAGGATCATAAAAACGATTGTTTTTTAAAGCTTAAAAAATAACTCATGAAAAAGTCACAAATATGGATGTTTTAATAATTGTTCTTAAAAACGATTAAGAAAAGACTATATGAGAATGACTATAAGAGAAGATTATATAACTGTTTTATGATTGCATAATATAGGCGTAATCATTGAATGAGCTCATAAAAGAGTCTTATATACGAGGGTTTTTTGAGAACTCGATCTTACATAGACCTTATCATACATTAGTTTTCAATCTACTCAAAAAAACACAGTTGTTAACAAAGGCACTCATGCGACTTAATGGAGCAGTTAACACATAATTTGTTCTACTAAAATATAAATACATCAAGTTGTTAGAGTTTCTACTACTTCCAAGGGTAGTGTTAAAATTTATAAGGGAAAGAAGTTCAGGAGAACCAGTTATGATTTGGTGTAAGTAGACGATATCAGCAGATTTCCTTTTCTCACTAAAATATAGCATTTTTAATAATTTTAAACGATCCTGATATGGAGGAAGGTTAAATGTGTCCGTTCCAATTAAGCCTCTCAGAGCCAATCGAACAAGACTTTTTGGACTCTTTCTATATGATCAATATGCACATTGCAATGTGGGGACCATACTTGACTTACGTACTCCAATTGATTACGCACAATTGAATAATACAGCGTTGTAGTTGTTATTAAGCTATCAAACTCTTTGGCCCAGCGTTTTATAAAACCAAGCATAGAAGATGCTTTCTTACAAATGCTATCAATATGCATGCTAAACGACAACTTATAATTCATGCATATACCAAGGTCTTTGACGATAGTTACAAGAATTAAAACAGAATGTTTAATTTTGTTCCTTTTACGCGAAAATGTCATAGTTTGACATTTATAAGGATTTAAAAACATATTATTTTTAGAACACCAAACCTCAAAGGATTTCAAGTCTGACTGGAGTAGGTCTGAATTGTCTCTAAAATCAATTATTTTGTATATTTTCATATAATCTGCATAAATAAGCAAATAAGAGTTTTTGATGATGTGAGTAACATCATTAATTGCCAAAGCGCTCGTATCAAAACTTGTTGCATATGGTTTTGGTGGATCGCGTGTTTTCTCAAGAACAGAACGATTCGGGTCGTACTTGACGGTATTTTGCCCGAGAAACACGCGATCAACGCAGGAGTATATCAGAGTTCAGTCCTATCGCCAACATTATTTGTGGTTTTTATCAACGATTATCTGTCGCAGCAAAATTTTGAGGCAAAAATAAAAAGCAAAATTTGCCCAACATATTTTCGAGCACAAAATAACTTGTAAATATTGATTTTTATTTTTTAAAGCAAAAATTAAAATCAAAATTAGAATTTCAGTTTACGGTTGAACCAAAATTTAAAAATATATAATGAAGGGTTTTATGTCATTTCTTAAGTGCTTCGTAAGGGGCCGTTCAAGTTTATATTTTTAGGGATATCAATAAAGTTGCGCAATTTTCGTATTGAAACTTAGGAAAAATTGAAAATAAAACACACTGATACATTGCATGAATGCATTTAGGATTTCAGCCAATCTGCTAACGTAATACTTGAATGGCCCCTTACGAAGCACTTACGAAATGACATAAATCCCCTGATAAATCTTTCAATTTTGGTTCAATCGTAAACTGAAATTCTAATTTTGCTTTTAATTTTTGATTAAAAAAATAAAAATCAATATTTACAAGTTATTTTGTGTTCTTGGCGTGTCTACGAATTAGATGCATAAAACTGTGTTTCATCATCAGCAGAATCCCATTTTAAGTCGGGCAAATTAAAATCGCTCAACAATAAAATGTCATCATTAACGTCAAGTAAAATTAAGATGTATTCAATGCAATCCGTCCGCAAGGCTTGCATAGACCTCTACACTGCTCTTAGGAGGAACGTATGCATTAATAACATATATCGATCATTTCGTGCAAGACTGTCACAACTCAAAATTTAGTATTTTTCTCGAGAGCCTTATGAAATTTTGAAATGATATCACGACCATTAATTGTAATTGTTAAGAATTTTTGTAGTTCATTATATTTTCTACCAAAAATGTCATAAATTTTTCATTTTGAGTCAATAGTGAATTTTTAAGCAATATTTTTGCAAGTGTCTGTTTGAGTTGTGGCATTATTACTACAAAAACTCATTTTACAAAATGATTCATTTTGAGTTGTGACGATTTTGCTACAATATGATAACATACTTTTGAGCTAGAGAGATGTCACATTTTGAATTGGTACTTTTTACTACAAAAATATTAGGTTACTTGATTGGATTTTTATTAAAAAATTGGTTTATGGTATAAGTCGTTATTGATGAAAAACTATACAGAAATTTAAAATAAATTTTGGTAAACATAGAAATGAAACGTTATTGATAAAAAAAGGGAAGAAATTGCTAAAAGTCACACGACTGTAAAAGTCAAACCGTCAATTAACAGCAAATTGGTCTGGAATTCATTTAAATTTAAGATATGATAACAATGCATATTTCTGTATATTTATGAAACATGCATGTATGAGCGATATGTACACTAATATATACATTAGAATTGCAGTGTATACAACCTTAACGCATATAAGTTCGATATTAGCAGAGCAAGGAATATCATTAAAGGAACTAACACAAGAGTTTCTTACAGCTAATAGGACACCACCACCAACTGCAGAATAATTGTCAGAGTGTCTGTCTTTCCCATGCACTTGAAAACTGTTGTCAAACAGTTTTAAGTCAGTAATGCCTCCGTTCAACCAAGTTTCAGTCAACGCGATAGTATCTTAAAAAAAATTCTGAGTTGGCAAAAAAAGACTCTCGCGTCTTTGAACGCGATCTCCTTACATTTTGATAGTAAAAGAAAAGCCAATTCAGTTGTTTTAAGTCTGACTGGCGATATTATTCGTCCTTTTAGACCTATGTTTAGGCTTAAAATCAGAAACGAAGACATTATCAGCCCACAAATTATAGCTCAGAACAGTTTCAAACTCTTGTGCAGCAACTGTGAGAATACATGATGCTTGGGAAGGATTACTGCTAATTTTTTTGCATGGGCAGAAAGTAGTCTGACTTACTAATTGGTTATGTTTGACAAACATTGTCACTTGTTGTGTCGGGCTGAAGGCGTGACTAGTTTAAGCAATTTATGAAAACCTTCTTTCCTCTCGACACCGATCTCAAGTTTAATGAACTATTGCGCTCTTTAGAAATAGCAATCTCATTACTTTCCGGAGGAGAAACAGATGGAGGAGATGAAGAAGTCATTTTATTATCTATTCACACTGGTTTAGCGTCATGAGTCGCATACTATTTCTTGAACTATTTCTCCTTTTTTTCGAAATATTTAGGTCTATTTTAGATGAATTTATTTGAGTCTCAGAAGAAGAGGCTGGAAGCGTGTGAGACAATGCAGCCGAAATATTTTCCGATGAAGACTGCTAATCTCAAAAATACAAGTACTGGGTGCGGTACTTACTTCGTTAAAAAATGTAACAATTTCTCTTTTATTGTTATTTAAAGCGAAGACCTGATGGTGTTGATATTAAAACTTACAGACACGACTTAGAGACCCCAGCACATGAAGTATGGAACAAACGCCCTTATGGTCTAAAACAACTGAACATAGGGATTCCAAAGCTCGTCTAAAGAACAAGCAGCAAAGTTTTCTACGAAAAATATTCCATAGCGAAAAAGCAATATTAATTAATTTTATGTGACCAAATATATAATGTCCGCTAAGTGCTAATGGGTTAATGTAATATGTTACAAATTAAAAGCAGCTGCAAGAATTCTCTGTGCTTAGTTTATACATATAAACAAATAACGCACAAAGAGGAACGCAAAAAGAGAAAAAATAATACGCAATCAGCATCTTAGCTATCAAGTTATGAACAATAACTAAAATGATACACAATTAAACTTACAAAAATTAACTACACACCTTGAGCACAGTTAATAAGACATCACCTTATTAACAGAAACATGTTTTTTTTTAAACACAAATTAATAATAACACAGCACAAATAGGAATAAATAAAACAGATAAACAAAAATTGCATTAAAAAAGCAACACAAGAAAAGCGACTGATACCGGGACCTGGGATCTTCAATTGCCTTATATCTTTATGATGAATGTGACATTTGTCGACGGTACCGTGGTGTCTTGGTTTTTACCTCTTGAAACACTACGTTAGATCGATTTGTAATATATTAATATGAGTGGCCGATAAGACCTAGTTTGTCTTGATGCCAGAAAATTGGTATGGTGAAGTTGACCTAGTTTGTCGAATAACCACCCTGTCAAGCCAGGATCTCACCGGCTTCAGGAAGACAACGATATATATTATATATATACTTATTGGAGTGGTGTTTTATTGGGTATGAGAGACCTTGTTTGTCACACGACTTCTGTCACTGTTTGTCTTGAAAACGCAACCCTGCTATACTGTCTGATATTATCGATTTGATTTAACTTTTTTTTTATTTTTATACTTTAAGCAATTTATTAAAACTTTTTAGTTTGTTAATAATATATGATTTCAATCATACTTTACATTTTTGAATTGTATTAAATATCTTATTTTATAATTTTAAATTTGCTATAAAACCTGTTAAGGTTTTGCAATCGATTAAATAAATAAAATTTTGGTGAGTTAAGCTCGGTTTAATTTGACTAGACTTTAAATTCGTACTGAAAAACTGGCCCTAAATAGTCTTTATCATCCTGACTTTTTAAATAGCAATTTGTATGAGTTCTAAAAGTCTCTAATTATGAGTATTTAACCCTGCAAAGCTAACGTTATTTTACATACACTAAAGTTAAAGTTCGTCGATTCGACAAAGCCTGTTTTAAAACTTTAATTAAAGAAAAAGAGTAATATTAAGGCAAAAATTTAATCAATTTATTTAATCACTTTTAAGAAACTAAAATAAAACATTTGTTTTAACAAAATTCAGGAATCTTGAGGTTTACTCAAGAATATTCTACATGTAAATTGAACATAAAATTAGGAAAAGGGAGCGGTGTTCATCGAGTCCATTACAAGAGTATTCTAAGAGTATTAAATATGAGTGTTAAAAGAGTCTTCAGTATGATTCTAAAGTATGAATCTTAAATATTAAGAGTTAGTATTAGTACTAAAAAAGTCTAAATTAACTTAAGAGTCTTAAAAGAGTATGAGTCCAAAAAGAGTCTTAAGCATAACTCTTAAAATGATAATTTCTTTGAGCTCTAAAAGAGTCTTAATTATAAGTCTTTAAAGAGTGCTATATATGAGTCTTAAAAGATTATTAAATATGAATCTGAAAAGCATCTTTATTATGAGTTTAAAAAGAGACATAAAACAGTCATTGTTATAAATCATATTCTGGAGCCCATAACCTACGAAAATGTACTAACAAAAGTGTCTTTTTTGAGCGCATTATGACGATAAAGGCTCATTTATACGATTCTTAAAATAATGTTTAAGAGTCATAATGTTTGCTGGGATGTGCATTTTTTCTTTTAAGAAAGGCTAAAAGTTTTGTTAAGGCTAACAAGCATTAAAGAATGCAATTTATGTGCTTTCTGTATAATATAACTGTTAATTTTTTGACTTTAAACCCTCTGCGTAATTCGATTCATGAAATAATCATGCAAATAACCACTATAACTTCCATAATTTTTATTAAGTAACTTTGATTTTTAATATTTTGTTGAAAATATAACTAATAAATTCTTTGACTTCTGCACTGCATCATATCGTATTGAAAGCTTTAAATAATTATTAGGCTAAAAACAAAATCAGCTACATACATGCAGTTGCATTAAAATTTCTAAATGTTAGGGTACAATTTTTACAGCATGCATCAATCGCAAAACCAAAAATTCAGATAACAAAATAACTCAATTCATTTTAAACTAACA
This sequence comes from Dichetophora obliterata, assembly GCA_963920525.1. Taxonomy (NCBI): domain Eukaryota; kingdom Metazoa; phylum Arthropoda; class Insecta; order Diptera; family Sciomyzidae; genus Dichetophora; species Dichetophora obliterata. Next base: position 242,980,826 of record OY986435.1, on the reverse strand, counting down.
AAAAATGCTTAAAAACAGACAAACTCTGTTTGGAGAAAGATACAAATAATTTTGTATCAAAAAGATAAATTTCGAGTTTTGCAAAATTAAATTTACCGTAAGTAAAAAACAAACCGTAGTAAAACAACAAATTTCTTTTTGAACCTTATGTACATTTTTTAATTTAGAAGTTGAAATGCACTTAATGTTTGCTTTGAATAACAAAAAAACATAATGACGAAATAAGAAAAGAAATATGAAATATAGTAAAATGTAGTGAAACACCTAACTGCACACAGACAAAAGCAATGGGGATTGAACAAAGAAAATAAAGGCAAATGAAAATAAAAAAATAATTCTAGTCAAGAACTAAATTAATTTCAAAGTACAGGAGACAGTATAAAGCTAAACAAGGTATTAAAATGAAATAAATTAAATAAAAAAAAAAAATTAAAACGAGCACATTTTTAAGCAGTTAGTAGATGAAAATTGACTTGAAACTAGCTGCTACTTGACGGTGTCTACACAACAGGTACTAATATGCACAGAGAATAATTACCTGACTGGTGGTGGTGAATATCTGCCATCTACTTCATCACTTTCGGCTTCCTTCTGTTCACCGTGAATAACTGCAATGCCAAGACGCAAACGCTCAGCGTATGATGTCGCTTTCTTGGCAGAGCCAGGATCACGTGCTACTATAACCGCGTTACGATAATCTGGAATCTATAAGGAATGACATTTTTTATTTATTCTTTATATTATATCTATAGCATACACTCTCTTGAATGTACTGTAGTAAGAATGGTGAAGCACGTAAATTATCAACAGGTATATCAAAAAATCCTTGTATTTCTTTCTGATGCAGATCCATAGTAATGATGTGCGTCAATCCGGAGGTGCACATCATCTGAAAAAAGTCACATTTTTTTTTTTAATTAAGAAAGGGGAAAAATAATTTTTCTTACCTTAGCTAGTAATTTTGTTACAATGCAGCCACGTTTCCTCATCTTGCACTGTTTGGAATAGGGCAAATAAGGAATGACACCGACAATGGAACGTGCTGAAGAAGTCTTGCAGGCATACGCCATAATAAGCAGCTCCATAATGTTGTTATTAGCATCTCTAGAGAGTGAATAGTTAAGATTTGATCGGTTTATTTAAAATATCATTGAATTGGTCAATAAAACCTACTTCGTGCCTGTTTGTATAATGTAGATATCCTTGCCACGCACTGAGTCGCCAATTTCAACCATGGTCTCACGATTGGTCTTGTGAAACACAGAGCAGCCACCGCTTTTCAGACCCATACGATCGGCCACTTGATTGGCCAAATCGGGATGTGAATTGCCATGAATAATGACAATATCCGATGTTGATGTCGTATCCATATCACTTCTGCAACGTTTTGGTGGGCGAACGCTACCTAATCTATAAATGTGGAGAGTAATTTTATTAAATGGGAACATTTTAGATTGCATAAAAATTTAAAAAGGGATAATCATGAACAAAGCAAACATTAAAGAGAAGCACTTTTTAAGTAACTTAAAATCAATAAGATTGCACAAATTAGCAAGCAATTTAAATTGTTTTTTTTTTTCTGAAAGAAATCCTATTTTGCAGCGAGCACATTATTCTTCGAGTGGCAAATTTCACTTCAAATCAGGAACATAACAATGCATATTACCTATTATTGTAGGTTATAAACATTAACAACTTTACTTGCTAACATGACCTCTAGAAAAAGACTGGCATAAAATGTGCGAGCTTATTTGTAAATAGTTTAAAAAGCGAATCGGACGGGAGGACGTAAGGCAAAGAACATCAATAAAATGTTATGTACAATAAGTTAGAGCGATTTTGCGATTATTTAAGTGTATTGTGAAACCACCTTTATAATTTTTAGTGAACCACTTTTAAAAGTTGAGGTGATAAAACCTTAGAACTTCTTAAGTCAGGCGGTGGTCTAGAATTTTTATGAAATCGATTTTTTTTTATTTCAAAAGTATAGTCTTTCGAGAACATACTGTTAAATATTTTTACGGAAACTGATGATATTTCCACATCTACAGCCGTTTTATAAGGTATCTTACGTTTGGCGAAAACAGAATTTATTTTTAATATTTAGTCTCAGCGCCGATAAGGCATTAATGAGGAAAGCTGGCTAACTATAAGAACATAATAATTACCATAATATTTACATTAAAATTTCATTAGCATCAATGGAAAAAACAAACAAAAATAATATTAATTACAAAAGAAGCGATTGAAGATTTTGAAACAAGTGCTCTTTAACATCAATTTTAGAGAGTGATATCCTTCTTTGATTTTTTTAGAAATGGTGGTAGTTGATTGAACTCAACAATACCTAAGTATCCAATGCGTTGCTTTGTGATGTCTAACCTACACCGCGGTACTCTTAAATTCTGTTGGTTTCTGTTATTGAACATTGACTGATTTTGTGAGGAGTTAATTAGCCCTATACTGAGTCCGTCGTAGTACGATTATCGTAGAAACTACGAAAAAGGTATCACTGAGTTCATTCGTAGCGCCATTCGCAGATTTTTAAAGTACAGTAAGTAATGTTTATAACGACTTCGCTTATTGCGAACTATCGATTATAACGAACCGAAATTTAAGTCTCGGCTGAAGTTTATACTAAATAGTCAAATTTTAATTGCTTATAACGATATCGATTAAAGCGAAATATCGGCTATTACGAACTAATTTCCACGAAAAATTGGAATCAATCATTGTTTATAACGAACAAGTGTAATTTTTCGGCTACAAGCACAACAAACACATAGAAATATTAAAAATACTGGGTAACAATTGTTACTTTGCTAGAATAGGTCTGTTAGTTAATTGATTCTGAAAGCAATAAATCGCAAAAAAAAAATTTTTGAGTATAGAAGAAAAAGCCCCATTAGTGTGGAGGTTTGAAAAAGACAAGACAAATAAAAGTTTGGTGCGTCAGCTTCAACAATATCTAAAATAAAAAAAATAAAAATCAACAATATCTACGATTTTAAAAAACAAAGAAAAAATTAGAGATGCCCTTTAAACGTCGTCTCAAAATTAAAAAAAGTAAGGCCCACGCAATTCCCTGATGTAGAAGAGGCCTTATTAAAATGGTTTAAATTTCAAAGGAGCATGAATATTCCCATAAGTGGACCAACACTACAGGTCAAAGCAAACGATTTTGCAAAGAAACTGGGTTTACAAAATTTTGCATGCTCCCCTGCATGGATTCAGCGGTTCACGGATCGGAATGATGTAGTGGTTGGAAGAATGAGTGGCAAAGCAAGAAACGTATCTTCAAAAACTGTTGACAATTGGTTGCAAACGGTGTGGTCAAAAATACGACGTGGACATGCCGACGATAAAATTTTATATATTGATGAAACTGAATTTTTCTACAAAATCTTAAAGGAGAACCGTGCAGTGGATGAAAAATGTCTAAAGAGCGACTAACTGTCCTGGTTAGAGCCGAAAAAAATTAATAAATAACCCAAATTATAATATCGCTTATAACGAATAAAGCTATCGGTCCATTGAAGCTCGTTATAAACATTACTTACTGTAATTTGTTTCGACGTGTTTTGGTTGTCGGAGAAAATTTTGAAATAAAATTCAGAAGGAATAACCACTTTAACTGTATGAATTTGTATCAACATTTTCTCCGACAACCAAAACACGTCGTAACAAATTACTTCAAAAATTTACTAATGGCGCTACGAATGAAGTCAGTGATGACTTTTTCGTAGTTTTTACGATAATCTTACTACGACGGGATTTAGTAATAGGGCTGTATAGTATAGTAACCGATATTGTTTAATCATTTGTACATATACATTAGCACATTATACTTGTATATTAAACGGATTGACTTAATTGGGCTGCAAATAAGATTATAAAGTGAAAACGTTGAATATTCAATTGGTAGATTGCAACTACCTTTAGAGCTTAATTCTGCAAGCTTTGAAGCGATTTCAAGACATTTGTATTTTTTAATTATAAATCATACACGGTTAAAAATCTTGGACTAAATTTTAGTCCCAGTAAAATATTACTGTATTTTTTTAAACCCTGCGGTTTAAAATTTGCAAATACTAGCTCATATTTTAAACTATTAGAACTTGTACTAGAAATTAAACCAAAAAAAATATTACAGCAACCATTTTAGCTTTTTGTTTTCAATTTTAGTCTTTTTGGTTTAAATTTAAGTACAATTCTGTATTACTTTTTGTTTTTAATACAATTTATACTAAATTCTAGTACATTTTGATACTTAATTTGGATTAAGACCTTTGTTTTATCGCGCTTGTTATGTAAAGGCCAATAGCCCGGTGGTTAGAGTAGTGAGTTTACAAACTTAATGTCGTGCGTTCGAATCTAGCGATGATTGCTATTTTTTTATTTTTATATTTTAATCCAAGACTGCACTAAATTTGAAACCAAGCTGTATTAAGACCATATTTTAGTATTTTGCTAATACTAGATTTGAAACTAAAGCTTGTGTTGACTTATAAGTAGTCCAAAAAAATTTAAATTTAAGTACAAGATTTCTAACCGTGTGATTATAAAATTAAGATGGATTTGCGCCAAAGCATAATAAAGTTACAATTTCGTTTTATTGGTTAATTTGATTTTGATTTTGTTTTAAATACCATTTTCAGGGGCTATTTTCCTTTTAACTTTGCAATTATATGCATTGCATTGCCAAGAAATATTGCTTTGTAACTTTATTCCCAAGGACTTCACATAGCTGGTTTCTGGTATTAAATTTACATCAACAGAAATGCTAAAACTATTGTTTGTAGCATTGGGGTGTGGTCCGAAGCGTACCAAGCTTAGTTTTGTTCGCATTTAAAACCAGCTAATTTATTCTAGCGAGCTCAAAAATAAGGGATGATAGAGTTCCATATGTGATATCAAAACTAGATCATATTAATATGGATAAAATATACTCACGTCATCGGCGAATAAGTACACACGACCAGTAAGATATAAATAAGACAAGTCATTTAGATAAAAAGAAAAAAGTAACGTTAACAGTAGTTCTACATACTTTTTAGAAAAATTAAATTTATTTTATTTCTTTGTAAAGGGTGTTTTTATAGAGTGATACAACTTTGAGTTGGCATCACTGCTTTATTTGACCACCCATTTAACAGCTGATAGTTGCTTTTTGTTTAGTTTGCTTTGACATTTCATTATGAATTGACTTACACTAGAGCAACGCGTGAAAGTTGTGGAAATTTTTAATCAAAATAATGGTTCTGTTCGTCAAGCTTATCGTGCACTTCGTCCATTTTATGGCGTACATAATCGTCCTTCAGAGCTGCTAGTTCGAAGAACAATAGATCGTTTTTGGACCACATTTACTGTTACTGATAATGTGCATCCCGTGAGACGCCGAACAGTGCGCACAGAAGAATCTGTAGCCGCTGTACAGGAAAGCATTGAAGATGATCCTAATCAATCAATTCGTCGCCGTTCTCAGCAACTGGGGTTGTGTCCTTCCACTTTATGGAAGATTTTACAAAAAGATCTTGGCTTAAAACCTCTCAAGATTCAACTTGTGCAGGAATTAAAGCCAAACGACCTTCGTATGCGCCGCCAATTCGGCGAATGGGCTGAAGCACAAATTGATATTGATTTTGAATTAACATGGAAAATTTTATTTTCCGATGAAGCCCATTTTTGGTTGAATGGGTACGTAAATAAACAGAATTGTCGTATTTGGAGTGAGGAGAATCCACAAGCTTTTGTCGAAACACCATTACATCCACAGAAAATTACTGTTTGGTACGCTTTATGGGCTGGAGGAGTCATTGGCCCATATGTCTTCAAAAACGATGATGGTCAGAATGTTACTGTCAATGGTGAACGGTATAGGAACATGATTCGAAGTTTTTTCGTATCTCAATTAGCTGGTATTAATTTTGCTGATACAGTACGACCTCGCTCAACGCAACCAATTAAATTCAAGCCAATTGCGAAATCTGAGGTTATTGCAAAAACAGAGGAAAAATTTTATATTGGCCAATAGACCTATTTCCAAAAAAATATGCATTTTCTACACATTCAAATTAAAGTGAATCGAAAAATTTTTGTTCAGAAACATAATTTCATTTTATTCAATTTATTTTTTTAAAAATTGGGAAATTTTGGTCTGCACTTTGTTGCAATTTATACTTTGCGTACAATTTGGGTGTTGAGATTATCGAGGAGTTGCGTGTAGCGAGGGTTGCGTTGAGCGAGGTCGTACTGTATGTGGTTCCAACAGGACGGAGCCACATGCCACACAGCCACATGCCACAACAATTGATTTACTCAAGGAAACTTTTGACGAAAAATAATTTCACGAAAAGGCCCAATTTTCTTTGGGGAGAACAATAGAACAATGCCACTATCCTTAACGACTCGCCCTCGCCTCAAGTCAACAAAATTTTTCACTTTTACACGTCTCCACAGAAAACTTGAATTTATTACTCACACAGAGCGAAGTACCACCATATCCGTTATTTCTACAGCAATGAACGATGCAATATTCAGGAAAAGAGTAGAGCTGTGTAAAATTTTCTTTAAGTTACGTCTCTTAAATCATGCAGTTTTGACATCGAAAGTTATACAATAAATTGATCATTTCAAAATTTCAATAAATATATTGGTATTTGAAATGAAAGGCTTATTGCAAGAACATGATAAGGCACATACAAAATGTTTTGAAAAAATCGACTCTAAAGTTTTGAACTTGTGATTTATATGCTTATTGCATTTTTCTGTTCTTGTTATTAATTTTTGGGAAAAAACAACAAAGAATATAAATAGACAATCTTGATCACATATTTATTTAGTTGGAACAGAGTTTTCACAGATTCTAAAGAGGAAGAAAGGGTGGCTGAAAATAAGTCAGCGACCTATGTGGTCCTATGAATTTGAAAATCAAAAGTTTTTATTGTTTTTATAAGTTGAATTGTGAGAGGCGATATTGTGGTATCGCGAAATTTGGTTGCGATGTCTTGTTGTCTGTACAACCCAAAAGCAAATAAACAAACATATAAGAATATAATAAACAGACCACACCTAGTCACGAGCAAGGTCATAAACCTTGAAACACTGAGCACATGTGAGTGCAATATGATTAAGCTTAATAGTGCAACATGAATGAAAACAATAAAATGGCATGAATGAAAACAAAAAAAGAAATAGTAATTACTAATGAATCACGAATGTTGGCTAAGCGCAAGTAGCCACTTGCGGTGTTAACAAAGAACTGATCATATTGCAACTTGCACATGAGGGTCAGTGTGTTAACAAATATTTGTTATTACATTTTTCTGCGGAAGACACAAAATGCAAGTCTGCATATTTGTTCACAACAGTCTTAAATGATTGGTTAAATTAAATATATTGGAAATGTGACTCGAAAATGGGTGTGTCTTAGGTTAAGAAAATATTGTAACACTTCATAATAAAAGAAAATGCAATTTAAAATAAAGAGAAGTTATTCTATACATACTGGCAGCATTGCCTTCTCTTTTATTTTACATAAATCGACCTTGTGACGACACACACAGCGTGTCTCGCTAAAAAGCCAAAACCTTTGTTAGCATATTTTCAACATTTTAAATGCAATAGTAACATAACAGTCTCAAGCTTCAATAACAGCATCCTGTAGCTCTTGATAAGTATATAAGGAGTCATGTCGACCCATCTGGTTGGAAGAATTTTTTTTTTTTTTTTTAATAGGGCAAGTATGTCTTTTAGCAAATTGTATAATAATTGAATAATTAATTGAGTATAGAACAATTTATCAATATTATTTAAGGTCTCAAAAATCGTTTTGAATACAGCTTATATCGCATGAGTTTGATATAGACAGGTTTAGTGAATGAGACGCGATGAATGTGTTTCAAATAAAATTTGTTAATTTTCTCAAAATATTTCTGAATGACACGCAATTGGTTTTTTTATTCTACACCGGTAATTTTTGGTTTGATTCTCATGTGCGAGACACACTATAGTTTGAACAACAATTTTGGCAATCTCTTAGAGTTTAAAAAGGGCTCTGCCTATTATTGCTTTTCGTTATTTCAAGGGACATATTTTGGAACAAACACAGCTTTCACTTTTAAGTAAAGATAAATAGTATTTAAAACGATTAGCACTTTAGAAATGCTATTTTCATGGGAATAATGATAGAAAATGTGTGTGAAGTCAGAAAAGGAAGGACTTAACTATGTATTTTCTTTCTATTGTGAAAGTGATAGCAACACAATGAAAGAAATTAACTGCAATCATAAATCGCACACATAAATTAACATGGCTTTGATGGTTTTTACGTATTACGTACACTGACGAGCAAAACTGAATGCATGTTCAACATATTTCTACTTACAGTGTTATAAATTGAGAAATAATAAACCAAATTAGCAATTGAAGGGCTTATTGCAATAACGTGATAAGCCACATGACCTAAAAAATCAATTTTTTAGGCTGAATACATTACTCAATGCATTACATTACACAGCCACTGAAGATATTTTGGCTATATCTTATTAATTATCTAACCTACTAGAAATGCATTTTTCAATACTTTAGAGTTGATTATTCAAAAATATATTTTGCATGTGGCTTATCGTGTTCTTGCCCTTCAATTATTATTTATTTTATAACAAAAAAAAATTAAATATTCAATATAATGACAGAACAAAAAGAGAAAACAAAATTCAACACAAAAATATATGGCAACTCAGTTAACTCAGTTTAAGACATTTCTTTGGAGCAACTATAAAGTATGTACTCATTTTAGTACGGTATCTACAATCTCTTGATTTTTTATAAAGTTGTTCATACGCCTCGGCATATTTTTCACTACGTTCTCTTTAAATCTCCAAAACTCCTCTATGCTGGTAGGAGCTCCATTGTATTGTGCCAATCACCTCTTTCTCTCCTATAAACCACAAATTTTCTATCGGTTTTTGAAATTTTTGCCCATACAAAATATTTTGGACAATCTTTGACGTGTGTTTGGAGTCTCCGTCCTGTTGGAAAATGATTTCATCCTCGGGATAGGCGCTATTGTCCACAAAATCGGGTAAATTGGTTTGAGAAATTTGAACTACCTCCCTCTTTATTATTCCCCAATTTCTTACAAACTGTATTATTTGTTTTACATGATGCTTTTAAATAGCTTCATGATGTCGGCTTCAGAAACATTCCTTTCCATCAGATTGGAATCGGTTAATTTTTGTCTCATCGCACCATATAACCCGTTTCAATACTCTATGGTCTAATGTTTTTTTCAGAATTTCAGACGCGCTTTTATATCCTTATCGGACAGCGCTTTTTTTTCTTTATGACTGCTGCCACTAAACCGATTCTGAAGCGCTCTACGAGCAGTCCATTCAATTACGTGTTTTCTTATAGCACATGCAGCTTGCTTAGGTTTTAGGTGCAATCTCTCCTAATAATATAGGACGACCTCCAGTATTCGGCATAGAAGCTACATTTCGTCGTTTTTGTATACAGCAATCACGGTGCGTTGACTCACTTTTAATTTCTCAGTAATAACTCTGGATGAGTGTCCACTTTCAGTCAAATCTACTATATTATTTTTGGAGTCTATGTTGATTTTCTTTAGGGTTACTCAAAAAAGTACAGCCTAGTTACTTTGATTTTACTTATTCCAATCGTGCAAAACTGAGTGAATAGTTTTGCCATAAGTTTTTGTTTTGAATGTTTTTGTATATTGAATATACCATTTTCTTTTTCTTAACGAATAAAGAATAATTGCTGAAAGTTTCATAAAATTTCCTTTATTATTTACCATTTTATGGCACTTACGGTAAAAAATGCTGAACATGCACACAGTTTTGCTTGCCTGTGTATATAAGGCTCAACAGATAAAAATAAATATGTTCTAACAAATCGGCCAGAGTTTCTCATATTAAGCTTATTATTTAATTTTTTTTTTGTACACAAAGGAACATGACTTTACTTTCAATTTCTAAACTAAGCATTGCTTTACTGACAGAAACAAATGGAACAAGACATATACATAAATACCAAATGTTTGCGTTCAACTAAATTAGCTTTTCTTGAAAATATAGTTGGCCATTATTATAAATTCTAAAAAATGTATTGCGAATATGTGGTTGTATTCATTGCACTATATTAAAATGGACGTGCTTTCGACTTATAATGCATACCTTTGTTTATTGATTAAACGCCTCAAAACACTATAAAGATTTACAACAAGAAATAACCTAGTGAACCATATATTAAGCTTAACTGAGTAGCATAATAAATATCCACCTGTTTACCACGCATCTAGATTCTAGAACAACAGGAAAAGAAAAAAAAAACAAAAGCACATTTAATACAAACTTTTTTAGGATCACTGGCAAAATTTCGAAAACTTAGTTGCTGCACCACAACTACAGTAGCACACAAGAACGCAGCTAAGGATACGAGTTACCAAAGCAGCGTGTCAAAGCAATTTATTTTGTTAATTGAACTGGAGCAGCGAAAATGAGCCACCAAATATCCCATATGTCGGGAAATGGTGGATTCAGCAAACTGACTGACAAACTGCTAAATCCAGAAGGTATGCAAAGACAAAGTTCTGCACGCTTGTAGTCAACAAAGATTAATAACAGCAACAAAAACAAAAACAGGATATGACAGAGGAATCCAAACTATTGATCAAACAAGGAGAGGCAGACAGCCTGCTTATCTTTTAGCCTGCTTGTACACTAAAGGAATGCCACAATTTCTGCTGCTTACTCTTAATAATCCGAAAGTCGCAACGTCAACTAGTCCTTGTCAGTTTGGCGCAAAAGTGCAAAAGAAACTATTAACCAAAGTTTAGCCTACTTGCTTTTTATGTTTTTTTTTTTGTTTGTTTGCTTCTCGAGAATGGCTATCAACACACAAGAGCACATATGTATATGAGCGTGTGCACATAAAGCTTGTATTTAATGCGGCAGCACTGAATGTCCTTGCGTCACAGCAGTATGCCAAGACGTTCCGTAACGTTTTGTACTCATCGTCATCGTCGTCGTTGTCGCTTTCGTCCAACAAGATATTGCAACACAGATAAGCGGGCGTGGCGTCCTTGTTGGCACTCTCAAGTGTTAGAAATTCAATTTTGCTGAAATGTGAGTTAATAACGATGCGCTGGTAATAAAAAATATTACCCCCAACTTTAATAGTATTTTAATTTTAGCTCAAGTGGAAACGCGAGTGCACGCGAAATCTATAAAGTGCAAAAAGAAAACCCTAGGAAAGTGATTGAAAGTACATAGTTTCCAACAAAAGAAGAAGAAGGTAAATTATTGAAGGTGCGTCAATGTCAAATATTTAAGCTCAAGTGTGCGAGCGAGTGTGGAGGATATTGCAAGCGCTTAAGATATGCCATATGTTGCAAATTTGAATGTAAATCAATTGAGTGTTATATTTAATACTACTTTCGATTTCTAGCTATTGGAGGTGGGTGTTTTGAAGACTACTACAGGCGTGGTGACGAGGAGCAGAAAAATTAGATGGTGGCTTCAGACTTTTGCGTATATTAATAACTTCTAATGGGTGAATCAGGTGAGTATTGAGTTGTGAGGAAACAACTACTGCAACTCGTTAGAATTTTAAATATTGCTAACATTTTAAAAAAGGAATTTTTATTAAAATAAATTTTTTGTCCTTACTAAAGTTTATGCGATTTATTTTGATTCATTCTTTCTACTTGAGAATAAAAAACTTTGTAGTTTTTTCGACAATCAAGCAACAGACACTTTTTAGGCATTAAAATTTGGAAATGTTTTTAACCATGGAAGAGCATGCTTATTTTTTATACATAAAAGTCATGCTTTTATCTATATGTCATAATGTTTCAAAATCACTTTTTTGTACTATTTAATTTACTATTTACAGTTTATTTAATATATATTATTTAATAAAAATGATAATTTTTCGCAGATTGAGTTAATTCGGATTGTTTTACAAAAAGTTAATTTTAAAAAAAATATTAATAATAACTTAAGGCACATATTTAACATGAAATTTGTTTTTATCTTAAAAATAATGTACTAAATTTTAATGTGATCATATTTTTATAAGGTTGAGAATATATAATAGGCAAGAGGCACAAAGATCTAGTTTATTCTCCCCACACAAGCTTATATGGCAATTTGAGCACTATGATTTGGTTATGCGACGGTTGGAGGGGGACAAAGAGCATATATTTTCCTTGGTTGCTCGCATAGATAATAATGCATTAATAAAAGCCACATAAAAAGCACATAACGCTGCACATTTGATCAAATGTATCGATGCCTCCTTAAGCAATCGGTACATCGTCTTCGTCCAAAGCATTTGAATCCTTTGACGAGCTTTAATCTTCAAAGCTTTTATTCAAAGGGTCCTCTTGACTAGTCTCCTCATTATTGTTGTAGGGCTTATCTACCAAGTCGTTGTCTAGATTATTTGAAGAGTCTCTGTACCTAATGTATCGTTGTTGCAATCCAATTCATCGTCGAATTCAGTGTTGTCGTCACAAATCGACAGAAAATTTTCTATTCCCTCAACCTTTAATAAGTTTTTGCTGCACAATTTGCATTTTAACTATACAAATCTGATATTATTACAGAAAACATGACAAATTTTAATAAAAAAGGATAAAATAAAAGATGCAAAAGTCTCACAAAAGACATGCTTTGTCGTTTCGACTACGCCAATTCTTAAAAATCGTACTTACACACTATTTATTTGGCTGTACGTTTGCGCACACCAACAGCTAGACGACGATTTACGTTATACGACAAATGAGAACAAATCAAATAAAAACAAGAAAGAAAAATGATAAAATGTGACCATGCGTCGTCAATTCGACGAAGCATGTTCTTCCAGGGTTAAAATGAAAAATGTCGATGTTGTAGATTATGTAATAAAATATGAAACTTATATAACATGAATTACATATTTAACATATAGAAAGAATGTATACGAAAGCAAGAAAAAGTTCTCCCATTTCTCCCATGCCATTCCTACATTTCTGAGTAAGTCAAATAGTAATGTTAATCTATATACAAATAGGCGTAGGCGAAACAGTTCGATACCAATTTCTTCCGTGTTTCTTAACCGATTTTGATACTTTTTTAAATGATCTTTGACCTGAAATATAAGCTTTAAAAGAGAATTTCTGAAATAAAAGCTAAACAATAAGAGATGGAAGAACATGGTGTAAGAGGGAATTTTATTGTACATTGCTGAGAAGTACTATATTTTTTTTTGCTAGCTCTCACGGATAGATACCCTACAATAAGCATTTTTTATGTAACATGAGAGAATATAGTTTATATTGTAATGTTGAAATTTTTTACAATTAGTAAATTTTGAAAAATTCACGTTTTTTGACATCAAACTTATGGCGATATCTCGAAAACTGTAGTTGTTCTCAGTACAACGAATTTCCTTGAGGCAATCCTCGATTTTCATCAAATTTTCTTTGTCTGAAGTCCAATTAAATTGCTTTGGAAAAATGCGGTAACAAAGATTTACCGTTACCCTACAATGGCTTTAATTGTTTTTTCAAAAAAGCTCTAAAATATTAAATTTTTGTTCAAAAAATAGGCCGAAAGTTGTTTTTGTTGTACATTTTTTTAAAAATTTTATTTTTTACACACTTCCATATCATTTATCTGCAAAAATTGCTTCATTTTGACACATAATTCAATAAACAGTTGCTATCCCCTCATGAGCTACCCCCTATGATTTGTTGATCAAAATTAACTTTTCTAAAATGTTGTTTTTATATTTATTTTTAAAAAACTTTTCAAATATTTCAAACCACTCCAAAGTTCCATACATAAATAAATGATTTAGAGTAGGGAAAAGGAGTGCACCGAATATTTTTTATAAATAAGCTTGTAAAATGAAGTATGATGCATTTCACGCATTGTGGATTCATGTACACGTAGAAAATCCGCTAAAAAAGAAGAGTAACTAGTAAGGTCGAACTTAACATGTCGAAATTATCGCAACATGTTTCTGAGCAACATTTTTTTACGATTTAATTGTACTGCTTATTTATTTTGAAGTGAACAGAGGGAGATAATATAACATTTCCCAACTCACTCTCTGAGTCTCTCAGAGAGAAACGTTGCCATAGAAATTCCTCACAACAAACTTTAAGTCAGAAATTTCACGCAAGCAAACATAGTACTATGCTTAAAAGTAAAAAAAAAAGACAAATCGGTTTTGATTTGGTCGAATTTTGACCACAGGCAGTACTAGTACTTAATTATGGTCCAATTATGTTCGCGTAACGCAACGCAAGGTGAACGTAGCAAATGCCACGTGAATTTCTGTTGTATGGGCAAAAATCTGGTTATGCACCACGTATCGAAGCTAAGAACAGTATAGATAAAAACAGAATCTTATCTCACAACCTTAAGATAAACGAATAACAAATAAAAAGTTCAATTTAATTTTGAACTTACGTCGGCTCTACGGTCTTGTGACAGCCAGTGTTGTCACTCTATCACAATCGTGGTAGATCTTCCACTTTTTTGGATGTTACACTATCTAAAATTTTCAAGTGACAACACTGATGATAGCTGCATTTTTATAGCAACAGTTTATGTGCGGTAAATTTGCTGATAAATTGTGTCTTTTAACCCACAATTCTTTTGTTGTTGCTTTTTTTGAGGGCGGTAAATTTGCTAATAAATATAATTTGCCGCCAATTAATGAAAGTGATTGAAGTTGTTATAAGTTGTTATGTATGCTATAAATGAGGCATGTAAAAGACTAAATCTTAAATGTCAACATATTGTAACTATATAAATACAAATAAATACAAATTAAAAACATCTTTTTTGTAAACAAAAGCAGCTGAGTTGAAGTTTTTTAAGTAGATGAACTAATCAACACGAAATTATCTACGTACAATCCACCATTTGCTAAGGTCACCTAGCGGTGCGTTACGCGAACATAATTTGACCATTAAGAGCCTGAACAGAATCAAAAATCGTTGCGATCGACGATTCGTTGTTGTTGGAAAATACATGCAAAATACGCAGCACGTTTTCTGCAACGATAAATCGCAGACTTAGAATCTATGCTATTTCAATCGTCGGTCGCAACGATTTTTGATTCTGTTCAGGCTCTAAAGTGTAAAGTTTTTAAGAAATCATCCCAGCTGCAACGCAGTGCTTGCTTATTCGTTGTCTTTTGACGCGTTTGTGTTGAGAGTTTGAATAAACTCCATGTTGCTCTCTATTCTCTTTCTCTTCGTGCTCAGCTAGTACAGTGCAACAAAAAAAAAACTGATGAGCAGTGTTGCCACTCACTGCATTTTCTTCGTAGCAAAAAATGTATCAAGTCTTGCTGCAATGTAGCCAAAAAAGTTTAAGCCTAGTTTAGCACAATATTACAGTCATTTTGCACTTTTGGAATGGTCTAGTGTAGATTGTATGCATGATACAAAGAACTACAGATAATGTATTCCCGGCGCTCGTCAAATGTATTGGTGCTCGTCAAATGTGACACTTGATCCATACGTTCAATAGAAAATGTCAAAAAGAGACGAAGATAGCAAAATGAAAATGAACAAACAGTCAAAATTATGTCAAGCACATCAAGCAACGTAGCAGCTTTTTGTGTAAAGCGGTAAACCCCTACAAAATATGCAAATTTTTTTCACAAACAGTACTAAAACAATTTATTTACTTCATTTTGGACATGTGCTTTATTTAACAATATTTAATTCATTTCAGTAAAACAAGATTTCCTAAGAAAATTTCGACATTTTAAAATCTCCCTATATGAATAAATTGTGGCTACGTTGCAACCAATGAGCACCTTGTACGTCACACAGCAAAGATGGCGGACATGCGCAATACTTTATCTGTAGTTCTTTGTATTATGGGTTGTATGTATGTCTGGTCGAGTACAACACAAAACAGCGCATAAAAGTTGTCTAACACTCAGTTTTGCGCTCATTCATGCACTTCCTACCCATATACTCAAACAGTTAACAACTGCATATAGATTTTATGCCAGTTTTGTAAAGATAATATTACCCCTTTTAAACGATATTCAAAAATTTGTGATAGTTATGTATTTACTATGCGTATTTATCAAGTAAACGGAAAGATCAAAATTTTAAGAATTTTAAGAATTTAAGGAGATTTTACAGATTTCAAACATTCACTTTGTATGCAATTTTTACTTGATTTCGATTTGAGGACATGAGATTAATTTTTGTGGAATTTAAAGAGATTTTACCGCTTTGGTAAAGTTACTTTTTATGGAAGGTAGGCGTGGTTTTCATCCGATTTGGTTCAATTTCGAACTTGTTCTCCATTTTCGATATATTGAATCTTGTTACGATAGCTTCAAAATTGCGGCTGTTATCATGATCACAGACGGACATGGCTAAGTCAACTCAGAAGGTGATGCTGATTGAGAATATACATATATACTTTTCTATATTTGCCACTCCTCCTTATCGGCGTTACAAACGGAGTGACAAAGTTAATATACCCTTACGCAGTACGCGTCGGTGTATAAAAACTTTCGGCATTGTTTCGTTAAGTTTTTTTTTTTCTTTGCACTGTGACATGAGTTCCCTTACGTTTTCAGTAGAGATGAGCGATCCGGTGATTTTTCAGGAACGTCGTTGTTAGTGATTTTAAAATCGCCTTTCTTCAAAATGGTGACCATGATCCCGTTATTTTATAATTAAACAAATACATATCCAAGCATGTAGTTGCGCTGTATGATTACTGGCTATATCACGAATAGCTGCAAATGACAAAAATTAAAAAAAGGATTTATCACTGATCACGGTTTTTGAAAGTACATATTTGAATGTATGTGACTAAATCACCGGTATCAAAAAATCACTCATCTCTAGTTCTCAGATGAGCGTATAAAGAAGACAGAAAACGGTTCTATTTTCAGTTTGTCGCTCACATTGCCCTTTCTTCTGAGCGAAAGAACTGGTGGCTAATTCATTAGGAAAGTGAAAGTAATGCCAAATTTTAATGAAAAAACATGTCTTGACATTAATTTTGTATCGAATTAACAGAGTATGTATGCGAAAAGCCCGAATTTGAACCACTGACGAACTCTAGTATTAATAAATGGAAGTGGTTTTAACACTGTTACCTCTTCTTCATCGAATTAGGTTTAAGATATAAATGTGCAGTTATTCAAAATTGTGTAAGTCCTAGAGAGGGTTTCCAACTTCCTAAAAGAGAAATTAAAAATTATTATCAAAAGTCAATTTTAACTGTTATAATAATTTTGTATTTAAGCAACAGTTTCGTGGGTTTTTTTTATTAATATATGATACTTTCAAGAACCCTGCAAAGTGAAACTTAATGGGTAACCTAGCCAAAATCATACGCAATGGATATGTTATCAAAGCCACTCCAGAGCTCAACCACTCCACCTAGCAAGAGTGGGTATTTCATATACTTTTTTCTTATGCAGCATTGAATCAAGCAGGTTGAATTTGAATTTTTATGCGCTTCCGCAAAACTGATGAATATAAAATGCTAACCAACACTTTAGACAGACATAAGTTGATAGGCAAAGGCTAACAAGAAGGCGATAAACAGCACGCATGCAACTTATAAGGAAAGTACAAACAATGAACAAGTAATGGAGCAGCTGAATATAGAACTGCTCTAACTAGCACTACTGACACTATTTTTCGCACGTCAAGGTGTCGCTCGTTCGTCTCGGTGGTGCAAGGATAGCCTGTGGCAAACAGACTAGCTGACTGCGATGGCACTCAAGGTGGCATGGTATGGCATTTAATGTTCAAGTGGCAACACACTTTGACTTTTACGCTATAAATTACTTAGAAATTAGAATTTCAATTGCTGCTGTATGAAGGTGTTGCAACAAAATTGCTTTTCGATTTTAAGACAGACCGAGGTGTAGCAAATTATGATTGAATTTCAGAGTTTTAGAAACAGTCGAGTAGAATTAGACAAAGGTTGTTAATTTGCTTGAGAGAAAACTAGTTCAATTTTTCAAAAATGATGGGGATAGCTTGTGATCCCTTGCAGCATACAAGCATGTATGAGCGTATGCACGAGGGTAAATTTTTTTATAGTCAGAATAGGAATTTGAAATATTTGCGTTTGATTGTAATTTTTCCCAATGAAAATGCGTGATTTGTTTTTACAGATAGCGAGGACAGTGATGGCGAGGGAGGTTTGGGCAATGTTTCACGCGTTGTAATACGTCCACCGGGTCAAAGTGGCAAAGCCAAACGTGGTCATATCTGCTTTGATGCTGCTTTCGAAACGGGAAATCTTGGCAAAGCCGATTTGGTGGGTGACTTCGAATACGATCTATATCTGCGTCCCGATACTTGCAATCCACGCTATCGTTTTTGGTTCAACTTCACCGTTGACAATGTTAAGCAGGATCAGCGTGTGATTTTTAATTTCGTCAATCTTAGTAAATCGCACAATTTATTCAACTCTAGCTTGACGCCATTGGTGAAGTCTTCCAGTCGCCCGAAATGGCAACGTTTACCCAAGCGAAATGTATTCTACTATCGTTCGACACAGCATCAGCAGCATTACGTATTGAGTTTTGTCTTTACATTCGACAAGGAAGATGACGTTTATCAATTTGCTGTGGCGCCACCATACAGTTACTCGAGGTTGCAGTCATACTTGAATGTTATACAGGCGCGCCAGACGGAGCAGCGCTTTGCAAGAACTGTGATGACCAAGACATTGGTAAGTAGTAGAAGTAAGATTTAAATGCTATTTATTTATTTATTAATTTTATTGCCGAAATCTCTAGATATTTTCTCTTTTTTAACAGCAAAACCGCAATCTTGATCTGATAACAATTGATCATGTTACGGGCAAGACAAAAACAGAGCGCTTAGATCGAAATTTCATACGCGTCATAGTTATACTCTGTCGTTCACATCCTGGAGAGACGCCTGCCTCCTATGTCTGCCAAGGATTCATTGAATTTTTGGTCGGAAATCATCCAATAGCCAAAATTTTACGCGAAAATTTTGTTTTCAAAATTGTGCCCATGGTCAATCCGGACGGTGTGTTTTTGGGCAACAACCGATGCAATTTAATAGGACAGGACATGAATCGTACTTGGCATGTGGCCACGGAATTTTCACATCCGACATTGTATGCCATCAAAAATATGCTCAAGGAGTTGGACAACTTAGACGTAAGTACAAGTTGTTATATTGCTGCTTTTGTTTTGGACACTTATCATTCTGACATTCGGTATTCGCGCTATCAAAAATTCTTCGGGTTTTTTTCTAGATGTAGTACTATTTGTTCTCACATTGGGTTAGGTTAGGTTGAGACGGCAGCCACGGCTCACTTAGATCAATTAGGTCCATTGTGATACCGCTGCATAGTTGACATTCAGTCCGAGTGGAACCACATTAAGCTTTTGGTAAAGCTTATAAGACGTTTGACGCTTGTCTTGGACAGGACGTCAAGCTCGGAAAAGAAGAACGACCCCAGATATTTATGCCTTCTCTAGCGAGCGCAGGATAGAAACATAGAATGGTTTCATCCTCCTCCTCCTCGTCCCTGCAGCTTCTGCAGAAGTCATTTGCGATGACTCCCAGTCTGGAGGCATGTCTGCCTATTAAACAGTGCCCTGTGGTAGCGGCCACTATCTAGCGGCTACCTCTAGTCTTCCTAACGAGGGAAGGGCTCTCGATCGCTTTAGATCTAGAGTCGGCCAGATAAGCCTTGCTGTTCTCTGCACGTTGAGAGTTCAGCCCATCTTGTATTGGCTTTAGATGTGGTGTACTCCTTGAGCAGCAGTTTGGAAGTTGCCATCGGGATGCTCGGTGAGTTCCGAACCAATGAAGAGTCCAATATACCTTTTCTAGCAAGCTGGTCTGCTTTTTAATTTCCACGTATGCTCTTATGCCCCGGTACCCATATTAAGCTAATAATAAAAAAGTTTGACATTTCGCCTAATGCAGCACGGCATCCTGTGGCCACTTTAGAGTTGATGGATACTTGCTCCATCGATTTGATCGCTGCTTGGCTGTCCGAAAAAATGTTAATTTCTCGTTTAGAGATAACATTCTGAAAGCCATGTTGCAACTTATTTAATTGCCATCATTTCGGCTTGGAAAACACTACAGTTATCAGACAGCCTACGAACCAAGGATACCTCCAATTCTTTTGAGTAGACCCATACCCGACCTTTTCATTTAATTTTGACTGTATAGAAATGTATACACCCTGGTTTCCACGGCGCACCTTTATTCCAGTATGTCCCAGGTGGAATAAGCGTGCCGTAGTTTCCATCGAAGGAAAGCAGTGGTTTGCGGTAATCAGTCCTTGGTGGAATGAAGTTAAATTTGTAGAGTATGGATGCGTGTCCTGTTCCCAGGTTCCTCTATGTCCAGTTTCCCTCAGTCTGGCCGCCGAGCAAGCTGTTCTCACATTAAGTAATATTTGATTTTTCTTGATCGGACAGATCATTTGGATGGTCAATCCAATGCAGATGCCTGCGTCATTTAAGCATTCCCTCGCTGATTTCTCGTACGTTTTCAGGTGAGCGTAGAAAGAGGAAAAAAATTATCTATTTCTATTTTCAGTTTGCCGCTCATGTTGTGCTTTCTTCAGAGCGGGAGAACTGGTGGCTAATTCATTAGGAAAGTGAAAGTGACGCCAAATTTTTATGATAAACATGTTTTTGACACTAGTTTTGTATCGAATCAACAGAGTATGTATGCAAAAAGGTCGAACAGAGTATGTATGCAAAAAGGTCGAACTTCGACCATTGGCACACTTTAATAATATAAGTTGTATGTAGGTGGGATGCAGTTTCCATTTCCCAATTCTATACTTTCTGTTTGCTTCTTAGGAGATAGGCTGCTGTAGCTTGCAGACAGCCACCACTGCTGTTTTTCGATATTCATGTCATTTCATGACAATTATGAATGGAAATTTGTATTTAGCTTGTTTCGGGAAGGACGAGTGCTTTGGCGCTATCTTTTTTACTCTATATCGAACACCAGAATATGGGAAAAATCATATAAAAACCCGATAAGCATGAAAAAAATTTTTATAAAATCTGCCAAAAACTGTTAAACCTCTCATCCAACTAGCATTTTGTTACGGAGTCTTTTGGCACTATCTTTTTTGCTGTATTCCAACCACGAGAGGACGCTGGAATACAAATATCTCAAAAGTTTGTTTAAAAAGGTAGGAATATGACTTTAATATTTATTGATCTTATTATGAGTGAGGGTTTTTATTTAGTCTATATTTCAATTTAAAAAGAATTTTACAATTTTTGACAAAAGTAATATTTTTTCCGAGGTAAAGACTTTTATGACTTTTTCCAAAAAGTCTCTGAAATGAGAGTCTTAACAAACTTTTATTATATAAAAGTTATTATTGATAGGTAAGAGTAAGCGTTATCAAAGAAGAGTTAATTATAACTTTTATTTTTAACTCTTACTTAATAACTCTTATTTTTAACAGTTATTGCTTACTTTTATAAAATAAAATCAAACTTAAGAGTCCTTAAAGACCTTTAAATTAAAAAAAAAATTATTTTAAAAGTCTTTGAAAACTTCTATTTAAAAAATTAATTTTAAGAGTCTTTTGAGACATTTACTTTATAAAAGTCTTTTTAAAAACTTTTTAAAAAATATTGTAAGTTAATTACAAGAATTATATATTCAAGATTCCGCCTTGCGCATGTCCGCTCTCTTTGTGAGCACGTGCATGTGACGTCAAAAGTCCAAGAGAAAAGAGAGTCAAACTGAGGGGTATTCGATTTAAAAATCTCCTCATTTTCTTATAAAATCTTGGTTTTGTAAAAGAAATAATTTTAAATCAAAAAACAACGCTTGTACAGAAAAAATATTAATATTTTTCATTACTATCTTTGATAAAAATTTTATATCTTATTGGGGTGTTGACTTCCGTGTTGACACCCCTTCACAAAAAATAGCTATGTTGCTCGATTTATTTTGAGAGCAGTTTGACTGTTTCTTTGTGTTTATTGCGTTTGTTTCCCAATCAGCCAATCAGATTCATTTACTTAGTTTAGTTTGTTGTTTATGTGATATTTTTGTTTGGATGTACTTTCACTTATGACGTTGACCTGCGCAGTAGATTGCCATTTCTGCGCACTTAAGGCGTGATCTTCTTTATATTGTTTTTGAGTTATTTATTTCTTGAATATGAATCTTTCCAATAGTTCGACAAGATTAACAAAATCAATCAGTGGAATAAATTGGTTGCTGTTGTCAACCAATAAATAAACATATGTATTTTTAAATTTTTTCGCAGTTTTTTAATTGAATAATTAGTTAATAAAATAAAAGTCTCAAAATAACTTTTTTAAAACTTATATAAAAATTTTTGGAAAATAAAAGTCTTTGGAGACTCTGATAGGCAGGTTCTGCATTTCACTTCCGAGTGAAAGTGAAATTGAATCATGATTGAAATCGATTTTTATAAATAAAACTAATTTTAAATTAAAACTTAATTTAAAAGTAATTTTGAACTTTTTTAAATAAAAAGTTAATAGTCGGACTTGACTTAAAAAATTAAGGCAGCAAGGTGTTTGTACAGTTTTGTAATTTTTCTTGTACATCTTTCAAAAAAAAAAAAAGAGGAAATATAAGAAAATAGCAACATATAAATCTGAAGTATTAAGTACAGTAAATATAAGGAATTTTCGATGGGTAGAGATTTCTATTCCCCAGCAAGTTTATACATAAGCCGTCTGACTAGTTGAAATAAGAAGAACATAGTCTTTGCTGCTTACCCTAATTCCGGAGAGCGGTGGATGTAAGGGACATAACAAATTTCCAAACGCAATATTATATATATAAATACATTATCAATTACATTATATTTTAATGGATTAAAGCAAATAAGGACGTTTTTGGACAAGGTGCCACGAAAATTCAAAAATTGTATGCTCTTGGAAAAACACATAGTAAAAGTTGTAGGTCTAATTTAACATTAAATTTCTGCATACTTGATTTTTCGCATATACCCTCAACATCTGTATTCATGGTCGAAACCCCTATTTCTCGTGGGTAAATACATGGGTACATATATAACGTAACTCTGGTATGTTTAAAAATCAAGGACTTATTGGCAGAGTTATAGAAGAAAATATGCGCAAATTTTTTATTTTTTTCTGCATTTTTCAACATAAGCAACATTTTGTTGCTGATTTTTATAAAGCACTATACCTGTTTATTATAAGATTCTGAATGAGTTTTTAACTCTGCGAAGTAAAAAACGTTGGCACTTTAATTAATACCACCAAAATTTAGACAATCACATAACAATCAAAAATTCTGCACTATCTTGAGTGTACCTTTAGATACGAATATTCTTCACATAGGACACTGTGGGTAAAAATCGAGAGTGGAATCGTGTTTGACAATATATTGTTATTTAAAGTCTATATATACCTTTGTTGAAAACAAGTCATTTTTCTTACAAAAAATCTAAGCATTTTGAGATCGTTATATTTTACTGTTTTTCTCAAAAAATAACTTTGTTCTTGCGGGAGAAAAAGAAATCCCTTTTTCCTAAAATTATTGTTGGGATATCTTGACAACTCTATGCAACTTTTGAGACCTCCTAGAATGTGAAATTAAAAAAAATTGTAATTCGATACGCTCTTATGTACCTAAAAAAAATCGGGCACCGTGAAATGAATGTATTTATTAGGATATTCACAATTGCGTGGTTTTCAGTGTGGTTAAAAAGCCCCGTGGTATAAATACCACACTTTACCGAGCGGTTTTATATTTGTTCTTGTTTTACATAAAAACTCTAAAAACCAAAAGTGTTGTTTTGATGTTAGATTGACAATGTTGGGTATGGTGTTGCAGGATAAACCATGAGATCTTATGTTGACAGAAGATCGTCCTATGTATTGGGATCTATCTAACAAGAATCCTACTTGTTGACTTTAAAGCGAGCCACGCTGATATTGAAGGCCTCAGAGGCCGCTCTTTTTGCAGATAAATCAACAGTATACTTATCCAATTTTTATTGCTGAGCTTGGACTCTAAACTCGACTCTGATTTATTAATCAAAAATGTTCAGCTTATATAATAAAATTACAATAAATACTTCTAAAAACACTCCCACTTTCCAGTCACTTTCCAAACATTCATTTCAGTATATTCTTGTAACCAATCACAATTCTTTGGTTACGACAGAAATGCTGAAATATGCACTTTCAACTGACATAGTTCAAATTCTCAGTGCTTCTTATTTACTCTGATTGACTTCATATTGTTATCTCAAGATTAAAGAAATAACAATTATGAAAACAATTATTTCATCAGATACCCTACTATTCTTATGAATTCTTATGAATTATGAACTATTCTTATGAAATTTTATTTCCACACCTTTCCTCACATTTTGACCCACATGTGCACACTGCAATATGATCTTGTCTTTTATTATTTTTATTTTCAATGTGAAGTGGCCGCTCGCGTTGACCCACTGGCTTATTTATGATTCATTCATCATTCTGTTTCATTTATTTTCTGTAATTGTTTATCTGTCGCAATTTACCAAGATCGTATTGCATTCACATGTGCTTAGCATTGCAAGGTTCTGACCTTGGTTGTGACCTTGGTTGTGACTAGGTGTTTTGTTTATTTTATTCTTACACGTTTTAATGCTATTGTTTATTCATTTGTTTGTTATGCACACAACAGTGTGATAGTTTTAAGTAGCCCAATGCAATGTTTAACGAACGAAGTTTTTAATTTTCCATAAACAGCTGATCGGTTGCCAGGATCGATTTTCAGAGAGCGAAACGGTTATGATTTTTTCAAAAAAGTCAACAAATTAAGCGTTCTTTTTTGACCGACTGTATTTCGATCAAAAATAACAGATAAATTTTTATTTTTATTTTTTGATCAAAAATAGAACTAAACAATTATATTTTTATTTTTTGTTTAAAAATGCAAGATTTTTAAAATTTGACTCTTATTTTTTCGATAAAAAAAGTTATAATTTCACTTTTATTTTATTGCTCAAAAATAAAAGTTAAATTTTACTTTTATTTTTTCGATCAAAAATAAAAATTTAAATTTGATCGTAAAAATAAAAGCCAAATTTTAACTTTTATTTTTGATCGAAAAAAAAGGTCAAAAAATAACGATTATTTATTGACTTTTTTTAAAAAAAATCAGAAAAATGTAAATCATTAAAGATTATTATTCCTTAGCTAACAAGCATCACATTGCTATATTCAAATATCGACTAGACTAATTCTTTCCATCTGGCTTTTTGAATAGATATATATAAATAACTGCTATTTTCAGTCCCTGGTTACTTGCTAATTACAAAAATGGAATAAGCTCAAAATGTAAGTTAAGCTTTTTCAAGCCTTATATTAATAAAATATATCAAATTCGATATTTAATTTATTTGCTTAGTAACAAAAAGCTAAAGCGGGAGGTACCCAACCACAAATTTTATTTTAAAGGGTGCGCACTCAGTAACCCGGCGTAGTCGGAATATCATGAGATACGGCAACACTGTGGGGAGAAGCGTTTGTTTACACTAAAGCTTAAAAAACTTTTTTTCAGGTATTCATTTCATGCCACTCATGAAATTTATTAAAAAACCTTGTTTAATGCACTAAAATATTAATGCACATTGATGATTCAGAAATGCTGAAATATGCACTTTCAACTGACATAGTTCAAATTCTCAGTGCTTCTTATTTACTCTGATTGACTTTATATTGTTATCTCAAGATTAAAGAAATAACAATTATGAAAACAATTATTTCATCAGATACCCTACTATTATTATGAATTCTTATGAATTATGAACTATTCTTATGAAATTTTATTTCCACACCTTTCCTCACATGTTGACCCACATGTGCACACTGCAATATGATCTTGTCTTTTATTATTTTTATTTTCAATGTGAAGTGGCCGCTCGCGTTGACCCACTGGCTTATTTATGATTCATTCATCATTCTGTTTCATTTATTTTCTGTAATTGTTTATCTGTCGCAATTTACCAAATACATGTATTGCATTCACATGTGCTTAGCATTGCAAGGTTCTGACCTTGGTTGTGACCTTGGTTGTGACTAGGTGTTTTGTTTATTTTATTCTTACACGTTTTAATGCTATTGTTTATTCATTTGTTTGTTATGCACACAACAGTGTGATAGTTTTAAGTAGCCCAATGCAATGTTTAACGAACGAAGTTTTTAATTTTCCATAAACAGCTGATCGGTTGCCTTTTTTTAAAAAATTCAGAAAAATGTAAATCATTAAAGATTATTATTCCTTAGCTAACAAGCATCACATTCAAATATCGACTAGACTAATTCTTTCCATCTGGCTTTTTGAATAGATATTTCGAAAATAACTGCTATTTTCAGTCCCTGGTTACTTGCTAATTACAAAAATGGAATAAGCTCAAAATGTAAGTTAAGCTTTTTCAAGCCTTATATTAATAAAATATATCAAATTCGATATTTAATTTATTTGCTTAGTAACAAAAAGCTAAAGCGGGAGGTACACAACCACAAATTTTATTTTAAAGGGTGCGCACTCAGTAACCCGGCGTAGTCGGAATATCATGAGATACGGCAACACTGTGGGGAGAAGCGTTTGTTTACACTAAAGCTTAAAAAACTTTTTTTCAGGTATTCATTTCATGCCACTCATGAAATTTATTAAAAAACCTTGTTTAATGCACTAAAATATTAATGCACATTGATGATTCAGAAATGCTGAAATATGCACTTTCAACTGACATAGTTCAAATTCTCAGTGCTTCTTATTTACTCTGATTGACTTTATATTGTTATCTCAAGATTAAAGAAATAACAATTATGAAAACAATTATTTCATCAGATACCCTACTATTATTATGAATTCTTATGAATTATGAACTATTCTTATGAAATTTTATTTCCACACCTTTCCTCACATGTTGACCCACATGTGCACACTGCAATATGATCTTGTCTTTTATTATTTTTATTTTCAATGTGAAGTGGCCGCTCGCGTTGACCCACTGGCTTATTTATGATTCATTCATCATTCTGTTTCATTTATTTTCTGTAATTGTTTATCTGTCGCAATTTACCAAATACATGTATTGCATTCACATGTGCTTAGCATTGCAAGGTTCTGACCTTGGTTGTGACCTTGGTTGTGACTAGGTGTTTTGTTTATTTTATTCTTACACGTTTTAATGCTATTGTTTATTCATTTGTTTGTTATGCACACAACAGTGTGATAGTTTTAAGTAGCCCAATGCAATGTTTAACGAACGAAGTTTTTAATTTTCCATAAACAGCTGATCGGTTGCCTTTTTTTAAAAAATTCAGAAAAATGTAAATCATTAAAGATTATTATTCCTTAGCTAACAAGCATCACATTCAAATATCGACTAGACTAATTCTTTCCATCTGGCTTTTTGAATAGATATTTCGAAAATAACTGCTATTTTCAGTCCCTGGTTACTTGCTAATTACAAAAATGGAATAAGCTCAAAATGTAAGTTAAGCTTTTTCAAGCCTTATATTAATAAAATATATCAAATTCGATATTTAATTTATTTGCTTAGTAACAAAAAGCTAAAGCGGGAGGTACACAACCACAAATTTTATTTTAAAGGGTGCGCACTCAGTAACCCGGCGTAGTCGGAATATCATGAGATACGGCAACACTGTGGGGAGAAGCGTTTGTTTACACTAAAGCTTAAAAAACTTTTTTTCAGGTATTCATTTCATGCCATTCATGAAATTTATTAAAAAACCTTGTTTAATGCACTAAAATATTAATGCACATTGATGATAAGTGAAATAAGTGCTAAAGCACAATTAGTATGGCACATGATACTCGTTTATTCGAGTTGATCCACACGAGTCGAAATGCTGAAGGGTGGTATGGGGTAAACTGGCGCATTTCCATCGGGGCAATTTGCCGCGGCTTGTTTTCGCGTTGCACTTCCAAGCTTATCAAACATTCTTTAATTCATCAAGCCATTTTCAAAAGCATGGAAAAGGGTCAAAAGTCAGCCTAATCTTTCAAGCGGAAACGATGATGTAAGAAGTAAAAAATCTGCCACTGAAGCTAGAAGCATCTATTCAAATAATGCCAACTTTAAATAAAAACACGAATATAACATAAACGTTTACTGTTGATATATAACATTTGGTAGATTTCACTTTAATTTCCGCAAAATACCCGGTTGCGAGATATATCCCAAAACTTTTGGTGCTCGGAAAAGCCCTCATAGCTTGTAAATGATATGCCGCACATTGTAAGAATTTGTGATATGTTTAGTCAAAGTAGTTTTGATTTGAATGTCAATACGATGCGATATATGCTCAGTCTGAAATAAGACCAACAAAGGAATAGTACGCCGAATTACCCCGTTCTCCCTTACTATTTTTTGCAGATTTTTTTATTAAATATAAAAGTAGCCGAATTTAGGTAGTCAGTCGATAATAGGTGCACCTACTCGCAATTGAAAAAGTAAAATTGTGTTTTTGTCTGTGCTCATAAATTAAACATTTTTATTGATAATTTTTAATTTACTCCTTTAACTCGCCTGTTTACACTTAAATGCAATTTTTTATGATTTGATTTAATGAACGACTTTACTGGAGTTTACTTAGATTTGGCCTTGATTGAGCAAATGCGGAGTATTCTGCTGCCATTGAATGGGAAAACGATGAAAACAAACCACTCCGCATTGTCGTTGATAGCACACTTATTGATGTAGATGTATCTGAGCCATGATTTCATACCATTTTGCAAATTTAATTTTTCATGTCAAATTCTATTCCACTCATTTTCTTATGTTTACAGCCGCCAATGAGCGAAAATAGAAATCAATCAGCTCTATCACGTGTTCCTAACTTAGGGGTTTTTTTCCTAAAGGGGGGAACAAAGTGGAATGGGATTTTTAGAGACTTTTTAATAATCTTACGCATTGAATAATCCAATTTACTACCAAGGGCTATGGATTTACTCCGCGATTTTTTCCGTTTCATTACCTGCTCGTGTAAGAAAACAAAATGAACGTGACGTCTAGATCTTTTGCTAAAGCTGCCGAACTTGTGAATGAGTGAAAGAGACAGAAGAGTTGATTTTGTCTGGTTTGACAACTCAAGTGTTTGGTTTTCACAACAAAAATTCAAAATCGCCTTCACCTTGTTTTAAATAAAAACCGAAAAAACAGTTTTTTTAAATATTAAATAATTAAAAAAAAAGATTATAACAAAATGTTGACATTCTTTTTTGTATTGGGGAATTTCCAAGTCAATGTAGCGATTTTAGAGGTTTTTGGCTAAAGCTTCAGGGATAAATATTTTTGGAAGTTGGTAACACTGGCTCTATCATGAAAAATTTTTCACGCGGAATCGGAAAAGGGACTTTTCATTTTTAAGATAAACCTCGAGAACATTTTGGACATTTTTAAAGCAAATTTGTTGATCGATCGTAAATGAGTTACGTGCTTTTGTGCTATGATTTTTGAAACAAATTAGTTAACTTTTTAACTATCTTTCTATTTATGTTTTGGGGCTATTTCATCTGATCTGCCGGCTTATTAAATGGTTACGTAAATATGTCCTTATTGATTTTCCCTCTCTCCATAGACTATCTGTCTTATATTTTTGTGCACAAATCCGTCTTCTGCTTTCCAGTATATATTTGTTTTATCTTATTTGCTTATCATTGTTCTTTTTTCGCAGTCCTATCAAATTGATTTCGTTATTGATTTGCATGCAAACTCCAGTCTACATGGTTGCTTTATTTACGGCAACACCTACGAAGATGTCTACCGCTATGAGCGTCACTTGGTGTTTCCACGCCTATTCGCTACGAATGCCCAGGACTATGTTGCACAAAATATGATGTTTAATGCCGATGAACGCAAAGCTGGCTGTGCACGACGTTTTTGTTGCGAACGCTTGAGCGATACTGTCAATGCATACACGCTGGAAATCTCCATGGGTGGTCACTATTTGAAGGATGGCAAAACTGTGGCGCTCTATAATGAAGATGGCTGTGAGTAGTTGTAATAATAAGTACTAATAGAAAGCAAAAATACAAAGCATCTTTTACAGACTATCGTTGCGGACGCAACTTGGCGCGCACCTTACTGCAATACTATCGCTTCATTAATGTGTTACCTGTGCCTTTGGTGCCCGATCTGCGACAGAAGCGACGTAATCGACCACGCACACACCATTCGCGTTCACGTTCAAAAACGCGCTACGAAGTTAAGCCGCGACCCAAGACCACGCGTTGCTATGCGCCCATTAGCTATACGAATCTTTCCATTTGCTATGATTCCGGTGGGTCATCAGATGAAGGTTGCGGCTACTCACCCACTCGTCTGCTCGGTCCAGCTAGTTCACATTTTAGTGGTTATCATAATTATCGACGTGCTGTGGTTAGTTCAGTTGCGCATGCTCATGATCAATTCTCATTATTAACTATCAAATCGGCCAAATTTGATCACTTGAATTTCTCAAACGATGTGGTATCCCGTCGCGCCGGCTGCAAAGCGTCTAGCTCGCCAGAGAAGACAAGCAAACTGGCTTCAGCCTATGAAGCACCTGTTAATGTACCGCCCAAGCCATATTTGTCCATCATTGATTTGAATCAATTGACGCGCAGTAGCCTAAACATGAAATCGTGTAGCTTTGATGCTGATAATCGTGGTTAAATCTTCAAATTTGATAGCTAGTTAAATGCTTTTAAATTTTAGCTTTTGCAATTTAAACTCTGACAAAAAAAATAAATTTTTTCTTTATATGCTTATGAGTTGTGTTGTTCTGTTTGGGGGTAAAGCAATATAATGTTGCTTATCGTTGTTTTTTTTTTTAATGGAAGCTAAATCGGACCAATTTTTGTGAACTCAACGCTTCTACCACACAAAAAAAAAAACAATATGCTAGAAAAAATACAGAGAATTGTAAAGTTTTCTATTTGTATTAAAAATACATGGTGGCACAAAACTTGTTGACTTTTACAATTAACAACAATTAATTCAAAGTTTAAAATTTAGAAAAAATAGTTCGGTTAAATAATAGAATAGCACCTTTAAGAGACTATTTATCAATATAAATTTTATATATAAATCTATTGATTATAGCAAAATTCTAGCAAATGTTGTCTAATTCAACAACTCACAGCACTGATTAAAAACTAACTCAATCGTAGACAGCCGGCTCTTGCCCTCATGGTCTAGCGGCACAGACAGAAAGCAACAAGTTGAACCGAACAACAAAAGTTTCATTATCAAGTCAAATAAGACTTCAGCATTTTCTCAGAGAACTAGCTAAGGAAAGTTGATACTATTGTATCTTTGGCTACAAGCCAGGCGGCGCACAGTGACTCAAGCCCATACAAAAGTTGGACAAAAATAGAAAGAGTGGTCATATCTTCAAAAAATTTTAGTTAAATTTGAAAACGCTGATTTCAAAAATGGAATTAGATTAAATGCATACCTATTATTTTTCTCAAAAATCGCGTTAGTATTCCAAATTTTCTGCATTTTAAAATATTATAGATACATAAAAACTTTAAAAATTTGGAAAAACAATAATTTTCATTTAACCCTGGAACGCTATACTTATTTTACATACGTTAAGGTAATACTTCGTCCAATCGACGTACTTTTTTTTAAAGATGTTGTATACGAAAACTTTTTAAATAATATAGATATGCACTAAAAAAAGTTTTAATGAAATCTTTTATTAAACAATAGGAAAAAAGGAAGAGTTATAAAAAAAGAAATTATTATAATAAGTTGTTTGTAACTTTAATATTATTATTTGTTCTTAATATTATAACAATCACATTTGTGTTTCTAGATTTGTGATTTAATAATTGAAAAAGTATTTTTTTTTATTTATTCAAAAATAAATGTTCAACCGAATTCCATTCAAATGAATATAATCAAATCAATAAATTAATTTTATTTTACCAGTGCTGAACATAAATATAATAAAAAAATGTTGTCTTAAAACAAAATGTGACTTTCTTTGTTCACTTTTGTTTTATTTTTTTTTTAGGGAATTAATTTTCAAAATAAACTAGAACTTAAAAACAGAAACAAAACTGACTTAACTCATAAACAGTCTTTTAAGGTAACATGTCAATAAATGCAAAATCAACAAAATTTTCAGTTGTTAAGACTCATTTTATGCACGAGGCACAAAACTCAAATTTGTGTTCTCCACAGACGCTTTTTCCGCATTTATGGCAAGAAGATTTCATTATCCTGAGTTTATTGCACGGACATAAGCAGCATATTTTGCGCTTTTTTGCCGAATCGTCTTCTTATTGAACATTTGTCTCGGGATTACGCAAAATATTTTGAATATTTGCCTTTATTGAGGTTCCTAACGTCGCTTCGTCTCCGGCTGTAATCGTGTCGACAGACAGACGGCAGACTTGACGTGACGTGACAGACATGGTTTAATCGACTCAAACCCGTCGAAGTTTTGGAAATTTAACTAAATAGTTTGGAAATAGAAGTTGGGTACCTTAGCTCTCTAGAATGCAAGTTTAACATATTTTGACTTTGCACAAAGTCACTTGAATTTCTTCTGAGCGTGTATCTTCCTCCTTTGTTGTGGCTCGGACGATGGCTGTTGGAGTTCGGTTATCTCATTTAATTCCTCCTCTGGCCATCTTTCAGTTGGGGGCTCAAATTCAATTTGACTTTGATCTGCTGCTCCACCTTATCATCTACGCCATATGTTGGCACATCGCTCTGCGCGACTTTGTGCAAAGGCAAACTATTTTAAACTTTTCTAGGGCATTTAGGTGAGCCAAGCGGAGAGGGCCGCCACCAGTAGAGTTTAACTCTTTCTTGTTGTGCCCCAACTTCTTTCTAAGATAAAGCTTATAGTCATTTCAAACCTAAGACAAATACAATTGTGCAATCGTCATATTGATATGCACGACTGCATAACTTACTTTTTATCATCCATCATCTTTTCTTATAGCAGGAGCCAAACTATTTAAATTACGCAATTTTGGTCACAGTGAGATACGTCACAATCACTTAGTCGAGGTAACAATATGAATCAAGCAAAATATAACCCTTACACAGTACGCGTGGGGGTATAGAAATTAAAGAAAGTTGCTTTCAATATTTTTAAAAATAACCTATTTTTTGTACATTTTTTCCTTAACGCTACAAAACGAGAATTTCAAAAAGTAATATAGTTAAAAAAACCCCGACTTTCAAGAGATGTAGCACCCACAAAAGTTTTGGGTTCTGATATTTTGGGTTTGCTCTAGTGCAGGAATTCTTTTAATAGCGATACCAAATTTGTAAGATTTCGTGACCACAAAAATTCTAATTTTTGTCGATTAGGCAAACCACTGTGCGACGGCAGTGGCGCTATTTAATTTCATGGAAATTCCGTTTTGTTATGTTTTTAGCCGCTCGCTATTAAATTGTATTTTAGATTTCGAAACTTCTAACGTTGTTTGTACTGTATTTACGTTAGTAAAAAGTAATTTGATTGTTATTCTTTTTTTATTATTTTACAAATCAAATTTGAAGTAACAACAGGAAAAGAAGATTGAAAAATAACACTTATTGGCTTCATTTCATTCAAAAAAGTAGTCCTGGTAGCCATACTTTCTTCACACTTGGATTCACAGTTTTGATCTTGAGTTGTACTTAATACATGGCGTATACATAACAGCTTTTCACAAAACTTGTTTTATTAATGAAATAAAAAAAAAAATAACCTCCTTACTGTTTAACTACAAACACTCCCGAACTCAAACTGAATCTACAACATATAATTAAATATTCTAACGCTAGTTAAAATTGCGAACCACAAAACTGAACTGATTAACACATTTACGTGTTAATCGTAATTAACGAATCGATTTCAAAACTAAGGAAGTTAAAACGAACATGCAGACAAACCACAACAGAAAAAACCAACAAGATAGCAAAAGAAGGAAAATAAGTCAAGTGTATAAAAGACAGTGTAGAGCAGATACCAACTGCCAAATGGAAGGTAACAGAGCATGGATGAAATAGACTCGCAACGGGCGCTGCATAAAGTAGTTTTTGTTTATTTTCCTTAGGCCGGTACAAACATTATCAGCCAATCTTATCAGCGAAAAAATAATAAAAGAAGAAGAGTACGATAAATTTAGATGAATAAAATAAAATCATTGGAAAAGGCAGTACAAGTCGAAATCACTAGGTGGCGAGGATACGATGAAAACTTTTTATTCTGTTTTACAGAGCGATTCATGGAAGCTGTTCTTTGCGAAGGTAGCAAAGAAACTACCTACATCTGTAAAAAGTTACAAGTCTGTAAAAAAAGTTGGATTTCTATACTACAGAACTTTAGTCAAAATATTATTTAAAGTAAGAACTTTTAAAGATATTCACTATTCAACCCTGCCATTATTATATTAGTTAATGTTTACCAGCAATGCTGGTGTTTTCGCCACTCAGTAACAAAATCATTAGTTTGTAAGGAAATATTATCGATTGTAGAGGTACTTGGGTATGGGAGGTAGGCGGAGTTGTTTTTTTTATATTGAACCAGCGCACAGGGGATGCCCCTATAAATGTGTAATCATTGTGTTTTATTCGAAAGATGCGTGATAGTTAGTTGGTACTTATTAGAGGGTGAAAAATACAAAAGAAAATAATGATTAAGTGCAATATATAACTTCAACTGTACTTCTGTGTATTACGTTATGTATGAATGTAGTATGTACACTTTCAATGTTAATTGTTTTTGATATTGTTGGTAAAGTCGATTGTCCTCTAATTTTATTTATTTTGCTATTCTAATTTATTTTATCTACGTTTACACCGTACAAACTACGCTTTGAGTTCTCCAATCTATAGATCCTAACTTGAATTTAATGAGCTATCAGAATATTGCGACATTGATCTTGCTAACTCCAAGGATACTCTAAGTTATTACGTAATAGTATTTGATTTTATTTTTATCTATTGTTATTCCATTTTAGTTTTCTATTCTTTTTATTATGTTGATTTTTTATAACTAAAAACACATTCTAAATGCTTGATGGTTCAAATCATTCTTGATTTTAAATACAAATTTTAGTTGTTTGATAGTTTGAACAAGTAATTGCTAAACAACAACAATATTTTTCAATATGAAAAGGAAAACACCACTAGCTTATTTTATTGCAATTTCGGCGGAAATCGAACCCGGGCCGTGATCGCCGTGCGCATTTTAGCGCACTACACCACAGAGGCGATGAAATTTGAGTGTCAATTTCTCAGTTTTACTCCCTTTCATATTTCCTGTTGTATTACTTTTGCTTTACTTTAGTTTATGCTTACGTCATTATATGGAGTCCAACGTCTGTTGGAATTCACCAGTAACAAAGCATGATTACTGAAGTTGTTTTTAGATTTGCTGAAAAATCTTCAGGCTGTTTCAGTGTGTTTTTGGTCTGGCTCAACCATTTGATTAAAGTTTAATGACTAAAACTATCAAACATTTAGAATTTGTATTTAAAACATAGAAAATCAACGTTATTAGATTTTTAAGATATAAGAAATTGTTTGTAAATAGTATTCGTTATCTGTAAGAAATTTCACGTTGATGATTTATGTATGAAAGTAAACGAAGATTTGTGCAAAATAACAAATTGTTCTAAAGGTAACAACCTTATTCTTAATCCACTTAAATCATTTGTTTTGCCAGTTTTTAAATCTGGTTACTATTTCCTTAATATACAGGAATTTTCTTATATAGTATCGAGCTCAAATTTGTTGATAAGGTTAAAAATCTCAGTTTTTATAATAACTCTTCACTCTCGTGCGAACATCATGTAAATTCCGTTGTTAACAAGGTTTATTGTGTACTGCGAAACCTTAGGTGGACTGCATCATTTGTGACTGTAGAGACTAGAAAAAAATTAGTGATTCAGCTGATTGTTCCAATTATCTCTTACTCAGATATAGTGTATAGTAAAGTCGATTCCCGATCCAAGCTTAAGTTACAATAATGTTTAATAATGCTGTAAGATACATTGTCGGTCTTGTTTGTTTGACCTCATTTGTCGCTTGAGCAACAAAGTACTTGGTCGCAACATCTTCAACTATTTGGATGCTAGAAACTGCATCTTTTAACACAACGATCTACACTCGCACTCTTGATTACTTATTTGAAAAGCTACAATTTTGGAGGTCAACTAGAAATCTGAATCTTTTAATTCCTGCTTATAATTTTTTAAACTCTAACAGACTCTTTTATGTGAACGCCATCAGATTTTGGAATTTAATGCCTTTAAATATAAAAAATATAACAACTAAACGCAACTTTACGCATGTAATTTTCCAACATTTCTCTAAAGGCCCTATCTTTCTCTTATTCTATGCAAATGTATTTAAAAAACCTAAATTTAATTAAAATTGTTTAGTCTTTATTAGTTGGTATTCTTGATTTTGTCGATTTTTTCCATTTTTATTTTGAATTAATTATTTTTTGATTTAGATCTTTTAGTTAAATTGTATTAATTGTATTATGTTAAATTTTTACTTATTTTTTTGGTGTCACTTGTTATTTTTTTATGAATCTATATTCTTACTACATTTTAAAGACTCCGTCTTGTTTGTGAACATTTTCTCTAAATAAATAAATAAATAAATAAATAAATAAATAAAATAAAATAAAATAAAATAAAATAAAATAAAATAAAATAAAATAAAATAAAATAAAATAAAATAAAATAAAATAAAATAAAATAAAATAAAATAAAATAAAATAAAATAAAATAAAATAAAATAAAATAAAATAAAATAAAATAAAATAAAATAAAATAAAATAAAATAAAATAAAATAAAATAAAATAAAATAAAATAAAATAAAATAAAATAAAATAAAATAAAATAAAATAAAATAAAATAAAATAAAATAAAATACAATACATAGAATAGAATAGAATAGAATAGAATTGAATAGAATTGAATAGAATTGAATAGAATTGAATAGAATAGAATAGAATAGAATAGAATAGAATAGAATAGAATAGAATAGAATAGAATAGAATAGAATAGAATAGAATAGAATAGAATAGAATAGAATAGAATAGAATAGAATAGAATAGAATAGAATAGAATAGAATAGAATAGAATAGAATAGAATAGAATAGAATAGAATAGAATAGAATAGAATAGAATAGAATAGAATAGAATAGAATAGAATAGAATAGAATAGAATAGAATAGAATAGAATAGAATAGAATAGAATAGAATAGAATAGAATAGAATAGAATAGAATAGAATAGAATAGAATAGAATAGAATAGAATAGAATAGAATAGAATAGAATAGAATAGAATAGAATAGAATAGAATAGAATAGAATAGAATAGAATAAAATAAATTGTTAATAAAATAAATAAATAGATATATAAAGTGAAATGTTACTTCATTGGGACTATTGAGAGAAAGGAATGCAGAAAATAATTATTATAAAAAAATGCAACTCCTTAGAAGAAATCTAAGAAATAAAGCGAATATTTTGGAACTTCCTAACCCAATGTAAGAGTTTATTTATGGATATTTATTGATAAAATTGCAAACAATTACTATTTTTAGTTTTTTGAAAAACTTTCTTGATTTTGCTTGACTTACTATGTGGAATAAGGTTAATGCACATCACACCAATCCTTCATTTTCAATTTTCACAAACGATAAAAATGCAGCTGATCGAAAGAATATTAGGAGTATCCACAATTCAGTGCACTTGCCAGTGCAGTTGAGAACGTCAAAAATCTGCACAAGTACTTTTCTACTGTAGCCTAAACTTGAGGACTTAATCAGTTTTGCACTTGTGCACATTGAAAAATTTGACAGCTTTTAAAAGTGATAGTGGTGTGTTCACGAAAACCCAACTGCACTGTCCTTGCCAGTGCAGTGAATCGTAAATATCTCTATTAAATTTTCCACTGAATCAAAAGTATTCAAAATATTTAGTGATCGCTTTACACAGAGCAAAGAAAAGATGATAATCAAAAAATACTATCAAAAGCGACGATCAAAAACCGAGCATCAACTATCACCTTAGCCGATTCTACCCCAGTATAACTACACGGTTAAAAATCATGGACTAAATTTTAGTAAACTTAATAAAAACGCTAAAATATTACTACATATTTTTAAACCTTGCCGTTTAAAATTTAAACTATTCAAATACTAACTCATATTTAAAACTCTACAGTACTAAAATTAGACCAAAGAAATATTACAGCTTCCGTTTTATCTTTATGGTTTAAATTGAAGTACAAAAGAAATATTACAGAGTTATTTT
This sequence comes from Dichetophora obliterata, assembly GCA_963920525.1. Classification (NCBI taxonomy): domain Eukaryota; kingdom Metazoa; phylum Arthropoda; class Insecta; order Diptera; family Sciomyzidae; genus Dichetophora; species Dichetophora obliterata. The sequence goes on along the minus strand of OY986435.1, from coordinate 242,942,467 downwards.
TAGCTTTTTGGTTTAAATTTGAGAACAATTCGGTATTACTTGTTTTTTTAATACAATTTAGACTAAATTCTAGTACATTTGAATGCTTAATTTGAATTTGGACCAGTAACGGCGATTCGGTTCATATGTTTATTTATTGTCTCTAGTACGCATAGCGCAATATTTCTATTTCTAGATAGCTTACAAACTAGATGTAGTGGGTTCGAATCTCACAGTATTTGTTATTTTTTTTTTAATATTTTAATCCAAGCCAGTACTAAATTTTTAATCAAAGCTGTATTAAAACCATATTTTATTATTTTGCAAATACTAGATTTGAAACCAAAGCTGGTGTGAACTTATATGTAGTACAGAAAAGTTTTAATTTTAGTACAAGATTTCTAACCGTTTATGTGATATTGACTCTGTGTGGCAAGTATTGTGCTTTTGCCCGTCAAATGAAGTTACTAAGCGATCCTCTTCGAATTTAAAGAAATTTTACAATTTTCAGAAAGCCTTTTGGTATGGGAGTTTGGCGTAGTTTTCATTTGTTTTGCCAAGTTTCATACTCAGAGTGTATATTTCATTAAGGTAAAAGCTTATATTCCAAATTTTAAGTCTAATCTTATGACTTTTGTGGAGCATGAAGAGTTTTGATACACACTTTGTATAAGAGCTAGAAATGGTTTTCATAAGGTTTGGCTTATCTATTCTATATATCTATGTATATTACGGCGTAAACTTTTTTAAAATTTTGGGGGCTGAATCGGAATTCGAAAGTTCGTCACTAAAAAACAAATTTTGAGAATTTTTTCAGATTTTTTAAAAAGGTTTAGAGGTCGCCCAAGGTCGCTTTTTCCAAAAAAGTAGTTCTTCAAAATAATACGTATGCTTTCTACTCAGAATGAGTGCCTAAAAAATATAATAGTTGACATCAATAAATACATCAATTATAAAAAAGGCATATCAAGTGAAAAATTTTTAAAACGAATGGTTTTTACAATTTTTTTGGCAATAAACTGTATTATTTACTTAAAAAATTAAGTACAAAAAGTTCTGCTAACTTCATTCATGACCTTCAGATTCTTCAGGTTACCCTAGTGGCCCAAAGTAATGGCTCTTTGTATCAAACTTGGGGAGTTCTTTTCTAGACTTAATACGGCTACGAATAAATCCATCTCTGGCTTCTGTACCACAGGTCGCCAACGACGCCTCTGTCACCAGTTGCACATATCTTTAAGCCGACTGGGAATGGCAAGGGAGCATCCCTACCCCTTCAAATTTTAAACATGTTAAGTATATTTAATTAAAGTGTAAAGTTTTTTAAAAATCCTCCCCGATGCCACGCATTGCCTGATCGTTTTCTTTTCACGCGTTTGTGCTGCGAGAGTTTCCATAAGTTTTTTTATAAGTTAATCTCAATAAATTTTACATTTATTCACTTATACGCTTACTTACTTACTTAGTTGGCGCTACAACCGTACGTCGGTCTTGGCCTCATCTAAGAATTTGCGCCAGCCATTTCTGTCTTTCGCTTGCTGGCGCCAGTTGGAAATTCCAAGCTTCGTCAGGTTGTCCTCTACTTGGTCTTTCCAACGAAGATGCGGTCGTCCTCTTCTGCGTTGACCGCCGCTGGGTACCGAATCGAATGTTTTCTTCACTGGAGCATCGTCCTTCATGCGCTGAACATGACCAAGCCAGCGAAGCCGCTCGATTTTAATGCGCTTGACTATGTCGATGTCAGCGTACAGCTCATACAGTTCATCATTCCACCGTATTCGGTACTCGCCATTGACGCAGATTGGTCCGTAGATCTTGCGAAGAATCTTAATCTCGAATGATCCTAAAGTCTTTTCATCTAAACTGCTCAGCGTCCAGGTTTGTGATGCATAAAGTAGGACTGGCATGATGAGCGATTTATAGAGCTTGATTTTCGTTCGTCGAGAGAGGGCTCTGCTTCTCAATTGCCTACTGAGACCAAAGTAACACCTGTTGGCAAGAGTTATTCTTCGCTTGATCTCAATGCTGATGTCGTTGGTTGAGTTAATGCTGGATCCCAGATAAACGAAGTTCTTCACAACCTCGAAAGAGGTATTGTCAACGGTAACGTGGGTTCCAATACGCTGGGACTGTTTGTTTGTTGACATTAAGTATTTCGTCTTATCTGCATTCACTGACAGACCCATTCGACTTGACTCTCTTTCTAATATGGAAAATGCTGCACTGACTTCGCGCGTATTATGGCCAATGATATCTATGTCATCAGCATACGCAAGCAGTATAACACTCTTGTAGAATATTGTGCCACTACGTCTCAGATCAGCAGCTCGGATGATCTTTTCCACCATTAGGTTTAAAAAGTCCCACGATAAGGAATCACCTTGTCTGAAACCTCGTTTGGTAATAAATGGTGGGGAGAGGTCCTTCCATATTTTAACTGCGCTGCTGGTGTTGCTCAGTGTCATCCTGCAAAGTCGTATTAGTTTTGCAGGAATACCAAATTCAGACATGGTGGAGTACAGGTGCTTCCTTATTGGGCTGTCGAAGGCGGCTTTGTAGTCGGCAAAGAGATGGTGGGTGTCGACTTATTTTTCTTGAGTCTTCTCCAAGATTTGTCGTAGCGTGAAAATCTGGTCGATGGTGGACTTTCCAGGTCTGAAGCCACACTGATAAGGTCCGATCTTTCACATAAAACGCTTGACAGGACCTTATATGCGATATTAAGAAGGCTTATTCCACGGTAATTGGCACAGATAGTGGGATCGCCTTTCTTTTGGATTGGGCAGAGCACACTGAGATTCCAATCGTTCGGAATTCATTCGTCTGACCATATTCTGCATAGAAGCTCGTGAATGCATTTAAGTAGAGCTTAAACAGCTCAGCAGGTAAGCCATCAGCTCCCGCGGCTTTGTTATTTTTAAGCCGAGCTATAGCTGTCAGAACTTCATCAGAGTCGTAACTTATACTGCTAGTAAGTGATAAAATTGTCAATACAAATATTCACTTGATATGTGGAACCTCAAAATGACAACATTTTGAGCCAAAATTTGGTGATTATTTGTTTTCAAGCATATAACACAATTAAGACTCAGGAAGTTTGAATTTTAAAAAACTTTTTTCGCTCCACCCTAACGTACATATGTATGTGCGTTTATCACGTATAGACTCCAAAACAGCTGAACCAATTCTTGCGAAATTTTCAAAGAATCTAAAACAACATCTTGAGTGTTACTGTGGAGTTTGGAGTTGACTAGATAAGGGGTGTGGCGCCTCCCATACAACCTAAATTTGCAATATCGAATAGCTTTAGAGATATATGTGGAACTGCCTCGGAATTCAGTAATCGACCTCAGTTTACATATGAAGTTTAACTGATAACTTTTTTGGGCATTAAACAAGGGGGCGTGGTGCCTCTTATAAAACGCAATTTTGCGATATCGAATAGCTTTGGAGTTATAGGTCGCACAGGCTCGGACTTTAGTATTCGACTTTAATATCCACATGTAAACTTGTACAATTTGTAAATTATTTAATATAATTATTATTATCTATACTCTACATTATTATATAAAATTGAAAAATATCTTATTTGTGCTACAGATGTATGTAGGGGTATTTTTCTTTCGAAATTTTAATAAGAAGTATATTTAATTATGATATTAAATTTTTTTCACAGCGCAACAAAAAAAAACTGATGAGCCTCGAGCAAGACGAAAATTGAGATACATATAAATGCAGAGCGGCGCTCCAAAACAAAGCAAAACACAAGAAAAAAATACCAGTTTTTATTTCTTTGATATGTATTGTCTTAACCCAAAAAGGACAATGATGCCATATGGCATCACTAAGTCGGATGTCGCAAAACTAACCGCATCACATCAAAATTAGATAAAATTAGCACATGTGTGAAAAAATTGTCCCGTATTTAAGGCGTTAAGGAGATTGATAAAAAAACATGACGAAGCCGCGGACAACAGTGGCCTGCTAGTGTATTAATAATAAGAAAAAGGTACAATTGTAGAAGTTTTTTATGTCAACAGATTTTAAGTGAGTAATCACGTTGTTTTTTACCTAGTTTAGGTATGTCTTCTAAAAAGGATCATCAGAAGATTCACAAACGCTATGTGGAATTTTTCTCAGATTTAAAAAGCATGCAAAAAATATTTTTAAAAAAGGTTCAGAATGGGCGATTCTTGTTTTCTCTATACAAAATGATACGATCGTCTAACGTACAAATTTGCCTCAGAACTTTCTGGTTCAATGGGACTGGTTTGAAAATCCTCAAACAGCTCTCCACTAGTTATTGACTACAAATACCTAATCGAAGTGGAGTCAGAACTTTGCATTAGCCACAGCTAAACTTAAAATTTTGTTGGTTTATCTGTAAATTATGACTAGGTTTGCCATACGAGAACCTTTTCAACCATGTGCGGATTTCGTCCGGAGTTGGGCTCACAAAATAAAATATACTGTTATTTCTTTCCTAGAAAAAAATAGATACTTACTAATCTATTGTTTTTTCTTTCCTATTAAATAAAAGGAGATTAGGTATCAAAGGAGGTAAAAAGCATTATCAGTTTTTCACTCAATAAAGTTAAGAACGTTGCTAGAAGCTTTTTGGTAGAATACATAGTTTGTTCAAACGAAGCAGAAATGAAATATACCAAAATTATGGATGCAATCTAGTTTCAGTTTTGTGCATTCATATTATGCCTAAAACTCTAATGCCGATTCTGATTTTTTTTTTTGTAAAATATTTACCAAAAAATTCCAGTGAGAAAATAAAAAAAATAAAAATAGTTCGAACAAATAAACATATCGTCGTTACAAAAGTAAACTTTCGAATCTGAAAAATAAAACTTTTCATTTCCAATGAAAATTCTATGGAAAATTAAAAATGAAATTTTTCAGATTCGTTAGTTTACTTTTGCAACGACGATATGCAAAAAAATGGTGTACAAAAACGTCACACTCCGCCCCCCTACCAAAACTGTCAGGACTTGTTTTAAAAAAATTATGGCAAGTTAAATTATGAGCTTATTTTGTAAAACACACTCAATTACCTCACTTGAAGTTTTTTGTCTGGCAGTTCCATTTCCATATCAAGTAGAAAAGCCCTCTCTCTCTCTCTCACTGAAATTTTCCTTCAAATATATTGCCAGATAAAAAATCTTTCGCAAGTGACTGCTTTCGTTTTACAAAATAAGGCCATTCATTTATATTTTTTAACATGTATTTGGACTGCCATCCTGCTGAATTATAATTTGTTCTTCGGAATAGGCACTCATCTGAACAGAATTGTTAAGATGACTCTTTTATCGCAACATGCTTGGAAGTGAATAGTTTAAATGGGTTTTAACCCTAGGATGTGCGACTGCCTAGGAGGCGGTAAGAGACCCTACTGGGCCTCGCTAGGCCCATAAATCATGGACGGCTGTCTTTACGATTTTCGTCCATCTAGATGTCCTATCGCAAGCTGCTATTATGTAGAAGTATTGTCAGACACAACATCTGTGTGTGGGTGTGGGGGGGGGGGGGTTAGGGTGCCTTAAAAAGTAAAATGACTTTTTTTAATGACACAAGTAGACTTTTGACTGATTTATATTTTTTAAAACACAAATTTACAAAAACCAAAAATGAGGTAACGATCGTTGAACTGTTGTGCTGGATTTATAACTATTCAGCAGCGTAGCCATGGCACTGAGGAATTTTCTGTGTGGTGTCATGTTAAAGGCAAGTGAATTGCTTTTCATTTTTTTTAACCGACAATAATGTTTTCCGCCTCTTTTTGCCGTTCTGAGCATTGCACTACTCACAGTCTTGCTGTTCCACATAATTCAGGGTAATGCATTTGTGTATTTTATAAAAAAGGTAGAATTGTGAATTTATAAAATATTTCTTTTTTATAATTGTGTATTGACAAAAGCATTGAATTGAAATTTTAACGTTGCTATTCATTGTCCTATTCTTCATGTGAGAAGTAACAAACTGGGATGTCAAAACCTTTAGAAATTCACGATGTTCATCCGTTTATAGGTTTATGCAACTCTTGAAAGTGTAGCAACTGAGCATTTGGTCCATAGTGCTGACACCTGCTTTGTTTTCGTTGTAATCCAAAAATTTATGAGGCTTGTTTTTCCGAAAGAATAGTCTTCTTCATTCTCTCTAGTATTTTAGAAGCAAAAAACCTGTCCTAATTGAGCGTCTGCCGGTCTGTCAGCAGCCTAACAAATTGAGAACAATATCAAGCTCTTCTTGCACTTAGTCACTTATTTTCGACATTTCAAATATTACTTACAATAAAAATATAAATATGTAATGTGACCATATGCACACAAGAGCTTTACACATATAGCGTAATAAAGTCGTCGATTGTGTTTTTACATATTTTGTTCAGTAACTAACTTATGCTATGTTCACATTGAGAGCATTTACGAAAACCACATTTACGAAGGGACCTTTACTCGCTGTAGGAGTAACAGGGACATATATATATAAAGGCTATTCACACTTTAAGCGTACTTTCAACAAACCGTATTTATAGCATTTGTTTTTGTTCAAACTGTGAGCACCTCGCCATGTGACTGTGGTATTAAAAAATAATGCAACCCTGTGATGTATATGATTATGCGGCTTCAGACAAAGCATAAAAATACGAGGTACAAAAAACACGTCCAAGGGCTACTTTTATTTACGCGTGCCTGCCTATTTTCGTTTGTATGCAAAACAATAACAAAGCAAAATACGCTTTCGTAAATTGGCGTACAAATAGCAAATCGTACAAATAGCAGACCAGCGTATTCAAACTGTGAATAGCCTTATAGTAAGTGCTCACGATGTGAACGTAGCATTACAGACGTTTTCCATATATTTAACGGGCGGGCTTTGTGAGGCCCAATAGTTTCACTTACGTACTATTATAAAAACAGATAAATTTATTCTAGGAAAGGCAAATTCTTTTTGGTTTGTTTTGATACGTCTATTAAACGTCCATTAAAATGGGTCTCGAAAAGCCCAGTCGAACATCCTAGGGTTAATATCATACAATTGGAAACAATAACTATAGGTATAATGGGTTAAATTTACCCGTATGAGTCCACAGTTAAACGCAAGTGTCATCACGTTCCAATACACAGAACTGATAAGAAATTCGAACTTAAGCAAATATTAAATTTTTGGTTTTTCAAAATAAAAATTTATACATAAAACAAAAAAGCATTAAATACAAGCTTAATTAAATTTAAATAAATTGCGTAAAACAAACGACTTGCTTTTTTTAACTGCAAAAATTATACGAAACAAGAACAAGAGCAATAACATTAAAAAAAATACAATTCAAATAAACAAAAAGAAATTGTTTGTATAAAAAACCTGGAATAAATGGATGGCACTGTTGGTTGGATGGGTTGTGGGCATGGTTGTGGGTCGCAAGGACGGCAAGCGGAATGAAGAAAAAAAACGTAAGTATACACATAAGAACATAATTGAATTGAAAGAAAATACATTCAATTTTAAACATTTACTGTGATTAATTGAATGTTAGCAAATGATCTAAATTAAATAGATGATAGGGAAAAAGTTAACACAAAACAGAATATGAAAAAAAAGTATGGATATTTATTTATTAACTGCAAATTATTGAGACTTTACTTGTTTCGGCTGAGTAGCATTTCGTCTATTTAGCTTAACTTTGAACACTTATTTTGAAAATGCTTAATCTTCCACTGGTTTTAATATCAAACGTTTGTAAATATATTTCTCAAACTTTTATTTAATACAAAATTCAATTTAATAAAATTTTGCACAAAAATTCACTGAATGTGAGCAGCTGATTCGGCAGAATGTGAAACCAAAAATGTGACCAAGAAGCACAAATCAAAAGTAGGATTTGATAAAATTGCAGAATTCCATAAAACTGCGTGTGCAGAGAAAGAACGAGAAAAACTATGAATAAAATATGTGAAAATTATTTTCAGAATTTTGGCAACAGCACACCAATTTCTTTAATAAACAAAGTTAAATTTGTAATTATTTACTTTCTGATTTACACACTCAGCACTCTGCGTTTAGGATAAAAACTCGATTTTATTAAACTTTTCTGTATATTTACTAGAATTTTGTTAAATAGCACAACCAGCAACAAAGAAAATACACGATAGAACGCAAAAGAAAAAAATGTGCATAGATAAAGCAGTTCGAGTATGACAGCTGTCTCTTCTATTGTTATAATTGGGTTGAATTCCACATGTGGGCTGTGGAACTTTACGGTTCCTGTCTGTGCTAAATATGCGGTGGTGCTAAATAAAGCGTTCTCGTACTCTTAAATGCTGGCAAAGCAGTTCAGAAATAAGGTTTGCAGCTTTGGTTTGAGCTCGAACTTTGTATTTCCCAGCGTCTACACGGAACAGTGCAAGTCCGAGAAACGCAATCATTTATATATTTTTACTAATACACTCACGTTTGATTCACTGTCCGCGCCCAATAAACCAAACAAGAATCCCAATCAGCAAAACAAGCTTGGAATAAGCTTTAAACAAGCTTAGAACCGTAAGCATCAAGCTTGGAAAAAGCTTTAGATTACTATTCGAAAATGCTTACAAGTAATTGTAGAATAATCGAAAACTATCCCTTGGAAAAATATTCCTTGCTATAAGCTTAATCCAAGTGTTTCTTTACAATTGAAAATAAGGCTGTGTGCGAATTGATCTAAATGCGGCCTAAACTAAATAGTGTCGATAAAACAGTGCTTCCTAAGTTGGGAAGCATTTAGGTAGCTCGAGAAGTTGCCAAGTTATTTAGGAAGCACTGCCTTATCGACCCAATTTAGTTTAGGTCGCATTAAGATCAATTCGCACACAGCCTTAGTATATGAATAAGCTTAATCCAAGTGTTTCTTGACAGTTAGAAATTAGTATTTGAATAAGCTTTTTCCAAGTGTTTCTTTACATTTGGAAATTAGTATTTGAATAAACTTTTTCGAAGTTTTTCTTTACAATTGGAAATTTGTTTTTCAATACGCAACTTTTATGTATAAATATATTAATCAAACAACAGCTGCGTTCCTTTCGGCTTAATATAATCGCGATAACAAATTTTCTCAAAGGAACGGCAAGAAAAACGACTCGTAGAGGGCACTACCGTTGCAGTCAAAATTAAATTAAAACAAGCAATCATGATACAATAACTATTAGGTGTCATGAGAACGTGTGTCGTTCAAAACTGTTGTGAACTGTTATGGTAGCGATACCTTAGTGAACGATGTTTTTCTGACTGTGTTTTACTCTAAACGTCAGAAAAATTGTAAATTATTTAATTTAATAATTAATATTATGCATTTATATAAATAATTTAAGTGCAATTGTTGGCTCCGCTGAATGCATCCACTGTATGTGATACACGTGGTTTGTTTTGTTTTCTTTTGTTTAATATTTGATGGTCGCAGCTCGTGAGAAAATAGGTAGCTGTCATGGCTACTTAATAGTCATTGTATCAAACAAACAAATAATTAAAAAAATGAAATGACAGCTCATAAAAATACACAGGTGCGGCACCTGTGTTTCAAATTTTTTAAAGGCTCTATCACAGTTTTATATGGATAGCAAAAATAATCCTATTTGTTATAGGATTATTATTTTTGTTTTTGCTTTGCATGTAAAAAAAAATAATCTGGATTATGTTGAAGCGAATGGAACGCAGCTAATGAGCAGCCATCTTACATTTACTACGTTTCCATGGCGAGTTGAGTCTGAGTTGGGTTTCCGTCAAGTTGACAAAATGGCGTTTCAAGTTCAAAAGTGTTTCCATGTACAACATCGAGTCGAGTTGCAATCGTCAATTTTTTAGGTTTTTCCACTTGTGCTCAATATGCACAGTATTTTTATTTACGATGTCTCTTTTCTTAAACTCACTTTCGACAATTTTATATATTTCACTTCTTCTAAATTTTTCTCCATCCATTATATCAAGAGTTTTCTTTTCTTTAAATATTTCAATCAACAGCAAAGTTTCTGCAGCACTCCAAAAAACTCTTCCAGTAGCCATTTTTTCTTGTGATAAATGAACTTATTCGCTTTGACAGATAGAATCAGCTAATTCTAACAAGTTTCGTGGAGTTTTGTGGATTTAACGAAGTTCAACTCAACTCGCGTTTCCATGGGGAGTTAATCCCTAGTAATCCCGACTCAACACGCCATGGAAACGTAGTAATTGACAAATAAGAATAAAAACAAAAAATCGCCGGTTCGAGATGCTGTAGCTGTAGTATACCTCGACCTCATTTTTCACTATCAAACTCGGACTTGCCTTCAAGAAAACTTGCCTTGTTGCTTTTAAGACCTCAGTTGTGGTTCTGTCCTTTAAATTCAATATTTTCCACAATTAACTCGTGGGGATTTCTATGTTTAGTCAGAGAGTATGTTATATATTATAGCATATTAAATAACATAATAAGTTTTCATTTTAGTTTGTAATATATTATATGAAATAATAAGAAGAAATTAGAAAAACCTCACTGCAGTTTAAATGGTATAAGCCAGGGTTAAAAGATAGCTAAAAGGTAAGTAATATACAATTCCAAAGGACTACTAATTGTACAAAGGACTACTAATTCTACTAATTGTAAATTTTGTAAAAAGTCATATTGGAAATATTTTCATTAGTAGTAGAAAATAATTTATAAGTTTTAATAATTTGAATTTACTATTAAATAAATTTCAATTTGTTTATAATTTGTTAAAATATAATAAATGCAATGAATACATGCATAATTAAAAATTAATATTCAGAAAATCTAAAATTTTTTTTAATATTCACAACTTTGAATAGTCACTTTGAGGATTTTTAAAAATAAAGTCAAGTTCAATAGATATTATTTTTTTATCCAAATTTTGGTTTTTGAAACTTTTTGTCCAAAATAGCTTCAGACTATGTTTTAGCCACTTATTTCAATTTGTTTATTATTTGTTAAAATATAATAAATAATACTACCTAAATATATTTCGACGCCTGGTAAATTAAAAATGTTATCAAATGCAATCACCAATGAATGCATGCAGAATTAAAAAATTATGTTCAGAAAACCTAAAAGTTTATTTTTAATATTTTTAGTAAAGACAAGTTAAAATAAAGTCAACTTCAAAAGATATAACTTTTTTATAAATTTTGTAAATTTTGGCCTAAATAGCTTAAGACTATGCTTTAGCCACCTGTGATTTTTTTTTAAAAATTTTTCGTAAAAATACCCAAACTCTACATTTACAAAATATTACCCTTCTGGTAAAAAATGTCATAACTACGTAAATAAATGGAATTAAATGTATCCTAAGCAATAAACTGATTTTTCTAAAAAAGCTTCAGCCAGTTGTAATTTTTTTTAAAATTTTTAGTAAAAATACCCAAACTCTACATTTAGAAAATACATCCCAAGTAGAATTTTGCGACCACAGGTTACTTAAGACACATTTTTTACACGACGACGTTGCAGCGATACTGATTTGGAAAATATTTTGTGGGAAAAGTTTGTACAAATTCCTAGGATACTACTTTACCACTAGGTCACAGAATGTGGTAACGTTTTATCAAGTGTTACCTTTAAAAAATGCATCACTCATCATTCATCAAGATGTACATTTTGTAACAATTAAGGCGAATGTACACGATTCACTATCATCGTTCACTTTGGATGAAACATCTGATATGTAAAATGTAAATTGAGTTTCATCTTTAAAATGAAGATGATTGTCATCCACATTGAACAGTGAAAGAAGTAGAAGGTCTTCCTACTTTTGATGAAAGTGAAAGCGAACCGAACTGATGTTTCATTCGTACTGAAAAACAATTGAAAAGTGTTAACTTCAAGCAGAAAGTTTAAATATTTTTTATTTAATTGCTGAATAGCTTTTATTTATTTAATTTTTTGAAACGTCAAGAAAATGAATCAGTCAACGAATATATTTTGACATTCAACACCGAATCATCCATCAACTTTAAAATTTACACTTTCAATAATGTAAATTAAAAATTGATTCACTGTAATCGTTCAACGTTCACTATCATCGTTTTGAGTGAAATGTGTAAATTCGCCTTTAGCTAATTGCGACCCAAGTGTAGGCATCACTCATCATTCATCAAGATGTACATTTTGTTACAATTAGCTAATTGCGACCCAAGTTATTTAAAATGGTGTACGCAAATTATTATTATATTTAAACATTTTTTATTAATGTATGAAAATGTTGCAATATTTTCTGAATTCAGCTTGCGCTTAAATTCTTCTGCAATTGGCAACTCTATAATGCTTTTATATATCAATGTGTATACTAAAATGTGATAAGTCACTTCAAAGTAATTTTGCACCACTTTCGAATCATAGTGGTCTCTGTAACGTAACCAATACGTAACATCATGTCAATTTTGACACAAAAATAAACGCTACGACGTCGCTGCAACCCAAATGTGGACCATCAGTTCTAGTTGGGATATTACACTTCTAGTACAAAATTTCATAAATGCCTAAACAAATGCAGTTAAATTTATCCTAAACAATAAGCCCTTAAAAAATCAAAATACAAATCAGAAAACTATCTGCAAGTTAAACATTTTGCCAATATGAAATATATGAAATATGAAAATCTGGCTGAACAAAATGTAAACATTGAGATCCCTTTTCTTATAAGAAAAAAACATAACTCAAACAAAAGAAAGCTATTCCTAGCTCACTTTGTTACATGCAATTTTCTTTTCATTCTCCTTCACTACAAAACAACAAGAGAAGATCTAACCAAGAAAAGATCTAACCTATTTCTACCTCCCTTCATCACACGCTTACTGTTGCGTATTCCTCTTTCATACGCTCCTATGGCTAAATGTCAGTACTGCCACGGCAGCAACGCCGGCAGAGGAAGATTTCATTTCCAAAAGTTCCACCGGACGCACGGGAACTGTAATTTAAGTTCCAAAATGTGTCTGAGAGTTTTGAAACCTCTATCTGTATACATACTCTCTGGTTTAGTTTCCATATTTCTTAAATGTAGTAAAGAGCAAAGACAGTGAAAAGAACCACGACCGAAGCCGGACTCGAACCGGGGACGTCTGGGTTGATGGTCTAGCGCACACTCCACTAGACTACATAGGCCAACAGTTAACAGCAATCGCAACTTTAGACAGTTACAAAATTATTACCTAGGCTAACATTTTGCAAGTATGATTGGAAAACACTTAAAGCAAGTCTTTCCAAGTATTACTGTAGAACCCTTACTTCTTGTTTTTTACGCAATAATTCTACAAAGCAACTTGGAAATTTATTTCTTACGCAAATGTTTTACAAGCGTGCTTGGAAAAGGCTTGGTTTTTGCACTGTATGTAAGCTTAATCCAATCGCTATTTTTAAATGGCTGATTGGGATGGAATAATTTTACAAACGTAAGCATCTTGCTTGGAAAAAGCTTGTACAAATTGTTGTGAAATGTTTTCGAATAATTGTAGAATAAACAAATAGGAAGCCTTGGAAAATATTCCTAAGAATATTCCTATCAAATTGAATATAAGTGTTGTTAATAAGCTTTCTACAATACTTACTTTGCAATTGGAAAAAAGTGTTATTGAAGTTTTATTGAAAACAATTGGTAAATATTTGGATATAAGTATTTATTATTGTTAGTTTTTTCCAACAGTTTTTAAAAAATTGGGAAAAAGTGTTATTAAAATATTATGAAAACAATTAGAACCAAGTATTATTTTGAGCTTTTTACAACTGTTTTAAAGGATTTGGAATGAATTAATTTGATGTGGATCCTTTTTTAAAAGTAAAGCCACAACTTCCTTGCTCTGATTCCGTACATTTAAAAATAATTTATAACGCATTTTTTAAAATCTTAAATAAAAACTTATTTAATCAATTCAGAAATCTTACAAACTTTTTAATTCAATCACTGAACACAAGCTGACAAACTGACATCAAAATTATTAGTGATGGTACTTTATTTTTTATTGCAATAGTAATTTTCAATGCTTGGGGAATTCCCTTATAATGTGAAAGTTGTGAAACTATTACCTCTGAAAGCATTTTCCAATCATGCTTTGAAAACGCTTGCAAATTAAACCTAAAAGTAAACTTACTACAAGAATTAATATAAAAAGCTTACTTTTATCATATTTCAATAAAATTTTACGACACAACTTGTATATTTATTACGTAAGCAAGTATTTTCAAAGCATGTTTGGTAAAAGCTTTAATTATTCTACTGTAGGTAAGTTTACTCCAAACACTATTACAGAATAGCTGATTGGGCGGTTCACTATCAGCGCTACTGTCAACGAAATTTCAGAGACAGTGGATTTTGGCACTTGCAGACAGTAAAGTAAAGCTTCTGATGTGCTTTCGGGGATATTTTTCCGATTTTTCGAGATATCTGTTATTTTTACAATAAGCAACACTAAAAACTTGTTTATGATTGCAAATAAAAATTGAAGTGAAGCTTAATACGACGCAAATGTTAAAGTAAATATGTATAGTTTATAGTAATATATTTAATAAATATATACTATTTCATAGTTATTTAAAAATAATCATTATTAAAACTGCAATTGCAGCGAGAATCCTCGCATTCGATGACATCTTGTCAATCAATTTGCACTTACACTTGTAGTCGCTTACAACTTGCAGATGATTTAGAGTTTTTTTTCGAAGACAATATGTGTGCTTTACTTTCGAACTTGCACTGTCCCGTGTAGACGCAGGGTTAGAAGAGTTTTAATATTTTTGTGCGGACACAGCGGACACAGACAAATTTTTTATCCGTGTGACTTGCACCTTAGCGGACACGGACAAATTTGTTGTTGTTTTCGCGCGTAAAATGAAAATCTGGAAATTGAGACAGCTTCTTTTGCCCGCGAAAACAACAACAAATTTGTCGGTGTCCGCTAAGTGTGACATGCGACTTGACCGTCAAGTCTTGACGAGTGTAAACCAGGACTAATAGAAGCACCTATCTGCTGTCTACCTGTGCAACCCTGTGTGCAACTATGGCGCATGTCAAACGAGAATTGACGGTACGTTCAAGTTTGTTCTTTCCCTTTTCCACATGCGTCGATCGCCCTGAAACAGAAGACTTGACCGTCCAGTCTTGACGAGCGTAAGCCAGGACTAATAGAAGCACCTATCTGCTGCCTACCTGTGCAACCCTGTGTGCAACTATGGTGCATATCACACTTGCGCGGACATGGACAAATTTGTTGTTGTTTTCACGGGCAAAAGAAGCTCTCAATTTCCAGATTTTTATTTTACCCGCGAAAACAACAACAAATTTGTCCGTGTCCGCGCAAGTGTGACATGCACCATAGTTGCACACAGGGTTGCACAGGTAGGGAGCAGATAGGTGCTTCTATTAGTCCTGGTTTACACTCGTCAAGACTTGACGGTCAAGTCTTCTGTTTCAGGGCGATCGACGCATGTGGAAAAGGGAAAGAACAAACTTGAACGTACCGTCAATTCTCGGGCAATTTGATTTGTGTTCGTTCATTTACCAGTTATTTTTTTATTTTATTTAGGCGTCATCAGCGCAAACTTCAGAAGGAAAAGGGAGAAATGAAAGAAACAATTGACCGTCAACTCTTGACGAGTGTAAAGTGAATTGTCAAGTTTAAAAGGGAATATGCGAAACTTGACCTTCAAGTCGAGACTAACTGGTGTTGAGGACGAACTTTAAAGAAAATTGTACATAATTCTACAAACAATATTTTCTGGCCAAAAGAAAAATTAAAGTAAATTTCAAATATTCTTTATTGAAACGGCATAGCTTTATGTAATGGTCCATTTAGCCTCGCATGGCACAGCAGCGTATGCAACGCAGATAGAAAGCTAGCACACAGCCAAATAAATGGTGATTATGCAACGCATAGTCACATAGTCAAAATAAAACAATTAAAAAAAGAAACAACTATTTTATTTTAATAAATTAACCGCACATGGTCAAACAATTTTACAACTTCACATCTGTTTTGCCAAAACGTCAAATACATAGAAGAATACACAGAAATCAAAATGAATATATCTTCTATGTTTATCTATGTAGTCAGAGATGCATTTCTGTTTTTATCTGAGAATTGCTATTCGTTGCCATGTTGTGCATAATCAGATACATACAAATAGCACTAAACAGATTTCGATGTGACGCTTGTTAAGCCATGCACTGCTATGCCATGCAAGGCTAACTGGACCATAAATCTGATACATGGAAGCGAGGTAGTCCAACACGCATTGCTGCAGATAGGACAACTTACCCTGCAGACACACGTGATAGTAATGGCATGACAGTTGAAAATATGTATTAACTTCGAAAATGTTTCGAAACAAGCTAAAAATTACGCTGCGGCCATACGTGATAGTAAAAGCTTATTTACAAAATGTCGTCAAAGGAAACAGTTCTAGCAAAAATAAAAGTTCTGTATGAATTACTAGATGAACTCATTTTTCATAAAAGCTCACGTTAACGATACAAAGCAATTAACTTTAATATTTGCGCTCTATTTAGTTTCACCTCCATTTTTTTACTGAAAGTAAGTTACCAGTGTTGCATATTTTTAAAACAGCAGATATCCTAAAAAATCCAAAAAATTTCAACAAAAATACAATAAAATCAACACTTTAATCCCTCTTTTTGAATTTTACTGTCCGCCAGTGCCAAAATCCACTGTTTAAGAATTTTCGTTGACAGTAGCTCAGACAGTAGGCAGACAGTGAATCAAATGTGAGTGTGTTAGTAAAAATGTTTAAATGTATTGAGTTTTTCGAACTAGCACTGTCACGTGTGGCTGCAGGGTTAGTGAAGAGACCCAGTCTTGAAGAGTCGTTGAGAGACACATGAGAAAAGCGAAGCTTTTTCACATATTTCATATATCACATATATCATATCATATCATATATACTTCATATGTCATATATATCATATTCACATATTTTCTTTTTCATAGATTCGATAATTTAATGGTTTTTTTTTATAATACAATAATAAAATAATTTTTAAATTCAAAAATTTAAAGTAACATAAACTTAGTTAAAAAATACGCTTTATAATCACACTAGAAATTTTATTACATTTCTTTATTATTTTATTTTATTACATGTTATATTAATTTTGAATTATTTTTCTAAATGTTTTCAATTATAATTATGAAGTTCTATTGATGAAATTATCAGTTTATGATGACTGAAATAGCAAAGGTATGTTATAGATGTTTTGACGTCAATATATTTAGCAAATACTGCATCACTAGTTGCCCTAATCGTGTTGTACAAATATTTGCAAATTAAATTTATCAAAAAGGAATTGCTTAAGTGACTGTGAGCATTCATGTCTTAAGCCAAGTATGCTGTAGCAGTGAAAAGAAATCTTCCGTAAGAAATGCATTGCGTTTTTGACAGCGAAAAGGTAGCGAATTTTTTTTCGTTGCTTGTACGCTGTTGAACCGAAAAATTGTTCAATGCAGCCAAATTCACAACCATGATTGGAGAATTAAAATGTCAAAATTTCGCTGTCTTTTATATGTCCGTACATTTAATTGGCGTTGAAATTTGACATTCAACAATAATGTTCAACTAACACATTCAACAAACACGTTATAGTAAGTATGTGTTAAGGTAGAATTATAATAGACGTAATGTAAAGTGTAAGTGTTATACAACCAACTAAGAGCAATGCAATAGATCACAGTGTGTGTACGTTGAAATAAGTGCACAGACGCAGGGCTTTAATTAATCCGAATCACCCTAAGGTAATTGTTGTTTAAATTTTCAGAATGACCTGTTAACGCAAATATAAAATGCTTTAAACTAAAATAAGCACATTTTAAGTGTTTGCGTTGCCATATGGCAACGACAGGGTGTTTTGGGTTAATAAAGGGTCCGCCAAATAACTTTTTTTTTGAAAATTTTATAAAAAAAAACTACTGAATATTTTTTCAGATTTCTTTTTTTATTTGAAAGTACAATTCTTCCGGCTAATAATGAAAAATAATTTTTTCAAATGGCTGCCTCGGCTGGCCATGCAGTAGCTTACACGATCGGTCCAATTTTTAAGCACATTATCGATTGTGTGCAGCTATATTTCACCAATGTCTTCACGAATATTGTCCTTTAAAGCGTCAATTGTCTCTGGCTTGTCGGCGTAACACTTATCTTTGAGGGCACCCCACAAATAATAGTCCAACGGTGTCAAATCACAGCTCCGAGGTGGCCAAACGACATCAGCTCTACGGCTGATAATGCGATCTTCAAAAACACGGCGCAAAACATCGAGTGTAGCTTCGGCTGTGTGGCACGTAGCGCCGTCCTGTTGAAACCAAATGTTGCCAGTTGCCAGAACAAAAATTCGTTCAACATGACCCTATAACGATCGCCATTGACTGTAACGGCTACTCCTTGCTCATTTTCGAAGAAAAATGGCCCAATTATGCCTCTGGACCAAAATCCGCACCAAACAGTGACTCGTTTTGGGTGCAGCGGCTTTTCAATGTATGCGCGCGGGTTTTGTGTGCCCCAAATGCGACAATTTTGCTTGTTTACATACCCGCCAAGATCAAAATGAGCTTCATCTGAAAAGAAGCGTTCAAGCGTATACACAACCATATTCGTTCAGCGGAAGGATTAAACTATCTATCTGTCAAATCAGACATGAGCTAAGTGTTACCATTCACGAAATAAGCACCAGTTGAAAAAAAAAGTTAGATGGAGTACCCTTTATATGTTCGGCACAAACTTTATGTTGGGGGTGCTTTTTTTTAAATTTAATACAAACTTTTTTTAGTGCAAAAGATTTTTATGACAATTTGCGAAAATCTAGACCAAAATTTGATCTAATAGACCAAGATATATTTTAAAAACACTGCACATTTTTTGTACGTTAAAGTGATGGAAACACCATAAGACATTCTTATAAACAAAATGGTGGGTAATTTAATTTTTTAAAAAAGTGGGCGTAAGTGGGCATGCATTCGGTAGCAAGTCGTCTTTTAAAAAGTTTCGAAACAAAAAACCGTCAAAAATATAATTTTAATTAATTGATGAATATATTGAAATATTAACTAAGCTGCATTTTTTATAGGAAAGAAGAAAATTAAAAAAAAATGGTTCATATTATGATTAAAAAGTCTTAAACCAACCATTTAAATGATGAAATCAATTATACAAGAATCAAGGCAATTTTTCAACTTTCGGCATTGTTATCATGAATAATAGGAAGCCAAAATATACAAAAATTTACTGAAATAAACTAGAAAATGTCTATATTCTGAAAATATAATAATTAAGTTGAAATTCAAGAATTGGGTTTTGGCCAAATTCTTAGTTCGCTGTCCCACAGTACAGCGGTAAGAAAAATAATTGCTTCAAAATGTTGCGCTTAAAAAGTAATTTCTAGTGCTCCCTGTTAACGTAGTAATCGATGAAAAATATAAACGTTAAAGAAACACGGTTCCTGCTAACCACTTAGATAGATAGTTAAATGAGGAGGAAGCTAGTCAGGGAGCTAGTAGTTACTGCGGCCTCAAGGACCTATTGTATCAAACCTCTATAAGTTACAGTTCATCCTTAATCGTTAAGTTCCTTAGGAACAGAGTGATGTCCTTGGGTGGAACATCCGCTATTTGGTGCGGTTCTAGGTACAATGCACTTTAGTAGCGAAGTCGGGTCCTAATTCCTTACAGTGACACAAAATGTGCTCTGCTGTTTCTTCATCTTCGTTACATAATCTGCACAGATCTTCCTGGACTACACCCATGCTTGATAAGTTCTTATTTACCTTGCAATGTCCAAGTAAGTTAAAGTAAGGAATTGTTTCGTTCTTTGGAGCGAAGTGGTTGGCATGAATGTTTTTGCTTGTCTGTTACCTTTTGTTTCCCTCCAGTAATGAAGTGCCTCTCTGTTAAGCAACATATTGTATTAATGTTATGGCGCTTAGTGCTCCATGGTAGCCCGCAGAATGGTTCTGGGCCTACGAAGGAACTTACAGCTCTTTTTCTGGCTAGTTCGTTCGCAAGCTCGTTTCCTAAATAGCCGCTATGGCCTGGTACCCAAATGAGGTGGACTCTGTTATGGGTAGACACTTTGATAAGCAGCTGTAGGCAATCCCATACGAGTTTGGACGTGAATTAATATGCGCTAAGTGCAAGTAGAGCATCTTTGCTGTCAGAGTGAATGTAAATGCTTTTGTTGCTAGTGGGACTGTTTACATGCTCTCTTGGGCAGATCTCAATTGCATGGACTATAGCTTGAAAAACTGAGTTACCTGTGCTCATGCTGGCATATATAGATTTTCCCTGCCTTGAGCCAAAAATGCCAGCTCCCACGCTTTCATTCGTCTTTGAGCCATCAGTATACCAGGTGACCTTGATAGTCACCAGTAAACCTTGGCCTTTCTGTTTACCATGTGGTTCTTGGAAGTTTAGCTAACCTCTTACATTCGTTCGGCAGGTCTTCAATAGCCCCGTTCCTACTTCAAATCGCTCATCAAATCGTTTGTCAAATCGTTTGACTACATAAGTGTTCATACTCATCAAATTTTTCATCAAATTGCATTTTGTCTTGGACACCGAAGTTAGCACATCGCAATCAGGCGCGGATCCAGGGTGGATATGGGGGCTGAAGCCCCCCCAGACGCTTAATTTAATTTATTAAATAAATACTAGCAGTTGCCCGCGGCTTTGTCCGCAGTAGGTTCGAGTCATTTCAGCATTCATATTTTTTGGAAAGGAGCAAGAAGGAACGAAACGCTTAAAATTGTAAAAATAGTAAGTGGCTCATAAATAAGTGTGTACTATAAAATATTAAAATATAAATAAGCAAATTATTTTCGAAGGTCTTTCTTTTTCATAAAAACAAAAGTAATTTTGTCTAAAATGTTATGAAGGTGTTTGATTTTTTTGGTTGGCTCTTAAATTTCGATAACGTTGAGTATGTATGTCTGCCTATATTCGGTTGTTGGCATTTTTCTTTAATTGAATTGAAGAAGAAAAATATTAAATACCTACAGTTATTCAGCTCATGTAGTCAGTGTTACCAAATAACCAATGTTAATTCTTCTTTCAATGTGATCGATGCACTAATTTCTACTCGATAAAATTATAAAAGGTCATAGATTATTGACACAAATGTCAATTGTTTTTTTTAATTAGTTATTATTTCAATTCACTTACATAAAATGTAGCATATAAAAAACAAAAACAAAACAAAAATGGCACAAAATCGGCTAAATGGCTTAGCCCTATCAAACATTCACAAAGAAATTGATTTTAACCCAGAGGAATCTCTAAAATTTTTTGTAAATTAAAAAAAATCGACGCAAGAGTAATGCGAATCGGGATGTTGAAGATCCATAAGCTTCCATTTAATAACTTAATTTTATACAAATAGCAAATAGCTAACTAAAAAAGTAAAACAAAATCATTTAAGTGCGTGAAGATAAATTCGTCAAACCGACGCTAACTTAGCGAAGACTCAAACCAATACTTGTGATCCGGAAAAAGTTAAATTCGTTCTTTTTGCACAGTACGAATTTAACTTTTGGGAGGAACTTAACTTCGTTCTATATGCAAAGTACGAGTTTAACTTTTGAATCAAGTTTAGCTTTTGGCACAATTTTGAGTGCACAATTAAGACTTTTCCCATATATATTTTTTAAAAAGTAGTGAAACTGGCGTTCATTCATGTACACATATTATCAAGTTTTTCCTCTCTAGCTTCCAAAGGGAGGATGGGTGAACCTCATCCCTGCATATTTTTACTCGCCTAATCAAGGAGAATCACCACCCGAGGGAGTTAAATCTTTATCTGCGGCACCTTGTATAGAATTTATGCAGCTTTAAATATAAAAATACAAGTGTCCCTATTTATTTTTACATTAATGTATGTTATATACATATACTGATAAATATATACTATACTAAGTAGTAGATACAATCATTCTACCTAGTTGCAAAAAAGTCCTGCTATATGTCTGCCGGCAGCAAATCTCAACTGCGGAGGAGATAGATTCTTCCGCGGAGGCCTTAGAGCAAACCATGCAGGTTGCCTTTAGAGTCTCATGTACCACTAGCAGGGGCAAGAAGAAATCTCTTCCTCCGTGGTGGAGCAAAGATCTATCCGACCTTAGGAAAAGGGTTAGGAAATTTTTCAACTCGTGTCATAGGCAGTGTCTTTGGCAACCATACAGAGACATCCTCAAAACCTACAAGAAAGCAATTCGAAACGCGAAAAAGCATTCTTGGCAGGAATACACCCAATCGATCGACAATATAAAAGAATCGGCAAGACTAAGCAAAATTCTGTCCACAGAATCACCTGAGGCAACTGCGGTGGTTCCGACTGGCTCCTTTATCTCAATGGAGAGGGTTATCTGGGCCTTAAGCAGCTTCTCTCCAAACAAATCCCCAGGTCCCGACGGCATACTTCCAATAATGTTACAGAAACTACAAGATGTAGTTGCACCTATCCTACTCTCTATCTTCACTAAGTGCCTCTGCCTTAACTACACTCCAAGGAGCTGGAGAAGAGTTAAGGTAATATTTATACCCAAAGCTGAGAGGAGAGGTCATGAATCAGCCAAGGATTTTAGACAAATAAGCCTCACATCATTCGCACTGAAAACCCTAGAGCGTGTACTGGATATTCATCTCAGGGTCGTTCTAAAGGGTGCTAACATATCCAGCGCCCAACACGCATACCTCAAGGGCAGATCCACAGATACCGCCCTACATGAGGTTATTACCACTATTGAAAGATCAATCTACTTTAAACAATACACTCTTTCAGCCTTCTTAGACATAGAAGGGGCTTTTAAAAATATTCATACTAGGGCCATTTTTGATTCTCTTACCAACCTTGGTGTACAAGCACCGGTGAGAAACTGGATAGTCTCAATGCTCAGTAACAGAATAATCCAGGCAGACCTGGGTGGCTGCCAACTCACGAGATTTGTCAGTAGAGGCATTGGCGTCGGAAGCGGGGGGAAAGGAGGGCAGTTGCCCCCACTTTTTTAGCTAGATAAACAATTTAAAAAGGAAACTTAAAAAGTTATTCAAAATGTCAGTTTTTTTACTACGATAATATTTTTGTATTAGATATTCTCCTATTCTTTCTCTCTTCTTCATAAGCATGCTTGCGGATAACCATTTTCTTTCTCTGTGTTTGCAAAAAGATAGAACAAAATGTTGAGTTTCTACTGCAAACCCACCACTTCAGTTTAAAAGCACCCTTAAGTATGTAGCTTAATACTGTAATATTGTAATCGAAGCCTTCAACGGAAAAGTGCCTTCTGAACAAAATCTAAAAACATAACTAGATCTTTATGCAAATGACTTTGAAGTGAGCGACCTCCACGCGCAACTTAAATTGCTGAAGCAATTGCCTGGCCAAACACCTTCAAATTGTAGTGGCATTGTATCCCAATTTGCAAAAAATTCGGATACTGTAAAAAAAATATTAAATTAAGTTGAAAAACTTATTGCTTTGCTTTTGACTGTTTGCTTTTGACTGCTTCATCTGAGCGTTTTTTAGTGCACTAAGACGACTTAAAACGTATCTTCGAGCAACTATGACACAGAAACGACTCACTCATGCGGCACTTATACACATTCACAAAGATAAACCGAAGAATTTAATTCGATGGAGGTGGTGAAAGAGTTTGTTTCTCGCAAGGACAGAAAGAAACATTTTGGAATAATTTAAATTGATATAACTTTTTGTACCTTATTGCATTTAAACCATGTAAAGATATACCTAGTCTTGCTTTATAAAAGCAATAATTATTTCTTATATTTTCATATTACCATATGAAAGATCCTTTAAAGAATGATCTGTAATATTAAAATTGAAAGAACTTTTAAAAATAATGAAATTTTAATATTTTTTATATATTTTTATATTTTTTTTATTTTAAACTTAAATAAAAAATTTGTTTATTCACATTCATGTTTCTTTTAAGAAATTTTAGTGAACTTTTTTTTGCACCACCATTTGTACTGCCCCCCCAGATGAAATTCGCTTCCGACGCGCTTGAGTAGGGGTACTCCGCAAGGAGGAGTGATCTCCCCCCTACTCTGGCTCATCGCCATGAATGAAATTCTTAATACACTAAATTGCAATGGGGTCAAAGTGGTGGCTTATGCGGATGACGTGGTTGTTATGGTGTCAGGACTGTTCCCCTCTACGCTCAGTGAGCTAATGGAGGTTGCTTTGGGAAAACTCAGTGTCTGGGCTGCCAGGTGCGGCCTAGGAGTTAACCCTAGCAAGACGGAACTGATGTTATTCACCACAAAAACCAAAGCACCACAATTTGTCCTTCCAAAACTCAACAACCAACCTCTTACACTATCCAATAGCGCAAAATATCTAGTTGCCATTCTGGATCCTAAGCTAAGCTGGAAAACTAGCATCGAACAAAGGGTCAAGAAGGCCTGCATATCCTTCTACGCCTGTAAAATACCTTTGGTAGAAAATGGGGTCTTCAACCAAAAATGTTCTTATGGCTATACACAGCGGTAGTGCGACCTATCTTGGCGTATGGTGCACTAGTATGGTGGCCTGCACTGAATAAAGCAAACAACACAAAAAAACTAGCTCGGATCCAGCGATCCGCATGCATAGGTATCACAGGAGGTATCCGCTCATGCCCCACTGATGCACTTAATGTCCTGACACATTTATTCCCCATAGATTTACACATTAAGCTTACTGCAACAAACAGTGCAGTCAGACTCAGAACATTCTTAATCCGCTACCTCGGGAACTGATTCCTAGAAAAACGGACTACGACACTCCCAAACTCGACTTCACGAAATCCTTTACAACCAAGTTTCCCACCAGGGTGGAATGGTGCAATGGGGGAATTGATCTAGCCTTCGATGTGTCCTTTTACACGGATGGCTCCAAGATGGAGTGCGGAGTGGGAGCGGGCATATGCTCTGAGAAACTGGGGGTGGCGGACTCTTTTGTCTACCAAACTCAGCCAGCGTCTTTCAGGCCGAGCTCTTTGCGATAAGAGAAGCTTGTCGCACCTTAAGGAGATCTAACATCAACCACCTCAACGCAGCTATTCTGACGGATAGCCAAGCTGCCGTTAAATCTTTAGCTGCGATCAGTACCAACTCCAAACTGGTAAGGCAGTGTAAGGATGAACTGGCCCGGCTAAGTCACCAACTTAGCATTACCATAATCTGGGTTACCGGTCATAGGAACATTTATGGTAATGAAATGGCGGATGAATTGGCTAGGCGGGGCTCTTCCCTTGACGTTTCCAGAGCGGAACCAGTCGAAGTTCCACTGAACACAGTCAAGGGAGGAATTCGTTCTTACTACTTAACCTTAGCCGGTCATAGATGGAGAGAACTACCAACCTGCAACACATCAAGAAAAATATGGCCCCTTTACAACATAGGCAGAACCCAACAGATGCTCTCAAAACCCCGGAACGACATAGCCAGATTAACGGCTATGATTACGGGTCACTGGTGCATCGGAGTTCATGCCGAGAGAATTGGACTACCTTTCAACACCCACTGGCGCAGCTGCGATGACCCAAATGAAAAAGAAACACTAACACACTTTCTGTGCACCTGCCCGGCCCTGGCCAGGTCCAGACTAACAACGCTTGGCAGGCCCTTCCTCAGCAACCTAGAGGAACTCTCAACAACAAAAATCGACAATCTCCTAACGTTCATCAATCGCACCGGATGGTTATAACCTAGGAGTGCGCTACCCAGTCAACCAACAGAAACACGAGGTTATGGTATCAAAACGGCTCACTAGAGCTACTTGCATGTAGAATCACCATCTAAACCAACAAACCATGTCTGCCGGCAACATGAGTTGGAAGTTCAGTAGACATGCTCGCCTCTCAGACTATGCCGGCCTAGGACATGCCTTTAGAAAAAAGATATAAGCGGGCATGAAGACGAGCATGAGTCCAGACCTTCCGAGGCATGTTGCTGGCAGACATACAGCAGGGCTCCTTTTCCAACTGGGCAATATACATCGCACACACACACACACACCATCCTACGAAGAACACCCAATCAACCGCATATATAAAAGCAACGAAACTTTAGAATTTTCTCACAGTCATAAAATAGCACACATCGTTATTTATACGTAATACGAAAACTTTGCTACTTGAATGGAAGTGCAACAAGGTACCATAACAAAAACAACAACAAGAAACGCTTTGATTGCCGCCTAATAGTTGTGTCAATGGAAAAACTTACACCGTTTCGAATGAAGCCGTGATTCACATGCTTCAAAAGCCAAATGAAAGAAAATCACAAGAAAAATCCTGTGATTTTTTTCATTGCATAAAAAAAAAGTTGCTAACTTTGAAGCCAAAAAGTGTGCAACTTTGAAAATATTTTTATTGCAAACGGAAGTGGGCGAAAAGCGCGGAACGTAACCGCAAGCAAAACTTTTGCAATGACAACAAAATCTGCAAGAAAAAAATAAATCGTAAGGAGCACTAGGCTAAACGCCTTCGTCCTTGCATGTTGGCGCTTTCAATTACAACGCTAGATTATGTCGAAATTATTGCTACCTCCCACAACACACACTCAACCAAACACACACATAGTTACCACACATGCGCTTACTCAAACCTCTCGCTGCTTGCTGCTGCATGGATGTTTTTGACCAGGATCGTCGAACCATTAAGTGGGCAATTAAATTCAATTAAGTTCCATTCAAGTAAGAAGAAGACAGTGCATCCTGGTGGAAAGGCCGAAGAAAGAGAGTGTATGAGTAGAGCAATATTTTCATTTACGACACACAGCAGCATGCAGCACGTCGCATAACGTTACGTTATATTGTACGTAGAAGACGGTCTGTCATGCAACAGCAAACCAAGAACGAGATCCAAAAAGTCCTTTTCAAGTTTCACCCGCAAATGCAAGACGATTGTATAGAGCTTTTGACGTGCTGCATCTCAGCGTGCTGCAATACTTGGCCATGGTTTTGAACGCTAAAGGACGGCAGCAGTGGTTCTGCACGACGTGCACTATTTTTCCGGTGCAAAAGTTTTCACGTTTGTCGCTGCGGACGTTGATTCTAATAATTTCAAAGATTTATTAGAATGATACAGAGCATTCATTGAGCTCTTGTGGTGACTCCTTATTGCTGGTTGCCAGTTCTTTGGCAACTTTGCGCTGTGTTTTCTCAAAAACTTAGTTCCTTGCTTGTTGATGAACTTTTTTCTTTGCTTTGGTCTCTATTCATCTATCCGTCCATCTACCCAGTATTTTGATGAATATCCTTGATTTGTGTGATTTTGTGCGGTTCTGTGTTGTGCACAGAAAAGTTTTCGCAGGATTTCTGCAATTTCAATTAATATTGATTGCGTCTCCTTGTTGCTGAAGTTTATATCTAAATTATGCGATTAGCATGCAACACTGGGTTTTTTCGTGGATAAATGCTGAGTGCAGAATAAATTTAATGATTTTATAGAACTATTTTGAGTTCAAAAGAAGTTTCAAGATAGTTTAATGGCACATATCCTTGAAGATATTTTTCACAAAGTTTTTTTTGCAAAGCTCTCCGACTTGATTACGAAAACATTTTATTAACCGCTTCCTCGCCAAGTTCACCTCAAAGCAGTTTTATTCAACTTGCTGCTGTGATACTACCTGCAACAACAAAGCAAAGGCAAAATAGAACAGCTGGGATTACATTGAACCCCAATCGATTTGGATGCCAACAATAAACGTACTCATATTAAACGCCATGAGCTCATCATCCTTACAACACACTTATGCTCACACACATACACACACACACACACACACACACACACACACACACACACACACACACACACACACACACACACACACACACACACACACACACAAACACGTTTGAATTAAGTGGGTGCTCAAACTTACCGTTATTGTTATAATGAAATGTTCCAATGAATAAAGCGACGTTGGCGCAAACGTTAAAAAGCGCCAATAAAGCAATTTTCATTGTTGCCGCTTTATTTGCTTGGTTGTATGTGGGATTGTGGGATTGTGGGAGGACGAGTGTGATGAGTATATGTGGCGTGTGGTTGCTGTGTGCAAGTGTCTATGAATAGGTAAAAAGTGTATTGTTCGTTCATAGCTTTCGAAGGATCCATAAAGGTGATTATTGCTGAGCTTAGCGTTTACGTTCTGATGTGTGGAGCATCAATATTTATTGAGATATAATAAAAAGTTTCTTGATTCTAGACAATCATCCTATTTCTGACAATCAAATGTTATTTATCAAATGTACTAAAAGGTGTAATATGTCATTTTGTAATTTGTGATCTGTAATTAGTTTAGTAAGTTTAGTTTAGTTTATTTGGAAGTCTTTGAATACAAAAATTCTTACAGACTATATAAATTTAGAGAAAAACTAAAATTAAAAATTTATAGTAAATATATAATCTTAAGACTAGGTTAAGTAAGTTCTACAATATTTTACATAAAATAATTTAGAAATTCTTAGATTTCTTAATGGAATATGAAAAGGTATAAGTTCCAAGAGAGATTGTCAGTCAATTAATCCAGAGATAATATCATAAATAAACATCAATGATGCAATTTTCCGCCTGGAATCGAGCGATTTAAGTCCTAAGAGCATTAAACGAGAGTTATAGGTTGGCAAAGGGTCACAAATGTTAATTGACCTCAGGGCAAACCTCGTGAAATTTTTTTGTATTTTTTCCAGTCTAAAAGAGGTAGACATATAATACGGGCTCCAAACAATGGATGCATACTCCAATCTAGATCTCACAAACGCATTAAATAACATTATTAGAGTATGTGGATCAGAAAAGTCATGGCAATTTCTTCGGACAAACGCAAGTAGAGAGTAGGCCTTAGTAATTAGGAAGTTGACATGGTCATGAAATGAAAATTTTGCATCACAAATTACACCGAGGTCTCGATATGAAAACACAGTTTGAATTTTTGAGTCAGAAAGAGAATAAGAGTTAGATAAGGTATTAAGAGAAAGTTTGGATAGAGTAAAATGAAAGCATTTAGAAAAGTTTAAAGGAAGGCCATTTGAAACACTCCAAGCCAAAAGTCTGTTAACATCATCTTGTAAGTCATCTATATCTGAAGAAGATGATATTTTTTTAAATAATTTAACATCATCAGCATAAAGTAGAAAGTGAGAGTTAAAAATATGTTTAGAAATATCATTCATGAAAAGAATAAAAAGCAAAGGTCCAAGGATACTACCTTGAGGGACACCCGTAGAAGCAACAAATTTGTATGAATTATTATTATTTAAGCAAACAAAAGAGGTTCTATCCGACAGATAAGACTTTATCCAGCTCAAAAAAGTTGAATGAATTCCCATATGGGATAGTTTCCAAAGTAGTAAATTGTGTGATACTCTATCAAATGCTTTGGAGAAATCTGCGTATATTACATCTACTTGGTATCCCTGCACGAAGCAAGATACACAATACTCAGAAAAAAGAGCTAGATTTGAAAGGGTAGAGCGCCCCGCTACAAAACCATGTTGTTCAGGGCAAATATAGCGTTTTGTTAAAAAGCTAAGCTTTACTTTTATTATTCTTTCAAAGAGTTTAGAAATATTGGATAGTTTTGAGATTGGCCTATAGTTTGCGACATTATTTTTTTCACCCGATTTAAAAACAGGAGTAATGGAAGAAATTTTCCAACAATTTAAAAATGTTCCTTCAGATAGAGACTTATTAAAAATAGCACGCAGAGGAGCGGCTAACGTATGTGAGCATTTTATAAAAATAATTGATGCGAACCCATCAATATCTTCTTTAAAATAAGTTTTCATATCCCTAATGGATTCCATGACATCATTAATTGATACTGAAAAAGATCCAATATTAGTAAAGACATCAACAGTGTTCAAGGCATTAACGGGTAAATCATATTCAACAGTAAAGTTGGACTTAAAGAAGTCAGCAAACATGTTAACAGTATCAACAATATTCACCGAACACTTTCCATTATAAAACATTGAAGTAGGAATCTGCGAGCCACCTCTTTTAGACTGTATAAAATTCCAAAATGATTAAGGGTTTGATTTAATATTAGTTTTATATCGCAAGATATACTGTTTATATAAAAATTTATTCAGGAAATTAAATTCACGCATATAATGCAAATAGTTTGCTTTATATATAGGCTCATAAGTGGTCTTAAACAATTTTAAAAACTTATTTCGCTGATTTTTAAGCTTCTTAAGACCCTTAGTGTACCAAGGAAGTTTATGATTGGTTTTCGTTGAATGCGGAACACAAGTATTGCAAATAGTTAAGATTTTAGTCTAAAATAGATTAAAACTTATCTCTGCATTATTACCACAAAATAAATCATTCCAATTAATATTAAACAATAAATTATTTAAATCAATAAAGTTACAATTATTAAAATTAAACATATTTTTTCTTTGATTACTCTCATAAAATTCATAAAATTCAATATTAACTAAGAGTGCCTTATGGTGCATACTTGAATTAGATATAGGATAGAAACATTCAGATATATTATGTTTAATATTAGGAGATATGTAAATAAGATCAAGAGATTTATTTAAATTATTGAAAATATGATTAATTTGATACAAACCAATACTACACAGGCTATCAATAAAATGAATTTCAATAATCTGGTTAACATTAGTTGGGGTTAATCCACCAGCGATATAAGTCCAGTTGATTTTAGAAAGGTTGAAATCACCCATGACACAAAGATGACAGTTATAATCCATTGAGGAGTTTATACCCAAGATGTTATCGAGATGTGCCGTGTAAATTAGATCATCACTATTAGGTGGTATGTATGATGCGCAGATATAAAGAGAGCCAGTTCTAGTAATCAATCGAACACAAATCTGGTCGAGCAATGAATTGGAATCAATCAGCGGCTGATGAGAAGAGCAATGAATCCTCTTAATGGCGATGAGTACTCCACCACCACGAGTTAGCCCAGTTTTAATTGGATCTCTATCCTTCCGGTAAACATTAAAGATATTCAAATCAAAAAATTCACCATCGTAAGAATCGGAGTTTAACCAAGTCTCAATTAAAACATAGATATCAAAATCTTCATGAGATGTAAAATTATATATAGATTCAGACTTAGTTCTGATACCAGACATATTCTGGAAATAGCATTTTAAATTTTTATATAACGTGCGCACTGATTGGATTGTGCGAGTTACTGTAATGGTTTTTTCAATCTAGTTCTCTGAAAATTTGTGAACATTGACACCTTAATATTCTCCTGCCAGAACGATGGATTAAAAATAACATCAACATACTGCTCGACAACTCCCAGTTTGAATGTGACTCTTTTTAAATTTTCAATGAGAGCATCTTTTTTATTAATTTAATACAGCTTAAGTATCTTTCCTCAATAGATGAGTGTCTTACAACATAGTTGATTATATCTTGTTCAGATACATTTGGATTAAAAGCACCAATATGCACATACGCCATTTTTGGTATAACATTTAATTCATTGTTAACATTCTGACCAACGACATATTTAGCACGCTGAGAAGATTTCTTACTCTGTACTAAATGCCATTCCTCATCATTACGTTCTTGAGAGTTACGAGCAACAACATCAGAGAATGATTTCGAATTAATGGAAGCAGAAGTCAAAGAAAAATTCGGAGCACGAACACCAACAACATCTGCAGCCGCAATATCCGCAAAAACACCTTGCTTAGAGAGCTCAGAGTTAACAGTGGGAGTATTTCCAGCAGGCATAACAAAACTATTAGCAACAACATCAGCAGAATTACTAGAAGCAGCAATCAAAGAAGATTTAGGTGCTACAACACCAATAACATCAGCAACCTGCATATCCGCAATATCAGCTATCGTAGAGAGCGCAGTGTCATCAGTAGCCAAAGCCCTTGTGGGTGAAATTTCAGCAGAAACAACAACAACATCATCATCATCAACAACGTCAACAACAATAGCAGGAGAGACACCAGAAGAGTCATTCGTAGTGGTCACTGGCAATGCATTCCCAGCAAAAACCGGTTTTCGCTGCCGTGAGCGTGTTTGAGTTGCGCCACTCAATATGACTGCACTATTACCTATTGGTCCCATTGGTTTGCGGGCGCGAAGACGAGGCAAATTTAGAGTGGCAGCATTAGAATTAGAAGGTGATGAAGAGACAGGGTCATCAACCTTAGAGCCGAGCGACTGCATTAGCAGAGTTTTTATATCATTAACATCATTTATTAACTTATTCATAGTTAATAAAAAGTTAGAACGTTCAATCAAACAAAGATCACAAATAAACGAAATGTTTAAGTGACTATCAATAATTTCACATTGTGATATATTTAAATTAACACATAACTTGTGATATATATTGGTACAAAACTTGCACTCAATGATTTTATCTATTGTTTTTAAGCACTTGTTGCATTTACTGCACTCCATGACAATAATGTCTGATTAGATTCGCGACTAAACCGAGACTGAGCTAATTAGCAATTTGTCATTTGTAAGTTGTAATTTTTAAATTGTAATATGTAAATTGTAATGAGTAATTTGAAATTTGTAATGTGTAGGTACTTTGTATTTTATATACTTTCATAATGGGTGTTGCCAAGGGGAGAAGGGAGGGACAGCTTGAAAAATTAAGACAAATGCAAAGCAATCCAAATTCTAAGTTCACTCACTTGATAGATAATTCCCGCACGTCGAAGCTCAAGTGAATTCACTAATTCCATTCCAAGTAAAATGTGCTACTGGGTTCACATTTCTCAATATGGAAGTTAACGAGCAATGCTGCCCATCGGGAATACCTCTTTAACATTGTGTAAGCTTTAAAATTATTTTATGACAACACTTATTTTAACGGCTAGCACCACTATAAAGTCATTAAAATTAGTCATGTCTTTAAGAATTTTTGTAAGCACACAATCACCCAATTTTATGTGAAATATACATGCAGGGTTTTATTAAGCATATGTTATTAAGGGTGATTTTTTGAGTATTTGGTTTATGAAAATTGAAAAAAAAAACAGAACATTTGGAAAAAAGAATGAAATATTTATTTGGAGCGATACATCAATGCCTGCCATTTACTTTTTAAAGTCTTTTTAATGTTAATGTTGTCCGCGGCTACTCTTGAGGAGGCCCATCCATAAGATCTAATTTTGGCATACTTTTTCCAGCATTTTGGTCGGTATTCGCACCCATGGCAGCAGTACTGTTGGCTTCCAGGGCTTCAATTGTGGCAGTACTGTCCCTGTACACGAGAGACTTATTGTAGATAAAAAAAAAATAGTCCAGTGAGGTCAAATCGCATGATCTTGACGGTCAATGGACTGCTCCAAAACGTGAGATTAGTTGCTCACCAAACTCGCCTCTCCATTGGTCCATTGGAAACCATGTATCGTGTGCCGTGTGGCGTGAAATGTTAATGTTAATATTATAATAGTATTGCGACCTAAAAAATAAAAGATCTATTGTACCTCCTTCTCAAGTCTCCGCTAGGTTGGCGTATTAAAGAATTTCATCCAGACTTGAGCTTGCCATCCTGGGATCCCGAAATCTCGGGTCACGTACGAGTTTCTAGAACCGGAATCCCGGGATTCCAAACCATAAGTCCCAGGATTGTATTGATAAAAAAATTTAAAAATTTTCAGCAAATAAAAATGCAACTACAATCAATGTAAGCGATGTTTTTTTAATATCGAAATCATCCTCTTCTTTTTTATCTCTCTACGCACTTTGAAAGTCTAATTTTTAGTTTGTTTTGGTTGTGATGTTAAAAGACTCTGTTTACTAGGCTGTTCAACTTTCATGGAATTTTGAAAGTAACAATAGTTTCATTACTATACCATAGTTTTTTTTACTATTAAAGGAATATTTTATTCACATCATACATTTTACTTACAGCTAACTAGTTTATTTGAATAAGAAGTTTTGTTTTTTTTTTACATTTTTTAAAAGATAAATTTATGTCGTTTGTTTGTTGCATATGTTGCATGTTTATATTAAAGTGAAATATTATTTAATATTTTAAATATTTTGGGTTTTCATTCTTAAGTAAATGTTGAACTTTTTTTAAATTTAAAAAATCATAACGTTTTTTATTAAATAAACTTATTATGTACTTTTAATATTTAAAAATTTAAAAAATATCTTTAATTAAGAACCGTAAAGGTTATGATTTTTATTAAAAACAATCATAATACCATAATCTTTATTTTTTAATTTAATTTTTTTTCGATCTGATTTAATCAAATGATGTATATATTTTCAATCATAAAAGTTAATAGTGTTTCCTCTAAAAATACAAAATGAGATTTCAGAATTCGACTTTTTCTTCAGTTATTGTTGAATTTTTTTTCTTGTATTTTTCTTCGTAAATTACAACTGTAACTTTTGTCTGCATTAGTAATTATGATTTCGTCTTAGTGTTGTCTATAAACTTTTGAGTGTTTTTAAATACTTTAAGTATGAATAAGCATTAAGTTTGAACTTTTATTTAAAAAAAATAAAATAAAAATATTCCATTGGTTTTGCTAAAACGCAGAAATTAAGAGAAAGAGCTTTTGACTGTTTTTAATACAGTTTAATGCAATTATTTTAAAATTTTGGCATTTCGGGATCCTGAAAAATCCCGGGATCCTGGGACTGTCCGAAATCCTTCGGGATTGAGCACCTTAATCCAGACTTAGTTCTCTTAATAATTTGAGTATCTTTTAAGGTTCAATGAATGAATTTTCTCAAGATTCAGCTCATAGTTTCACAGTGTTAGCTTACGTCTGCGAACCACAGCGTCACTGTTTGTGAGAAGGTATGTTGGAATCTACGCAGCTTCTTCACAAAAACGGCAGTTGCTATCGATAGGGAACCCCGTGTAAGGAACCCCGTTAAAATTCGTAGATTTTGTTTGCTTAAGCTTATATACAATTTTGATCTCCGAGTGCTAAAATTTCTGAGAAGCTTAGAATCTTAATTGTCTAAGCTTTGGGAGGCA
Source organism: Dichetophora obliterata (assembly GCA_963920525.1). Taxonomy (NCBI): domain Eukaryota; kingdom Metazoa; phylum Arthropoda; class Insecta; order Diptera; family Sciomyzidae; genus Dichetophora; species Dichetophora obliterata. The sequence goes on along the minus strand of OY986435.1, from coordinate 242,907,484 downwards.
TTTCCAAAGGTTTGATCGTTTGTGTCTCTCCTCCCTTCTTAGTTCTTCTTTTTTAGAATAGTGCCCTATCGCGCTAAATCATCAGCTTCTTCGTTACCTTGTACTCCTTTGTGTCCGGAGACCCAGAGAGTAGTAACTGTGTTGTTCTTGCCTAGTTCATTGAGTTTTGCTAGGCATTTCCATGTTATTATCGATGATATTTCACAGGAAACTAACATGATACAAAGAACTACGGATAAAGTATTGCGCATGTCCGCCATCTTTGTTGTGACGTAGTTCGAGCTTGTCAAAATGGCTAAATAAAAACGTAGTCACAATATATTTAAAGGGGATTATTTATTTATAGCGATGAAAAATATCGACATTTTCTTATTGAAACTTGGTTTATTAACATGAAATAAATCACATTATAAATATATTTATAAATAAATTTAAGCAAATATATTTTTAAGTACTATTATTGAAAATAAATTTATATATAACAGGGGTATTTTCTCCCATTTGTCCTCCTGCACAAAAAAAATAGCTACGTTGCTTGATGTGTTTGACAGCACTTTGATTGCTTCTTTTTCATTTTGTTCTTCTCGTTTGTTGAAAAAATTTTAAATTCATTTTATGGCCCAAACTGAAATTGTTGTTACTCTCATTAAAATCATTTAAAACTTTAGTACTAATTTTAATTGCATAAAAGATAATTGAAAATTATAATTTACACGTACTATAAGTGCACAATATTAGAAATTAAACTAAATGAATGCAATATTTCTTAAATGCTTGCAATTGTGCTGCTTGTGTTTACTTTTTGCTTTTTCACATTTTCTTTTGTATGTATGCACCACGTGTTACAGCTGACAAGCTCGAGTGACGTAGTGCGCAGAAGATTTCAATTTTTGCGCACGGAGTATGCTATCTGGATATCTTTGTTTCATGGAAACTAATGCTTTAATTGCTGTTTGGCTGTCTGATATCTTAGTTATATCCTGACATTTGTATTTCTGGTCCAAGTTGAATTGTACACACAGCGGTATTGCTAGAATTTCCGTTTCTACAAAAATTCTTCAAGAATTTATCAAGATAGTTAACAAAATCTGATTTAGTACAATGTATAATTTTTTTAAATCGGTCAACAGTTACTAGAGTTATAGTGACGTATGTAGCTTCCAGAAATTATCATGTTGCTTACATTCAATTCAACAAGCCCATCATTTTTTTACCTACTTACCGTTTTTCGACGTTTCAACAAAGTAAGGCAAACGTGACATTCGGCTTCACAAAACAGTCATGTATTCAAAAGTATACTTTTTTAAGGTTATTTTTTATTTTAAGGACCAACCAACGGACAACCAAAAGCTATCTACGCCACTGGTATATAAATATAATTAATATAAATTGTGTTTCCCTGCCTACAAAAATCGTAAAACACATGACTAATTTTAATGACTTTACAGTGGTGTTAGCTCTTAAGTAGTTTTGTAAACATCCTCAAAAATCCTGGAAAATGTCAATATTTTGTTCGGCTCGTTTCTCACCATTGTTACAGCGCAACAAGTAGAGGACACAAAGCGTATGTATTTTGAATCATCTTTATTTCATCTTTTTCATTTTCGCTATTGTTAATAGTTCCAATTATGGGATATAAGTCGCTGTAGAAAAAAAAGCATCAAAACGTTGTGTGTGACACATTGCGTTTAACTTTCGTATTTGATGCAAAATCATATCATTTTAAACATCGCTTGTGAGGCGAAGAATTTTTTTTTGCCATTCATAAAAAATTAAGATCTACAAATATGCGTATTATATGATTAAGATATTTAAAAAATTAATTGTTTTTTGTCTATTTAAGGGTTTTGAAATGTACTACGAAAAGTAACGGAGGGGGAGGGGGGTAAAGAAGCTGAAAATCAGTCACGTAGTTTAGTAAGCAATGATCATGTAAGACAATAAAAAAAAGACACAGTTTCGATAGTATCGTAAGTATAGACGTAGAATTCCTTTTTATACAGTAATAGAGAAAAATTCTGGTTTTTTTCATGTATATTCTTCAAAACTTTTTTAAAGTATTTCAACTTCTAAATAAAAATTATTCAAAAACAAATTTGTTGTTGTTGTTGTCCTTCTTTAAACTTACCTGATCTAAAAAGCTCATAATTAAATTCATGTAAAAATTTGTTTTGTTTTATAAAAAGTTTTCGTTTGATATTTATGGTGATGAATTTGTTGTTCTTTTTCATTTGTTTTGTTGGTTAAAACTAAATGTAATTCAAAGTTATGTTTAATTAATGGAAATAAATATTCCTCAAATTATAAATAAGATTGAGGAATTTTTACAATTTCATTGGAGTCGTGTAGTTCTAATAAGTATTGTTGAGTATAGAACTGGATGCATGGCAGTTCTGTATTAGCTCTTAATTCATTCCAATCTATCATATTTTTATAGGAATCACAATTGAATTGTATCTTGGGGACATTAAATTGGCGAGTTCCTTGTGTGTCATGAGCACGCGATTGTAAAATAATATCGTAGGCTTCCTTTCGTGTCGCCTTGCTCTCATCTGTAACCATTGCCAGTAAAATATTTTCTGGGTGAGCAAAAAATCCATTAATTTGAACAGAGCGTTGTACAATAAATTGCATATCTGCCGGTAATTCGCGCGTCCACTCAATGTATTTAAACAAGTGGCGGCTGCCATAAATGGCTTTTGGTTGGCTTTTTATTAAAAACCAAAATGATGCGTAGACCCTCATAACAAAAAATGCTAGCTGCTTTAACTTTTCGCAAGCCACAGGCTTCGTAACATATAGCCGCAAAATTCTTGATGCTGTTGTCAACCAGCGTGAAAGATTGAGCGGGCCAGGTTTAATGCTGGCCAAATGTTCATCGCACGCCCCAGCATCAACTGCTCGTACCATATCATAAAGATATTTTTGATCAGCTCGCAAAACCCAGTCATCAATATTTGTGGGCATACAGCCCATCGCAATTGGATCAAAGTTATGAGCAATCTAAAGTTAATATTTTATTGAAATTAACAGTTAAAAAAAAACAACAAAATAATTGAATACAATTTACCGGCACATCTTCGCAGCCCTGTAATGTATGCCCAATTATTCCTGGCCAGTTTTGCGGCCCATTAGCTTTTCCTAACATTTCTTTGAGTAACGCAGTGAATGGCAACTCGTTAAAATGAAAGAGGCATATTAGCCACTGCAAAGGGCGCTGCAATTGTCGTTCTAGGTTACAAATCGCTCCATTAAATTTGCCTGTGTTGGTGCTGGTTCCGTCGCAATTTACAGCGACCACGTGCTCTAGTGAAAACTTTTCAGCTTTCAAGTAATTGACAATATCGTTTGCGATACCAGCACCGCTTCCGTCTACGGGAGTTAAGTAACCAATGTAGTTTGAGCTGGGTTCGCTTACCAGAGTTATATGCTCCTCCATCATTTTAACGTTGCGTGGTTTGCCATTCACAGTAACTTGTTTCAAATTGCGTTCCCTTTTTCCATCAAAAGAAATGCATTTTAGTATTTCATTGTTTTTGATGTCTCTTAGTGATTTCGCCCTAGCTTTAGTTCGCTCCCTTTGGATTTTGTGCTGATCAATAATTATGCCTGGAATGTCCAAGTCTTTTAGCAATGTTGTTGCGAGCAGAGCCCCAAAGCGATTGGATACACTGGCACGGTCCAACGCAGCACTGAATGTTGGTAAGGAAAAACTTTGTACGCTTGGTCCAAGATCTTTAAGATCTTCCTCAGACGATGATGAATATGGATCATCCACATTCATTTCTCTTAGTTGTGGTACAAAAGTGGCTTTTGCAATACTTTCGTTTTCACTTTCGCTTTCGAAGTCCGTAATAGAATCACATGGGATGTGGTTTTCAACGTCATCTAGCGTGAGCAACCTTCGGCTCGACTGATCAAGGTAAAAATTCCAAACATGCAATGGTATTTGTTTTTCACCTGGGCAATTACAAGACACTCTAATTTTTAGAGCACATTTGCAAACAGAAATTGAAAATAGTTCGGCCCACTCGCTTGCATTGTAATGCGATGGATTTTTTGTGATATCCCGATATAAAAGCGTTAAATTTTGAAGTTTTTTGCGGATCGCAGTCTTCGATATAACCGGAATTTCTGTTCTTTTCCAAATTTTGCTTAAATCATTTAGCATGTTTTGATGATAATTAGATAGCCCGTAAGACCGATTATTATTTTTTTCGCGCAAAAATAATAAATGTTTTATTACATCACTTTTTGTTGGCAATTGATTTTTATTTAACTCGCGAGAAACGAAAAGCATTTTTGTTTATGAATAACTTGAACAATTAAGCGATCACAATTCAAAAACTCGCATTTATATAATATAATATAACTCATTGTCAAACCTAAAAGTCATGTAAAAGTCATGAGTGACTACTTATAAGAACTGTGGTAAAATTTACTCTTAGCTGTTTTGTCTAAGTACAATAAAGTATTTTCCTATACTTTATTCCAAAGTCCATTTAAAAAATGCATTCTTTATCTACATAATTTAATTTTATATCTCTTATATTTGAACAAATTCAGGAATTGAGGCAAAGGCCATCACAAAAAAATAAAAATAAAATAAAATGCATTTTTATAAAAGTGCTTATAAGGGTTAATTAACGACAGAAATGAAAAGCAGCATTCAGTACCTTTCCAATGATACCACGGAATGGTAAATCAGGCTATAAATGGGGAAGTTATATATATTTTTATAAAAACTGCATTAAAAAAAATTGAAAAAATCACTGCAAATAACTCAATAACTAAGTGTGTGGGCAGATTTAAAAAAAAATAAAAAAACAAAACTATGTATTTCATCGATTTACACTATTTGTGACAATTTTTTTGACCGAAGGTAGTGTGGTATAAATAGTATTAATCAAAAACGCGATTTTTAGAGGTTATTTCAAACCATTCCAGCTCACGAACGGCTAAAGCTAGAGTTGCAATATTTTGGGAATCATCATAAAATAAACCAAAGTTTGTTTTCAGGAGGTGACCCGGACCACTTTTTTTTTGAGGCGCCTTAATACATATATGTATATTTTAAAAGTAATTAAAAATGAAAATTTTAGTTAACAAAATAAATTTTTAATATGAAAAAAATATAATGCGTAATATAAATAATTTGAATTTATTATGGTATTTAAAAAATAAATGGAGTTTTTAAAGCACAACGCATGCCTGGTAACGCATGCGCAAATTTGCGTAGTAGTATAGATACATGCTGAAAATAAACATTAGTTTTATTCGTACTCCAACTCATGGCAGAATAAACAGGTAGGGCCGACTCAGAGAGGAATGAAGTAGAAAGCAGAGAAAAGCGAGCTAGTTGTCAAATACAGCTGTGCATGTCAAGTAAAAATTAAAAACATCTAAAAAAATTTCAGCTGACTGAACCAACAACAATTACCAAGCAAATCTAAAACAACGACGCACAGAAAAGAGCACGATCGCAACGGGCTTAAACGATTTAAAAACACTTGTTTTTACTAACAAAATCAATAACTAAAATTTTAATAAAAATTTTGAATTGCTTATTTCGGACGTGCCAGAGCTAAAAAATCAAGTCTACCAGTCTTCAGTTCCTATCTTTGCAATTTCTACGTTAATAAAAATTTTTTTGTATACTTAAATACGTATCTATACATTAATGTATAAAATTAGCAGATGGTCCAAATAGCTTTTTCGATGAAAAAATATCTTAAAATTATGCCCAAAAGAACCAGGTAATAACTTATATTAACATAATTTATATTTTAAGCCAAAATATTATATTTTAATTATTAGACTACACTCAAAAAACTGATTAAAAAATCACTACAATAAATGTTGTGAAATTTTACGACATTTATTGGCGATTTTGTTAAAAGAACTACGCTATGCAGCGACTTTTTTAAATTTTGTCTGAAAATCAGTGTCTTTTTCCAAAATATTCATATTTACTCTTATATTCACGCTATTTGAGCGTGTTTTTCGCTCAGAGAGTCTTAAAATATGTATATCTCTCTACTTTTCACGCTATTTTAGAGTGTTTTCGCTCAAAGAGCCCTAAAATATGTATATTCTCTACTTTTCACGCTATTCCAGCGTTTTTTCGCTCAGAGAGCCCTAAAATGTGTATATTCTCCCTACTTTTCACGCTATTTCAGCGTGTTCTCACTCAGATAGTCCTAAAAACGCTCCAGCAGCGGTATTTTACAATTGCGCTCAAATAAACACCTCTGTTTTAACGTCATATGATTTCAAAAAGTTTATTCGAACAAGTGACACATTATATAAAACTTAAACAGTAGATTGGTCACAGCTTAATTACTCAAGCCTACTGAAGTAGGAAAGAGTAGCGCCTTCTGCTTATTGTAGTTATTGAATCTATACAGAGTTGTTCTTGTTGCCTTGTTAAAATTTATTTGAGAGACTTCACGCATTCTAGCGTTTTTATAAGCGAAGACAAGATTGGAAGAAATAATTTAAGAAGAGAGTTTTTAAAAGAGAGCAAAAGAGATAATTGTAGGTGAGAGGATTCACGCATTTTTAGCGATAAATATTTTTAATTTTGCTCTATGGGATTTAACGATAATAAATGAAGGCAATCAGTTGCCAGCAATTATTGTAGTTAATTCTCGTGAATTTTTGTTTGAGTGTAATTGAAATAATTAATTAATGTTTTTTTAAATATTTTTTTTTCAAACTGAATTTAAAATGCGAATTTATGTTAAATTAAACCAAAACTATTATGAAAAAGTGTTTTCTTGTTTTTTATTTATTTTTTGCAAAAAAGTCACTGTGGTAGTTTTCGTGGGAGTTTTCGTAGTTCATTCTATGCGGATGATGTGGTTATTTCAAGTCTGGGCAGTCATGAAAAGACGATATCGGACAGAATGCAGAGTGCCCCCTGTATAACTTCAATGTGGTGTAAGGAAAAAGTGTTTAGCATAAATCCTGAAAAAAAAACAATTCTGGTACCCTTCTCCAGGAAAAAGAGCCTTAATCTGGTAAGACCTACCCTGGATGGAAGAGTTATTGACTTTTCAAATGAGTTTAAGTACTTAGGAGCGATTTTTGATAAACAGCTCTGTTAGAACACCCAATTAAATTCAATAACAGGCAGAGCAACAAGTGCCCTTTTTGCCTGTCAACGCCTCCATGGCAAAATGTGGGGCCTCAAACCGAAAATGATGTATTGGACGTTTACAACCATTGTGAGACCTATGGTTACATATGCAGCACTTGCATGGTGGCCGAAGGTCCAACAGCGTACAGCAGCTAACCAACTGACAAAGCTGCAAAGAATGGCGTGCATTAGTATCATTGGGGCAATGAGAACGTGCCCATCTGAAACTCTGAATGTAATAATAGGGCTACCCCCTTTAACGATTATTATTGAAAAAGGAGGCATGTCTAAGTGCACTAAGAATGGAGGAAATAGGTGATTACAAAGTAGGGAATTTTACGGGTCAAATAAAGATACTCAAAACCTTCGAAAATGACCCCTTTTTAAAAATCCCTGACAGGATGCTGCCGAAGGTAAACTTCACAAAACGCTATAAGGTCGTTGTACCCAATAGGCAACTATGGAGGAATGATAGCTTCGCAGTTGATCCTGGCCCACATATATGGTACACTGATAGGTCAAAACTCTAAAATGGAGTAACGGGAGCGGGGATATATGGTCCCAAGTTCCAAAAAGCTCTTCCAATTGGATACACGCCGACAATATTCCAGGTAGAGGTATATGCCATTAAAGTTTGTGCCAGAATATGTCTCCGCAGGAATTCAAAGGAGGCTCACATCTACATTCTTTCAGATAGTCAAGCGGCTTTAAAAGTACTTCAAGCCTATGAACTGAAATCATGACTAGTCTATAACTGCGTAGAACTATTAAATACGCTGAGACAAAGCAACAAATTAGAATTATCGTGGGTTCCAGGTCACGAAGGATTCGAGGGCAACGAAAGGGCGGACTGCCTTGCCAAAAGAGGAGCGTCTCGAGCTCTTATAGAGCTGAATCATTCTGTAGCTTAGCAAAAAGCTACATTCTAGAAAAAATTAGAATATGGGAAGATAAGAAATTTCAGTGCCACTGGAACAACACTAATGGACAAAGGCAATCTAAGAAATTTTTAACTTTCAGTAAAGCAAAATCCAAAGATTTACTCAAGCTTACCAAAGCAGACGTTAGAATTCTCACCAGTTTCTTCACAGGTCACTGCTCACTCAGATACCATCTTAAAAGATGGGTCTTTCTGAATCAGACGTCTGCAGACTATGCGAGGAGGCAGAAGAAAACCCTGAACACATTCTTTGTGAATGTCCGGCAATCTACAGCCTAAGACGTCTCCATTTTGGAGGGGAAGATGTGCCCCCGTCAACAATTTGGAACAACAAGCCAGATCTAGGCTAGGAAAAGCCTAAATCTGGAGTGTTAATTAAGGACATGTACAATAGATTCCATGGGTCGCGGTGCACATGGGCCCACTATAAACTAACTTGTTCAATAAAGGACAAAAATTTGTTTTTTCCCCAATTTAAGGGGAATTCCATTAAAAGTACCTGACAACACTGCATGTATTGTCGTAAGGAGACTAACAGTTGGGTGCTGGTTGAGGTATAAAATAACTAAGGTTTTATGAATCATTAATTCTAAAATGCTGGCGAAATTTTTTTTGATTGCATTGTAGAATTCATTGTGAAAATATTTTATGGCATCATTTGCTTATAAATTTTGTCGTTTGTTCTTTTCGTTGTGTTCTGCGTTGTTTTTTACGTTAAAATAGCATTTGGAGCATTTTCGTTGTTATCTCCTATCTTTTTCATCATTAGCAGCATTCATACTAACATCGTAGCCTACTGTGTAAGGTAGATGTCATCAGTGTCTTAGCGGCCATGCTGAAACAAATGTTATAGAGAGTTGAAAACAGACTGTGGAGGCCGCGCAGCTATAGTACATTATATTTAAGTAATAATTGGTAACGTCATGTATCCATTTACCACTGGGATTTGCCGCTATAATTTCCTTAAGTTAAACTAAGTGTTCTTCTATCCAATTCGTGGAATTTTCAGTAAAGCTGTATTTAAAAATTTAAGCATTGAAAATTGTTTGCAAATTTGCGCTCGCATTAGATGTAAATCGTGCTTATCAGGGAGCTTCAATGAAAAATGTTTTTTCCAACTGTAGCTGAAAAGTCGGCATCACATTGCGGTAACACCTCCCAAGAATGCGATGCAGTTGCTAGCAGCAAGTGTTGCACGCTTTCGGCGACCGCATCATTTTTCATAGTCGTAAACATTTCACTTACCGTGTATTTTATTGCTACTTCCAATCACACGCACACAGCCAAACGTATGCGCACTCACACTTAATCAAACGCCCCCGCTGACACACACACACACACTCACTTAATCATTTGAAGCGACAACGGAAGCGCGATACGTGCAAAAGGGCAGGCGAAATCCTTCCATATCCTGATTTAAAATGAATGAACGATTGAATGAGTGTGATTTAAAAAAAAAATTAAAAATGCAGTGTTAAGAAATTACCAAAATATATAATAAAAAATAACAAAAGATTTTAATTAATTTTTTATGTTGTTCTGTTTAAGTTTTTGGAATTCGCCTGCAAATCACAAAAACTTTGAAAGTAATTTAAAAAATAAAATAACTCAACATATCATATAAATAAACACTTGACTATTTTTGGTCACAGCTTTTATGACTTTGCTACACTGTGCGACACATCACGAGGTATAACCGTCACTCACTCTGACATTGTCTGCGGTAACTTTGCTGCTGCGGCTCAAGATGTGCACGAAAAATGATAAACGAGATGCAAATCAAGGAAAGAAAAGGACGAAGTAGAACAAGTTGGATGTAAATGCGATAAAGAAGCTACACGTTGGCAAATAATAGAATTAAAATGAGACACTTTTTTACTTTAATATGATTGTTGGTTATTTTTTAGTGGCTGCAGCGAGAAGCAAGTTTATAAAAAAATACGCAAATTTATTATGCCGTGTTGTGCGTAACCGCGAATTAGGTTGAAGCCACCCTAAACTTCCTTCTTGCTACCTTGAGACGCTCGCTGTTTTTGTTTGGCGAAGGGTGCAGTGGGGTGAGCCAAAGCACGTTCTTTATTATTTGTCATTTTTTATATCCTTGTAATTTAATATGGTCTCGCATCATCCATCGTTTACTTCAAGCAAAAAATTGTATTTCCCTTCCTGTTTTTGTTCTCCTCGACTCTGGTTTGCCTTGCCACGAATTAAATATGTTTACAATCTTAAGCGTTTTGAGCTGCGAAATAAACGCTAATATGTTGCGCAGGATATAGCAGGATACGCTGCTGCCACCTCCACTGCTTCTGCTCTTAAGTGTTTTCACTAATAATCACTTGAAAACAAAGCCGTATCAAGCTTCATATAACTTGATTAGAGGATAGAGTGTTGAAGTTAGAGAGACTATTTGGTTAACCGAATATGAGACACTGAATACTTATTCAGCTTGAGGCAGAAATTCAAAAGGTTTAAAGTTAGATTTTGTTGTTGAGGATTGAAGCGTCAGACAATTCGAAAAATTTTGACGCAAGAATGATAGTATAATAGATTGCGCTTTGCGCAGGTCCGTTAGTTCTGCTAATCGAGTTTGACAACCAGCTGTTCAGTTGAGTACGTCACAATATTTAATTACTTTGAGAAATGTATTGCGATTGGTTGTGTTTTATTTATCTGTGTATTTTACGAAGTATATTTGCTAGCTTTTGACTTAAAATTTAAAAAATGAAGAATTTTTGCAAAAATACGAAAATAAAACCAAGAAATTGTAGAAAACGCACACAAACGAAAACGAAAATACAAAAATATATTGACTTAACAATATTTTTTTCATTATTTAAAAACTTGGAACTATCATTTATTTGTCCTTTCAATTCATAGGTGGAATTGAAATAGTCTGGGAGTGTTGGAACTACAACAATTCAACTCGTCAAAAACATTTTAATAAAATCCAACTCGAACAATAATGCTCACTGAAGCTGAATTCCCATACAATTTTTTTTTGACTAAGCTGCTTACTGGCAGCAATAAAATAATAGTAAAAACAATGTTTGCAAAGGAGTACTAAATAAATGTACCTAATTTTCGTTCCAATAAAATGCTTGTCACTTCTTTCATTTTAATTATACAAACTAAAATATATGCAATTTTCATTACTGTGTAGAAATCGTATGCAAATTGAACGCTCGCCAAAACAGCATTGAAATTATGACGTACATGCGCAGAACGTCAATTTTGTTGTACTATTTTTCTTATCTTCAGCGCAATCTTTGTATTCTATCATTATTGCGGTTTACGTGTATGAAGCTTAAAACAAGTTTATTTGATTTAACAGATACCCGGTTAATTTTATACTGCACAAGAAAAGATTTTTTTCGCTCATCATCACTACTGCAGCAGTCACACTCACACAATTGGACACGCAACATTAGCACTAATAATGCTAATGCTAATTTTAGTTTATAAAAAATTTGCTTTTTTTACCAAAAAGTTAATTCGTCATACTTCAGACTCAACAGCTTTTATTTTTTAATTTATTGTTTAATATTCAAAGATTTTGAAAAATAAATAACTTGACTTAATGATGCAATCAGCAGACTCTTCAAGTTATATATATTGGGGGTTGGAATTAGTTTTAAGGGTTTTCTAAGAGATGGCGTAACTATCAATAGATCGCATCGGGCACACCTGTGACTATATTCATTTGAAAGCACATTGTGTAAGCTTCATTTTTCAGTACGTGTCATTCCACTGAAGTGTAAACAACATATATTTTTTTCTCTGTGAACATGTCGACTTTCGTTCCAACAAAACGCAATTTGCGGGAAGGTTTACTTTTGTGCTTCCATTTGAAGAAAAAAGCGGTTGAAACACAACGCACGCTTACTGAGGCTTACGGGGACTATGCTCCATCGATTTCTACTTGTGAGTACTGGTTCCGTCGGTTTAAAAGTGGTGATTTTGATACGGAAGACAAAGAGCGTCCGGGCCAGCCGAAAAAGTTTGAAGATGAGGAATTGGAGGCTTTGCTCGATGAAGGCCCGTGTCAAACCCTTCAAGAATTGTCAGAATCATTGGGAGTCGACTTATCAACGGTCGGCAAACGCTTGAAGGCCATGGGAATGATTCAAAAGCAAGGAAATTGGGTGCCGTACCAGTTGAAGCCGAGAGACGTTGAACGGCGATTTTGCATGTGCGAACAACTGCTTCAACGGCATAAAAGGAAGAGTTTTTTGCATCGTATTGTCACTGGCGATGAAAAGTGGATACATTACGATAATCCTAAGCGAAAAAAATCGTGGGGACCACCCGGCCATGCATCAACATCGAGGGCCAAGCCGAATATTCATGGCGCCAAGCTTATGCTGTGTATTTGGTGGGATCAGAAGGGTGTCGTGTACTATGAGCTGCTAAAACCTAACGAAACCATCACTGGGGAACGCTACCAACAACAATTGATGCAATTGAGCCGAGCATTAAAGGTTAAACTGCCGGAATATGCCAAAAGACACGACAAAGTGGTTTTTCAACATGACAACGCACGGCCACATGTTGCAAGAACCGTCAAGGAAACGTTGGAGGCGCTGAATTGGGATGTGCTACGCCACCCGCCTTATAGCCCAGACATAGCCCCTTCCGACTACCACCTATTCAGATCGATGATGCATGGCTTGGCTGAGCAGCGCTTTACTTCTTACGAGGATACCAAAAAATGGGTCGATTCGTGGATTGCCTCAAAAGACGAATCGTTCTTCCGGCGCGGAATCCATATGCTGCCAGAAAGATGGGGAAAATGTTGTAGCTAACGATGGACAATACTTTGAATAATATACATTGTACCGTTGTTTCTAAATAAATGCTCAAAAACCGAAAAAAAACCTTTAAAATTAATTCCAACCCCCAATATATCATTAACAGATACTACAGATTAATACAAGTTGATAGACTTTGTTATGGACTTGAAATATAGAAAAAATTTGTGAAGTACCAAATTCTTTGTTTATTTAAGAATTGGCATGGCTTGGCTGAGCAGCGCTTCACTTCTTACGAGGATACCAAAAAATGGGTCGATTCGTGGATTGCCTCAAAAGACGAATCGTTCTTCCGGCGCGGAGTCCATATGCTGCCAGAAAGATGGGGAAAATGTTGTAGCTAACGATGGACAATACTTTGAATAATATACATTGTACCGTTGTTTCTAAATAAATGCTCAAAAACCGAAAAAAAAACCTTTAAAATTAATTCCAACCCCCAATATATCATTAACAGATACTACAGATTAATACAAGTTGATAGACTTTGTTATGGACTTGAAATATAGAAAAAATTTGTGAAGTACCAAATTCTTTGTTTATTTAGATCATATCTTAGATTTCCTGGCAATGGATTAGATGGCAATTTCTATTATCCTTTAGAATTCCAATTTGCACAGATAAGGAACTAAACAAAACTTTGCGTGACCTTTGACTAAATGTTTATTTTATTATTTGTATACGGAGCTTGGTGGAAAGTTGTATTCGGACAGGCATGATAAACTATTTTAAACAGGATCATTTTAAATCCTTTAAATTAATTTGAGACCCTTTTGATGAATTCTAAAAAAAAATTGAAAGAAAAAGTTTCCATGCAGCTAGCGCATTCCATATTAAAAAACAATATAAGATATGAAATCGCAGTGAAATATAGAATTTGTATTCGAGATGTAATAGTTTGATGGTTCATTTTTCTTACGGATCGTTTTAAAACATTCAGGAAATTTTCGTATATGTTTGAGAATAAGAAAAAAAAAGACACAGTTTCGATAGTATCGTAAGTATAGACGTAGAACTCCTTTTTATAGTAATAGAGAAAAATTCTGTTTTTCTTATTTATATTTTTCAAAACTATTTTAAAGCAATTCATCTTCTAAACAAAAATTATTTAAAAACAAATTTGTTGTTGTTGTCCTTCTTCAAACTTACCTGATCTCACAATTAAATTCATGTAAAAATTTGTTTTGTTTTATAAAAAGTTTTCGTTTGATATATTTGGTGATAAATTTGTTGTTCTTGTTCATTTGTTTTGTTGCTTAAAACTTAATATAATTCAAAGTTATGTTTAATTAATGGAAATAAATGTGGGTAAATTTGAATTATTTATTTTTCCTGTAGTAAAGAGCATATACTGCCGTCCTAAGAAAGAAAGTCAAAAACGCCAAAATTCCAAAATGTAGAAAAGGGCAGATTCGGAACCGTGAATGAGTTTCTGATTTTTGTGTTAAGCTAAGATTACCCATTTTCAACTCTATATGACTGAAAAATTTAAGTAAAGTGGTCACTTCATAGAAAGATAAAAAACGTAAAAGCTAAGTATCTGAAAACTACTCAAATGGAGATATGACTTTTTACTTAGGAGGGTAGTACACAAATACAAACAACTAGAATTTGTATTGAAAATCAAAAATGATTTAAACTATCAAACATTTAGAATTTATATTTAAATCATAGCAAATCAACATAATAAATAACAAAATTTAAACAATTGGACTTGTGTTATTCGCATGGCCGCCAAGCTTACGGAGTGTTTCACCCCGGGCTCGGAGCTTTCAGGTCCCTGAGTGGCGAATAAGTAAAGTAACAAAAAGCTGATATGTTGTTAATAGAAAAAAGTGTTTTTTGGCTTTAACGAATAGTATATTTAAGATTTCTTAATTTGCTTTGTATCGACGATATCAAAAATTATAATGAAAAGAAACGTAATTATGGTCTTTAATCTGAAAGCCTGAACAATTTTTTTTCTGTTAATTATTCTTCATTCAATTTAGCGCTAAAAAAAATTAACCGCAGAGTTTTCCAGCAAGTTAAAGTGCTCAAAACATTCATTTAAAGTTAGAAAGGTCGGGGATCATCTGATTAGCAGTGCGAAAGTATTTTGATATCATAAAAAGTTTTATTTTTTGCATTTTTCTCCACTTCGAAATTTTTTTTTTAAAAATGATAACAGATTCAAGATGATTTTTTATGCTGGTACGTCTACCTAAAGTAGTAACTAGCTAACAAAGTAACAGAGGGCATTTTAAATAGTTGATTAAATAGGAGGCTTTACGTTTTGAGTTAACAAAACTATAGAAAAGTTTTGGATATAAGCAGAATAGCAGAATAGCATTGTTTATTTAATAGTTGATATCTATAACGACAAGAAGAATAGGAAGCAAAGTCTAAACTAGAACCAGATATTTTATATTTTTTAAATAAACGATTTTTTAAATTTTTATGTGCCTTTAGATCATTTGTTACCAGGGTGGATTTAAAGGATTGGAGAAACACCTTTTTTTTGGGACGGACAATAAGAAACACCGTTGCAGAGTATCATTGAAAAACCGTACAGAAGATTCGACGTCATAATATGAATATGATGTTCCGCTAGTTAAAATTGGAGACTAATCAGTCTGCGAAAGTAAGGAATTAAGTTTTACATAGTCCGTTTTCTTAAAATTATAAACTTTTTTATTTCGCGCATCAGCAGTTACTTTATCTTCTTTTTCGTGGGGGAGTAAAACTGTTATTTCAAGAGTTGGATGATGTACATCTTCTGAAAGAGATACGGGATTCGAACAATGGAGATAAACAGCAGTGCATCTATCTACAAATACAAGGTCTAGGGTTCTGTGCTTTATATTTAAAATATCATTGACTTGATGAAGACACAGATCAGATAGCTTATCTAAGAAATCATTTATCCAATCACTATTAGAAACAGGAGTAAGAAATGAAGAATCGTCAGACGATCTCCAAGTCACAAAAGGTAGGTTAAAATCACCCAGCACAATAAGAACGTCTTTATTTTTTAACAAATTGTGAACTTTTTCGATGGCGTGTAAATGTTTTAGATACATTGTTAAGTCACATTTAGGAGGAACGTAAGAGCAGGCAACATAAATAATACTATTATTTAATTTAACTGCAACACAAATGAACTCAATGTCACTGGTGTCAAGAATTGTCAATTCTTCAGATACAAGCGAGTTTTGAACAGCTATCAAAACACCACCACCGATCTTATCATGACGATCTTTACGAAAAATTTGATATTATTTGCACCTTGTTTCAGAATTTAAGATATTAGAGCGAAGCCAAGTCTCTGTAAAAATTATAATGTTATATTCAAAATCAAAACTGTTTATGAAAATATCGGAAAGTTTGGAGTTAAGATCCCTGAAATTTTGGTACACAAGCTCTAATTTAGACTTGCGGTTTATTAATCGTTTTTTGGATGATATTCAGGGTTTTTTCGGGGACGCGGCAAATGTCCAACATTTACCGGTCTTGGATTGATTTTAAATTCAAATTCGCGTACAATTGTGTTTGGCGGCCAAAAGTTTACATCAACTATAGAATTAAATAAATTTTCAGGAACTGTTAATCTAAAAAAAGTAATCGATCTTACATTTGAATAATTGAATTTATGAACCGAAAGATGCAAGGAAAAATTCAACTTTGATTGAAAAAATGAAAAATTTAATGAAAAAATCCATATCAACCTCTGTTGTATCCGCTGCTAAGCTAGAAACAAAGATTGATTTAGTTGGTGGAATTGCAATGATTGGCTTAGGTGGAACAGAAACCTGAGAAGTAAGAGGAACAACCTGGGAATCGACCAAAGTTGGTGAAAGAGAAACAGTTTGGGCATAAGACATGACTGGCAATGAAGGTTTGCCAGCACTGGCAAAGGAGCAGAAATCAATATGTTTGCTGTATTCGAAGAAGAAGTTAAAATAGGTGGAGGGGCTTTGCCAGCACTGGCAAAGGAGCAGAAATCGATATGTTTGCTGTATTCGAAGAAGAAGTTAAAATAGGTGGAGGGGCTGTTATACCACCAATGTCCATGTCATCAGCAATGTCATGTACAGAAGAATGTAGAGTTGGAGTTGAATCCGTCTTTTGCTTACTACGCAAAGACATGTGTTTTTTTTCCTTTTGGGTGAAGGAATTGACTCTTCAATATATTTAAAATCGTCGAAAAGTGACTAGTATTTATAAAATTTTGCACAAAGCGAAGAAAGTTCCTTACTTATTTCAGAGAAGCCTTGCTTTGTCTGCTTGAAAAGCTTGTAGAAATTGATGTCAGCCAATCTACATTTCTCGCAAGACCAACGCAACCCTTTACCTTCCTCAATACAATCCGCAACTTGGCTTGTTACGCCTGCACATTTGGTATGAACAGCATTATCACATAACCAGCATGATAAAAACCGCTCAGTTCCACCCCTTACAGAGCAGCCAGGCTAAGCACAAATCATATTAAAATAATGCAGATAAAATGACGAAAATAAGGCAAAAAAAAGCACTGCACTTAAATGACAAGCAACAATTTAAACAAATTTTATCAATTAGAATAAAAAGAATAAAAAAAGAAAAATTAGCTTCGTAACCACCCTGTACTTAAAGTTCCTAAAAGTATACAGCGATTAACAAAAGTATGTAGCAAAAATTGAAAACACAATTGATGTACAACTGCTAATGCAAAAATGAGACAAATAATCAGACAACAGAAACAAACGAATATGAATGTAAAAACAAAACTCAAAAACTTAACGTCCACAGCTTATGAAAAAAAATTTGTCAGAAACAAATTTTATTTTTCTTCTTTAATAGAATTAAATGGAAAAATAAACAAAAATTATAAAAACCTGACTGGAAAACGTCCTCAAATGTCCCAAAATGTACAAGTTTACACAGAAATTTGACTTAAATATTCAAAAACACTGGAAAAACTTAAAAATTTTTGCAGCTAAGTTATCAAACAATCTGTTTACAACGAGAGTTG
The DNA here is from genome assembly GCA_963920525.1 of Dichetophora obliterata. Classification (NCBI taxonomy): domain Eukaryota; kingdom Metazoa; phylum Arthropoda; class Insecta; order Diptera; family Sciomyzidae; genus Dichetophora; species Dichetophora obliterata. The sequence continues at coordinate 242,889,602 of OY986435.1, read as the reverse complement.
ATTGAGAACTGGTTGGTTGGGCTACGTGAAGTTTCTCTGTACAGGGTCAAGCCAGTCACAATCAGTGTGACCAGAGTTTAATATTATATTCCACTTTGGCATATTTTACCTTCGGAAAGCATATTTTTTTTTTATAAAATACTAAATGGTTATTACTATATTTTTTTGAATACTAAATGGTTATTTTTGGCTATCGACATTTTATATCTTTTCATCTGTGAACCACCTTGTGAAACGCAATATAAGGAATTCGTTTTGTGGTTAACTTCTTCCTTGTCAATTTTATTGCAATTCATTTAATAACTTCACGCAGCTTAAAAAATGAAGTTAATTTGCTTATATGTTTGTTTGGTTGGATTTTTTATGGATTATGTTACAGCAGTAATATACTTAAGACACATAAGGGGTATTCACGATGTGTTGTATTTCCCCTTGTATTGTGTATTTTTGATAAATTTGATATTTGTAGTAAATTTTGTAATATAACAAAAACAAAATGCACATTTTTGTGAAAAATGCACAAAATGCACAACCCTGTGGAAAAAATGCAACGATGGAACACTATTGTATTCTGTGTAAATTTCGTTGCGTATTAGATCAGATGATTGTACAAGCATTTCTACTCAGCATATAGCAAGCTACCGGCTACGCTGTGAGTTTATTTAATAAAATAAGCTATAATAAATAATTTATTCTTTTATTTCAATTTTTTTATGATTTCCTTTTTCATGCAATAACAATAGAGTTCAGCTACTACAGCTTTTTCGCACTTTCTCCGCATTGGATCATCTTAAAAACCAGCCCAAACGACATTAAAACATCTCAATAAGGCCATTCACAGTTCGAATACGCTGGTCCGCCATTTGTACGATCCGCTATTTGTACGCCAATCCACGAAAGCGCATTTTGCCCCGTTGTTGTTTTGCATACAAACGCAAATACGCAGGCATGCGGAAATAAAAGCAGCCCTTGGACGTGTTTTTCGTACCTCGTACTTTTATGCTCTGTCTACAGCCGCACAATCGCATACATCACAGGGTTGCACAATTTTTTTATACGACAGTCACATGGCGAGGTGCTCACAGTTTGAACAATAACAAATGCTATAAATACGATTTGTTAAAAGTACGCTCAAACCGTGAATAGCCCTAATGATATCGACAAGAGTGGTCCAAAACAATCCAAAGTGAGAAAAATTTACCCACCATAATATGGGTTGGGCTCAGGGACAACACAAGACATAACAACTAACCATGCGTTTACATAGATCTAATCATACATTAGTTTTCAGTCTACTTTTGAGTTGACCTTTTGATAAGTTAACATCAAAAAAGCTACAGTTGTTAACAAAGGTACTCATGCGATGTAAAGGAGCAGTAGCCATATAATTTGTTCTACTAAAAGGTAAGTAAATGAAATTATTAGCATTTCTACTGCTTCTACGGTTAGTGTTAAATGATGATTTAAATGATGATTTAAATTAAGATTTCCAAACAGAAGTTCATACCAAAATCAGCTGATTTTAAAAATACAATATGTCCTTTACTGAAGGTTCGTTTACAAAGTTGTAAGTATTGTAAATTTTGCAAAAATTTATCACAAATGTACCACATCGTGAATATCCCTATTATTGGAAACTATATTTATTTCTTTTAACTATTTTTAAAACTGGGTTCAAAGCAACAAAGCAGAAAAAAAGTTATTGATCAAAGTTGGGAATCTGAAGAAGATTTATCAAAATTTGTGCTTTCCTCGCATAGTTTACCATTTAGCAATGCTGATGTTGAGAAAATTTTTAGTTGTATGAATCTTATTAAAACGAAAAATCGAAATAGAATGGAAGAAAAACTCTTAAATAATTTGTTGAGTGTAAAAACATGGCTACATGTTTAAAAAAAGTGCTGTAATACCTATTAAATACCAGATAGCTTAAATAAAAAAATTTAGATATGCGAACTTCTAGGATAATAATACAAGCAACAATTTAAGTATTGATCTCGAAGATGTGCCTGAATTTTAATTTTGTATATTATATATTCAAAAACTTCTTAAATACTTAATATTCAAAAAACCATAAACGTTCATAATTTTTTATAGGAGAAGCCAAAAACGTTTTAAAATAGCACATATAGTAGATTGTAAAGTGATAATTTCTTCATAATTTCGTTTATTAAGTAGTTATTTTTAGGTATTTGTCCAAAAAACGGCTTTTAAATCTAGAATATGTCCCATTTAAAAACGTTTTTGGCTTCTCCTACAAAAAAGTAAAAATGTTGTTGGGATTTTTATATTTTAGGTGACCATATGTATATTTTTAGTAATACACCTATATGTTTCTGACTTAAAAATGAAGGTTTCTCTGTGAGAAAAATATTTGACTATTTTTAAGAGAATATAATTCTTGAAAAGACTTTTGTAAAGTACAAATCAACTGATATATGCTTTGTTTACGTCTTATTAATATAATTTATTTAATATTAACTTATGTTTTATAAATTTAAGTGTGATAGTAATCAAATAAATGTTTTTAAGCTTGCTTCTGTGTTTCTTTTATATGCATATTTAGATATATATCTTTGAAATTGAAAGTGGAATGTTTTTGTGGAATATAAAAATTCAAAGTGGAATATTAAGCATATTTTTTTTTTAACACAAAGCATATTTTTTAAAAAATCTTCTGGTCACACTGGTCACAATTGCATCCATGGAAGACAACATCACAGCTGCCATTGGTGAGATACCGGCCGAAATGCTGGAAAGAGTATGCCAAAATTGGAGCTTACGGATGGACCTCTCAGGCGTAGCCACGGGCAATATTTACATAAAATAATCTATAAAAAGTAAGTGGCAGACCTTAATGTATCGCTCCAAATAATAATTTCATTCACTATTGCAAATTTTCTATTTTTTTTAATTTTTATAAACCAAACGCTTCAAAAAATCACCCTTTATCAATGAAATAAATATATTGAGTCAGGACCGTAGCCAGAACTTACTCAAGGGGGGAATTTAGATTAAAAGAAAAAAAAAATATTGATAATTTTTAATATAGATAAATCAAAAGGTATTTTTTGTATGAATATAAAATGATAGCTTGATAGGTTGACACCATAGGCTAAAACAAGCCAATTTGATATAAAACTAAAATCTATAAAGTTTCGTGCCGATTGATAGACTTTAGAACTCGCTCAAGAGACCAATATATTGTTATTTACAATGAGTAATCAAACAGAAAAATTGGATTAAAAAGCTCTAGAGTAGTAATTTTTGTGGAAATTAATGGGATTTTTCTGATTTCATAAAGGCACTATGTATGGGAGTCAGCCGTGGTTTTCATTTGAGTTTTGCAAATTTCAAACTTAAATTAAATATTTATTGTTTAAGCTTATGTGAAAAATGTAAAGTCATTAGATTAATTTATGCGGAATTGAAAAAGATTTCACCGTTTTGGTACACTCAATTTGTATGGGAGGTAGACGTGATTTTTATTCGATTTTTACAGAAATCATACGTGCCAAATTTGAAGTCACTAGATTAGTTTTTGTAAGATTTAAGGAGATTTTATCGTTTTGGTAACCTCACTTTGTATGGGAGGTAGACGTGGTTTTGTTCTATTTTTTCAAATTTTATACTTAAAGTACCTATTAACTTTCAAAGCTTATGTGCAAAATTTGAAGTCATTAAATTAATTTTTGTGGAATTTACAGAGATTTTAAGAGAGGAATTTTGGTTAAGTCACTTTTTATGGGAGGTAGGCGTGACTTTCATCCGATTTTGCTCATTTTCGAACTTGAATTTCATTTCTAAAAAAATTTTAATAAAAAGCTTATATATTGAATTTCGTTACGATAGCTATTGAGGTATGACCTGCGGTTAAAAAATTTTTTTTTTATATAAATGTCTTATAAAATTCTTCAAAAAGAATGCCTTTAAAGGATTTTGTTGACATTCGAACTATTTTTGGAGTAACAGAGCTCTATATGTATATATTAGGGCGGGTCAAATTCTGGCTCAGTGAAATTCGTAAAATACATGTAATTTCAAGACTTTTTCTCCACTACAGCATATACAAATTCTGAAAAAAAGCTGTGCGGACTTTCGTAAATAGATTCATACACATACATTCATACATTCATATTTTATAATTGAGAACAAAATCTATTTACGAAAGTCCGCACAGCTTTTTTTTCAGAATTTGTATATGCTGTAGTGGAGAAAAAGTCTTGAAATTACATGTATTTTACGAATTTCGCTGAGCCAGACCTCCAAAAAATTCGTCCATACAAATTGACCCGCCCTAGTATATATACACTCGCACCGAAGTGCAGTAATAAAACTTTAAACGCGTTTTTCTAGAAATTACTTTTTTCAAACTGGGGTGTCGTTTTTCTCGAGAGCCAAAAGTCTAATGAAGATGCGGTGAGCGGCGTTTTGTAAGTAATCACGTCAGGCAGGTCCTGAACTAAAATAATTGGGCTAACTCTACTACCGGGGGAGGTGTGGGGCAAAAACCCCCCAAAAAACAGTTAATTTTTGAACTTTTTTTCAAAATCGCTCCATTTTGTCAATTTTTTATATTTTGGAAATATCCTAATTCAGGACCTGCCTGACATGATTACCAACAAAATGCCGCCCGCAGAATTTCGATGCGACATCTGGTTATCAAGAAAAATGACACCCTGTTTTGTTTGCCTTCTCATTTTTACGTACCCATTTTCATCGCTCTGGGAGGGGAGAAGAAAAAACATCGAAACATAAAAAAGTACAGAAAAAGTTAGAAAACTACGTCTACTTTCACGTAAAAAAACCCAAAAGTTGATTAATTGAAAAACGACTGCGCTGCACCAATTTTAAAAAACGTTATTTTTGTGGGCTTGAACCGCAGGTAATACCTTAACCCTATATCGCGCAATAACATCAATTTCAATTTTTTATCTAAAAATCTCTTAAACAGTTTGGGAAATTTTTTTAAAATTAATAATTTATTTGTAAAAAATATTTGCATAAGATATTTTCTTGCAGTTAAAAAGATTTACATATTGCAGGGCATATAGCATTGCTTTTAATATAATAATTTATGATTAATGTTTAATAAAAAAATGTTAATTTTTGTTTTCATTATGAACACTTTATATTAAAATTTAAGACATTTAAATAGATATTAAAAATTTAGCAAAACACAAACTGCTGCCAAATGCAAAACCACACTGTTGCAGCTAAAAATAAAAAAGAACTGTTGATTGATTTACTCTCCAATTGGAAGTAAGAGTATTTTGGAACGTTCGTAAGTCATTTATAAGAATTTCGAATTAATTTGTTCTCTTTGAGTTATTTTTCCAGAACAATTTCTAAATGCTGCAGATCGTCAACACGGCGCATATAGGGTTAAATTACGGCTGCTATCGTGATCACAGGCAGACAGACGGACATGGCTAAATCGACTCAGGAGGAGATGCTGATCAAGAATATATATATACATTTCTATACCGGCCACGCCTCCTTTTCGGCGTTACAAACGGAGTGACAAAGCCAATTCACCCTTATTACGTTTTTTAAACGTGGGGTATAAGGCAGCGTTTCTTAACCTGGGGTCCGTGGACCCCTGGGGGTCCTCGAGTATATATATGGGGGTCCACCGTCTAATCTATAGACATTTTAATTAATAATTTTTTTTTTAAATTAATGATCATTACAGAAATTTGCATACATAAACCCACGACACTTCAGGTCAAAAATAAATTACCCATCAACGAAGACTGCGCTGTATTCATCGCAGAGTATGCGAGCAGCATTTTTTTTAATAATTCTGTTGGCAGCGCCAATAAACATGCTAATCATTTCAATAACTTTGAATGGCTTACAATGGTGGCATATTTGGCTGATATCTTAAGTGCCCTGAACGAGCTGAACTTAAGTTTACAAGGAAGAGATAACAACATATTCCAAGTTGAAAATAAAATAGAAACTATGATAAAAAGTATAGCAGTGAGGGGACTGCCGACCGAAGCGAAAAATATTAGTATTCCCTGGAAGACTAATATTTTATATATAGGTTTTCGCTTCGATCGGCAGTCCCCTTACTGCTATATTTTTTATTTAATCGATGGCTTTTTAAGTAATTTCTATTTGTGATCCTTTTTTAATGTGTGGTTTTACATTTTTCTCTCGCGGAGGAAATGATTAAACACCTTAGCGGTTTGAAGTCTTCTTTTCGGGATTATTTTCCAGAACCCAACCGAAATAAAAACTGGATAGCAGTCCCTTTCAACGCAAATGTTTTTAGATATAATCTTTAGATATAAGGCTTGACAACGTTACAGGAAAATCAATTAATAGAAATATCATGTGATTCAGCTTTAAAACGTAATTTGAAAGAATCGTCTTTATCAAGTTTTCGGGTAAATTTAAAAAATGTTTATAAAGAAATATCAGAAGAAGCACTAAAATATTTACTGCTTTTCTCGTCCACATGCCTCTGTGAAAAGGCATTCTCTGCTCTTTTATACACCAAAAACAAATACAGAAACAGATTACAATTGGAATCAGAGTTGAGATTACAACTAAGTAAAAACACCAACCTAAATATTACTAATTTAGTTTCAAAAAAGCAGCACCAACCTTCACATTAATACAGAATTTTTAATTTTTATAAAAATGTAATTTTTTTCAGTACTTAAATAATTTGTCCATAATTTCTTAATGTGTTTTTATTAAGGGGGTCCTTGAACTTGTGCGTGATTTTCTAGGGGTCCGCGGAGTGAAAAAGGTTAAGAAACGCTGGTATAAGGGACATAAATAAACTTTTTGTGCTTACACAAATAAATAAAAGGAATAACTTAAATTTTTTATAACAAAAAATTAACACGCTTTACATAAGTAGTGAGTATATGAAATATACTTAAGAATATTGAGATCTATTCGATAAGTTGTAAATATGATAAGCGACTATTGTTCGCGGAACACTAATCGCGACTGTGCACTTATTAACTGTTAGCATCAAAAAGCTGAGATAAAATATATGCACGATTATTAAAAAATTTTTAATTACATACTTATGTAGAATATATTCTTTAGCTTTTATTAGCTGCTTCATTAGTATATCTTTGATTGATTTTTTGTGACAGTTTTTTTGCTTTGTTTAGTTAATGAGCCTATGATAACATTATCCTTGTTGAAACCTGCCTTTTATCTGCTGTTATAAATAACTATAACATATGAAAATCTTTCATTGGATAGTTTTATAGGAAAACAAAGATTTTCTCTTATGCAAGAACCGTGCAATGTAATTTATTACAAGTCCCTTCGAGACACTGCATTAAAATTTCAAAACGATATAATGTGCACGTACCTCAAGTGAGCTTGGTTGCAATGAATTCCGAGCCGTTTGCTTGGATGTAATTTTTATGCTTGTGACATGCACGCAGCAGGCTGACAAGCAAAAGCCATCAAGCTTTTCTAGCAACAACAACAACAAAAAACTTGCTGCAGTAACAACACTACAACAATAGTAGTAAATGTAGCACAAATGAAGTCACATGAGTTAAAAGCACCTTGATAGCTTTTCAGACAGACATATAGACACACACACACACACACACAAAAATAGAGACAAAAAGGACCTTCAACGCACACAATAGCAAAAAAATAACTGAGTTCATGTGAAACACAGAAATGCGGTAACAGCAGGCACTCAGAATACACATAATACATAGCTCAGGAAGATCAGCATGACAGGAAAGAAGTTGAAGAAAAGAAGAGGAAGAAAAAGAAGAAGACCTGGTAACAAGAAATAGTAGCAGACGCAGCAGCCCAGTGCAATTTAACAGCAAAGTGCGTTCGCATGTGAGAAAGCTAAATTTCTTCTTATACAAGTTAGGTTCAGTTAGACGACATACGGGACGACTTTAGGGACTACGTTGAAATGACTTCTGGTTCCATATGTTTGCCAGCAATAGCAGTGAAAATAGCAGACGCTGACATTGAAAAAGGTTAATAAAGCAATTTTACTCATAAAGCACACATCCTTGCAAACACACACGCCTACCACCTATGAAAATAGTAGTACTTATGCAGCAGCATCCTGATGATGAATTGCATGCGAGTGTGTGAGTGAGTGCCGTTGAAAATGTTTGTACGTGAATGCCAGCTTGCAACAGGCTTGTCTACGCAATTTTATCCTTGCTTGCTGCGTAGTTAGCACAAATGTACGCTTTTTTCCACAGGAATTTCGCTCAATTGAAGCCATTACCTTGTTGTGGAAATTGTAAGGGCGTAGCGTATGGAAGATAGTGGGACGGGATGTTGCGGTGGGATTGGTTCATGATTTATATGCAGCAAATGCGATTTGTCTGCATGAAGGTAAATCAAGATAAATTTTATTTAATTTAGAAATCAGACATGAAGTGTTTGCAAAAAAACTGCACCGGTTTATGACGAGGTATATTGTTCCCAAGAATATGTTATTGGAATAAACGGGGTTCTGTACGTTTCGGTAAAAGTGGATGTACAAATGTAGAAAACTTTTAAATAGTTTTGTCTGCTCTGGGTTCGCAGAAAAAAAACTGAAACAATCAACTGAATCGAATTCCAGTCTGCATTCTCATCGATGATAATACTAGCTCGACTCGAATCGTATTGTTTTTTTTTTTGCAATACAACGAGGAATGCGAAAAGCTTAGAAATGAATTTCTTGAGGCGACATTGCACGCTAGAAAAAAAAGGCTCAATTAAAAGTATTCATATTTATTGAGAAAAGGCTACAATACACAGAGACTGGAATTTCATTTATAAAAAAAAACAATTTTAAAAAGAAGACATCATAGGCGTTTGTATTTGGTTTATCATAAGAGAAGCGTGAAACAAAATAAGCAAAAAAGTTACTAGAGTCCTTTTTACTACACTATCAAGTCATATAATGTTAATATTATTAAAAAATTAGATTAACTGGAGCAAAATGGAAAAAAGACGCCAAAGAAATGTTAGTATTTTTACTCCATTATTTTACTTTTGATATTTTGTCATGAATGTTTTCAGCAGAAATTCTTCTTTTCATTTAAATGCTTTCTCTGAACGGAAAATATCAAAATGTAGGTTTTTTCCGATTTTTTCCCATGGGTTTTTAATGATATTTTGAAAAAACAACCAGTTTTTGAACTTAACTTTTTTTGGTTACTCAAAAGTTACTAAATTAGGTAAGAAAATTTTAGTGTCTTAAATTTGATTGGTTATAATTAAGCAAATCGATCAATTTTGACCTAAGATAAGAAATATATGAAACTGTATATTAAAAACCTTAAAAAAATATAAAAATTTATATCTCAAACGACTTTGTATAGAATTTTTAATTGAACGATTTTCGTTCCCAAAATTTTTTAGAAAAGTAAAACGGCATTGATTTTGCAAGAAAGGTTGCACACACTTTAATAAATCTCATCAGAAAGGATATTTTCTGGAAAACCTGTATGTTACCAGATCAGATATTGGCAAGGTTTTCTAATAAGCTATCGTATCATATCCGGATCATGTTTTTACTTATATAAGATCTTCCTTAACTGATGTCCACTCGTGTCTCTCGGGATGATTTTCTTCATATCTTCTATGCAATGGCATGTACTATTAACAATCTCACACAACCAATTTTCAATTTTTTCCATATTTAGTTTGAAATTAAATTTAATTTAACTATATTTAAAATTGTAAGACTTTTGTTTACTTAATTATCAAAATATCGATATTCATCCGTCAAAGTTTTATGGAAGATACTATTTTTTATTATTTCTTTTTGTTCATCTAATCATATTAACTTATAAACATAAGGATTACAATTTCGCCAAAGTTTTTTATCTTCATTGAAAACATTTATTAGCAAAATTTTTACAAATGATATTCGTAAAAAAAATATTCGTATATTCTACAAATATTCGTACAATATACAAAGTATTTGTATTGTGATATCTTTACGAATTCATTCGTAAAATGTTTCTAATATCTGATATCATTAGTAATATTCGCAAACAAAAATAAATTAAATCGTATTAGTGCATCTACAAATGATTGCGTACATATATTTTATAATATTCGTTAATTTCTTGTACGAATAACTTCGTAATTTTTTCCATTACATTCGAAGTATTTACTAATGCTTGTGTACTATTTACGAATGAAAAATTAATTTAATAAAAAAATTTATTCGTAGGTTGAACGTACGAATTATTCGTAGAATTTTCGAATTATTAGTTGAGTTTAATAAAAGAGTCACATTTACAATAGTATCGTAAGTATAGACGTAGAATTCCATATATACAGTAATAAAGAAAAATTCTGGTTTTTTTTATTTATATTTTTCAAAACTATTTTAAAGCATTTCATCTTCTAAATAAAAATTATTCAAAAACAAACTTGTTGTTGTTGTCCTTCTTCAAACTTACCTGATCTAAAAAGCTCACAATTAAATTCATTTAAAAATTTGTTTTGTTTTATAAAAAGTTTTCGTTTGATATTTTTGGTGATGAATTTGTTGTTTTTGTTCATTTGTTTTGTTGGTTAAAACTAAATGTAATTCAGAGTTATGCTTAATTAATGAAAATAAATGTGGGTAAATTTGAATTATTTATTTTTCCTGTAGTAAAGGGCGTATACATATATTAGGGTGGGGCGATTAGGGTGGGGCGATTAGGGTGGGGCGTTTCTGATTCTTGGGATTGTACTGAGCAAAAAAGTCCACTAGACCATACGTCTACGGTGAAAATCGAGCTTCCAGATTTTGACTTGCGGTTTTTTCTCAGACTTTTGTCACGTTTTTTTTTATATTTTGGCCTATAACAGCCAAACCATTGAGATTTTCGATCCAATACTAAGACAAAAATTGTAGCCAAGACAATTCAGGTAGTTTTGGCCTTGTGAAAGTGCAAATTTTTTGTGAAAATATTGATAAATTACCATTTTCAGTTGTTCATAGCGTAAAATCATAAAAATGTTCTATTTCTTATTTTTTTTATTCTATTTTATTCTATTTATTTTATTTACTATTTTTTATTCTTCTATTGTTTTCAGTTCATTTGACGCATTTTTGTTTGTTTATTGCAAACGATCACAGCATCAAATACACATAAAATTAAATATGCATTTTAAAATATCTGCCGCAAATGTAAGTTTTAGAAATAATTGTTTCGTGTATAAACTGTGCAGTGCTAATAAAAAACATTTTTTTTATTTAAGATATAAAAAAATATGGATAATCCAGTGGATTCTGATAATACAGAGAATGTGGAGATGGATACGCAGCCAGAATCATCAGCGTCATCATCAAATCTAGAACATATGTCTTCGCAAAACGTATTGGCATTCGGTTTAGAGGCTGAATTAGACGATATTTCACTTCCAACTACGAGCGACATTTTGAAAAAGTATTCTTTCTTGGCCGCTCGTTGCAAAAATGCAAATAAAATGTCTTCATACGACACATTCACCCCACACGTTTGCGACTAATTGATACAAATTTGGAACAAATTAAATATTGAGGTAATTGAAAAAAAATATTTTTAAGAAATTGGGCTGATTATTGAAAAATTACCGTTAAGCTTGTAGGAGACAAACAAAAAATGATGCTAAATTCAGAGAATTTGTTGACAGCGCAACGAAAATATTTTACATCGGAAAATGTAAATGCCAGCTCAAAACAGCTCGATGTAAGTGTGGCAAAATTCCTGATCGACTCCATGAAATCATGTTGGATCAGCATAATGAACGCAGACTTACAATACCTGAATATTTGCCAGTCGAAACAGAAATATCGACTGTGTTACCATCTTTACATTCAGGTGCATCATCTGATCCAATATTTCAACCAACCGCATCAGATGTGCATAAATTAGAAAACTATGAACCTCCTGGTTCGGAAATCCATACACCAACCGTGCGAAGAATGCATACTCCACGATATAGTACACCATGGTTTGCAATGATGTGCGATCGCTTTGGGGTATCCGATCGCTTAGCATCTGTTTTGGCTTCAGCTTTATTCGCTGACATACATACAGTTTAAGGATGAGCGAGGTGAAACCATTATTATGAATAAAAGAAAAGTGAGCCGAGAACGTGAAAAATCGAGACACGACATTTTACGAGCAAATGACGATGGTGAATCGTTGATCACTTCTTCGTTTGATCTTCGCAAAAATGATTCATTAACTCGGGAGAAAATTAATGAAGTATATCACACTACAATGCGAAAAAAACCACACCTAGTAGTAATACGTGAACCACATTCACTAATTGGCTATGTGAATTTAGAAGGCAAAGGCGAAACCTCCAAAGCGAAATAAGCCGAATTGATTGCATTTTTCAAATCTAAAAATCGTTCACTTGAAAATTTAATTGCCGTCTGTAGTGACGGTGAGGTGGCAAAAACTGGCACATCTGGAGGTGTATTGCGTCTCATCGACCGCTATCTAGATTGACCAATACATCGTTTGATCTGTTTACTTCATTTCAACGAATTGCCGTTCCGACGTCTGTACAACGCTGTCGAAAAATTGGCCACTACTGGACCGACAAAAAGCACTGGATCGTTAGCTCAAAGGATAGATAATTGCAGTACATTACAAGTAAATATCATAATTTTATGTACTTCTTGCTCTATACGATATAGTTTTGTAATTTTTTTTATTTAAATAATCTAAACATTTTTCAGGTTATCGAAAATTTTCGACTTATTCCACTTGAACACATTCCTCCAATGAGTACAGATGCTGAAAATCAACTTTCCATGGACGTTAAATATCTATACCAAATTGCCCAAGCCGTTTCAAATGGTAGTTGGAGCGGTAGGACATTCGAGATGGATAACAAAAGCTAGTAGATTGCTCCGTGTGTATATTGCGACAGAAAACCCATCACAAAATTTACAAATTTTGACAAGGTACATCATGAAAGTGTATGTTCTCATGTATTTCAACGTGAAATACTACAATTCGGCTGTATACGGTACTGCTCTGCTTGGAAAATTCATCCAGTGGACGCAATATTTACCAGACAACTTGCGTAACATCGTAAATCCCGTAATACAGAATAGTTCCTATTTCGCACACAGTGAAAATGTTTTGTTGATCATGTTTTTCGATGATTGTAAAGAAATTCGTAAATTGGCACTCAAAAAAATATTGTATATTCGCTACAAAGTATGCGATTTAACTGAGCTTCGCGAATATGTAAAACCAAACATCAATTTTGATTGTACGGATTACGTTCACATGATCGATTTAGAGGACAAAGCATTGTTATTTGAACCGCCATTTACCAGGAAAATTCCGTATGAGCATTTACAACAATACCTCGAATGTGTAGATGATGAAGATCCACCATTTCCAGATCCACTAATAACATGCCATATTCAAGGTACGGAGCATCATGTCCAGCTACTAGCTAGTTTAGCTAAGCGCTCAATCGACAAAAACCGTGAAGGTATAATGGCATCTGTATCTGAAGGCCGAAAGATAGCGCCTCGTATGGAATCTCGAAAAGATTTGGAAGGCAATCTTTGAATGAAAAACACACTGAATTGGAATTTTTGATGTGAAATCGTTTAAAACAATAATAGCTTTCTTCTTGATTCATACCTTGTCTCTACCAATACAATAATTACTTTGTATTTTAAATGAATTTCTCATAATTTTCAATATTGAACAAAACAAAAAAACAACATTATATTTTTGGATAAAAAAGTGGAAAAAAATAAGCAATAGAACATTTCTATGATTTTTCGTTATGAATAACTCAAAATGGTAATTTATTAATATTTTCACGAAAAATTTTCACTTTCACAAGGCCAAAACTGCCTGAAGGAGCGTTCCAATGCTTTTGCGATGTACTAGAGAGTTCTTAACTATTGTCTTGGCTACAATTTTGTATTAGTATTAGATCGAAAATCACAATGAATTGGCTGTTATAGGCCAAAATATAAAAAAAAAACGTGACAAAAGTCTGAGAAAAAACTGCAAGTCAAAATCTGGAAGCTCGATTTTCACCGTAGACGTATGGTCTAGTGGATTTTTTGCTCAGTACAATTCCAAGAAAACGCGAAGCGCCCATTAAGATGTTCAAATAGCCCCACCCTAACATATATATATATATATTTTAAAAGTAATTTAAAATTATAATTTTAGTTAACAAAATAAATTTTATAATGCATAATAATATAATGCGTAATATAAATAATTTGAATTTATTATGGTATTTAAAAAATAAATGGAGTTTTTCAACGCATGCTTAGTAACGCATGCGCAAATTTGCGTAGTATATATACTGCCTCTTTTGCTATTGTATTTATCTTGCTGAAAATAAACATTCGTTTTATTCGTACTCCAACTCATGGCAGAATAACCAGGTAGGGCCGTCTTGGAGAGGAATGAGCTAGAAAGCAGAGAAAAGCGAGTTAGTTGTCAAAATCAGCTGTTCAAGTCGAGTAAAAATTAAGAACATCTAAAAAAATTTCAGCTAACTGAACCAACAAAAATTACTTAGCAAATCTGAAACAACGACGCACAGAGAACAGCATGATCACAGCGGTTGAGCAGCGTTAGAGAGGATGAACCGAATTGTCCACAGAAAATAAACAGAACTTTGCTTACTATGTCCCGCTTTTCACTCGTCACCCGCTTTTTCACGAAAATTCTCGAGCTTGCGGCGAAAGCAATTATTGCTCCGAGAGCAATAATTCTCTTGCTCTGGTAGCAAGATCTCTTTGTCCCGCCTTTCACTCGGTAATAATTGCCTTTGCCGCAAGCAGTTTGTCGATTATTCGCCCGCATGAGGGGGTTTTCGAAAGTCCCCTTTAAACCCGCGCAATCAACAAACTACTTGTGGCAAAAGTTATTATTGCTCCTAGAATGGCCGAGTGGAGAACGGCCCTTTGCAGCGCATGCAGAACCAAAACAACAATATCAGCAGTTAGTAGCAACGTTGCCAGTAATGTTGGAAAAATCCCATTCGTGGTAGTTTTTAATTGCCCTTGGGAATTTTTTTTTTGGAAATTCCTATTAAATTTTTTAATTCAGCGTGGTATTTTTTAATTGGCGTGGGAATTCAGTGGGGCATTTTTTTAATTTCCGTGGGAGTTTGGTAATATTCTTCTAAAAAATTTTTTTTCTTTTTAGTAAGCAACATTTCTTTGTGGTATTTCTAAATGTTTTTTTAAATTGTTTATGCATATGGGACTTATCGTGGTATTTTTTAATGCGAATGAGATTTTTGTGGCAATTTGAAATGCATATGGAATTTTTGGTGGTATTTTTAAAACACGTGGTATTTTTGTGGTAATTTTTAATGATCGTGGGATTTTATTTATATATTTTTATTGCGGTAGAAACTTTTTTGTCTATCTTTACCATGGTAATATTTGTTGTATTCAATTTATGTTACTATGAAAAAAGTAACTTTTTGTCGGAACTGTTTTAAATTTTAACTGGTAGCCTTAACTAGAAGTAGTAAATTTTTTTGTAGCCACATACTGGCTCTCTAGCTACATGCATCTGTATTCTCTACTGTATTACAACCCATGGCAGAATTAGAGAAGGTATATGCATTTTGGTGAGGGAGACTGCCGCAACTGTCAAAACGAAGTCGACAGCTCATACAAAATCTGAAAACGATGAGAATGCGATAAGAAAGCGAAAATAGGAAAGAATAGCAAAATGCTTGAGTTTGACAATTCTGGCTATGAGAAAGAGAGCGCAGTCTGAAATGCATATACCTTCTCTAATTCTGCCATGATTACAACCCAACAAGCCATGAATGTCACTGTTCCAGCTAAACGTTACTTAAATCGGCAGCGTCTGATTTTCTGGTATGAAAACGACATGTTTTTGTACCTTTAAACTGTTTAAACTGTTTAAACTATATAATTGTAAAGTCCTTTTTTATATTTATCAAGAATCGAATTGAAATTAATGCCATATTCGCTTGATGCGTCGTTTGTTCTTGTCTTTTTTCTCTCTCTTTTTCACTCGTTCGCCAAAGAACTCTAAAATATGCATTTCATCTTGTATTGAAATCAAGGAAGTGCAGTTGAGTTGCCGTTTATTGTTTAGTTTATTGTTGCAACTTAATAAAAACCATTTTAAGAAAAGGTTACAATTGTTTAACAACAAATAAAATTAATATACAAATAAAAGTTTTCTATATGACCTTGTTATATATTATGTTGATTTTCTATGTTTTAAATACAAATTCTAATTATTTGATGGTTTAAATTATTATTGATTTTAAATACGAATTCAAGTTGTTTGATAGTTTAAAATCATTTATTGAACTTTAAAATCGTTTATTGAGCTTTAGGTCAGGTTAGAACAATTGATTGCTCTAACTAGTTAGTCAATCAGCTAACTTATTAATCAGCTAGTGATGTTTTCCCTTTTCATATTGAAAATGTTGTTGTTGTTGTTTTTTTGAAAAAAATTCGTTAGAGCAATTAATTGTTCTAACCTGACCTAAAGCTCAATAAACGATTTTAAAGTATGAAACAACTAGAATTTGTATTTAAAATCAAGAATTATTTAAACTATCAAACATTTAGAATTTGTATTTAAATCATAGAAAATCAACATTAAATACAACTTAATAAATGGTACGTTTAAATGAAACACACAATGCATAGTTTGCTGACAACGAAACGGTCCGCTTCAGTGCTTTTAAAAGTGCACACCGTTTTCAACCGAGCCGATTGGCTATCTGGGTAACGAAAAAAAATTAAAGCAACTGATGTGTATTTATATATGTATGTTTTACATACATATTAATAAAAACAACAACAACAAGAACAAAAGTAGCACAACAAGGAACGACATGATTACAAACCAAACGAACACACACAACAACAACCACAAAACAACATACGCAGTTACTGAAGCAGCTTGTGCATTTCCCATACGAATATATGAAGTTTTTTCTTCTTAGATTTTGCTATATTATTAAATATTCGTTTTATTCCCACTAAAACTGATATTTTGGCATTTTTTTTTTCTTTGCACGATGAATATTAAAGGCTGTAGGTATACCCCAAAGTGTCAAATATCACTTTGAAAAAATTTGTGAAAATGACCCCCATACAAACCGCGCTGTTAGACGTAATTCTACGTCAAAACTTTTTTAATCACTACCAAATTGCGGCACTGAGGTTTTAAAAAACCAATACTTAATAATTATATTATAAAAATTGAAAATGAATTTCTTATAATTTTTTGCTTTTGAATAATATTGTGCTATCTTTTTGTCGTACTACTAAATAAGTTTTTTTTTTCTGAACAATTTCGATTTTTAAATAAAACTTCTATATATTTTCATTTTGTTTTTAAATCTAATTACTTTATAGTAAATACAAATTTTTAATTTTAATCACTTCCAATTAAATTTAAAAAAATTCCAATGTGCCATAGTTTTGTTGCGGAGTGTATATAGGCAAACTTCAAGAACAAATAAACGTTTCAAGAGAAACGCCTATTTGAAAATATTTTGAGATAGCCGAGCCCATAAACCATTATTAAAATAAATTTAAATTATATATTCCAGCCCATAAATTTTAAAATAGCACCAGTTTCAAGCATTTTGAATTTTTTAGATTTTTCAAAAATATAAATCTGTTTTAGTTATAAAGTTAGCTGATGCTAAGGAGGCACAACTAGTTAGAGGTTTTGGAAATATATTAGAATATATTAAAATATATGTATAATATACAGTTGAATATTTCAAAAGTATTTTTTAAAAATTTTAGACCAATCGGATTTTTATTTATGAAGATAAATAAATTTTAATAGAGCTTTTTATCTGAATGCACATCGTAGTCAAAACTTTAAACGCGTTTTTCTCAAAACCATGTTTTCTAAGTCGGTGATCACTGTAACTTTAGAACGGCTTTATTGCTCAGTTTGAAATTTTTCTCACTTATTTTATACATAATTGTTCTCCTGATGAACGAAGGATTTTTGACGTAGAATTACGTTTGTATGGGGGCCATTTTCACAAATTTTTTCAAGCGCATTTAAAGATTTTAGTTGACATTTTGGGGTATACCTACAGCCTTTAATATTCATCATACAAAGGAAAAATATATGACAAAATATCAGTTATAGTACGAATAAAACGAATATCTAACTATCGGTTTTTCACTTCTATCTATATCCATTATAAATGAAAAAAATTAACGAAAAAAATTTAAAAATATCATATTAGTGCTACAGATTTATTTAGATGTAGTTTTCTTAAGAAATTTTAATAATAAGTATATTTTATTAAGGTATATAGTTCTTTAAGAAATCATTCCAGCTGCCACGCATTGCTTAAGCTGGAAGTTCATTCGATGCAGTGTCATTTTGCGTCCGTCTTTCGCTGGCGTAATTTTATTAAAGTATGTGAAAGCTTGTGGGAGCGAGTTCAATGCTTTTAGTTTCAACGCTCAATTTACGCGAGAGAAGTTGAAAATATTTCACGAAAATTACGTTTTTTAACAGCTCAGTACAAATAGCGAACAGCGAGAAGAAAGAAAAGTAACTAGTTATTTTCAGGGATGCCGCTTCAAAATACCTTTTTAATGTATTAAGATTTTGATAAGTTTTTAGTGGATATTTGGCTTAAATCACTTTTTATGCTTATTCTTCAAAATTTTTGTTATTATAAATCAAAAAATTTTATATGATTGTACCGTTAATACATTTAAAATGCGATTTCAACAATATAGACTATCTATTTTCCTATTTATTTATTTTCTATTTTCCCTTGAAGCTAGTTTATAAAGAACTATTTAAAATGTAGTCGTCTTAGTCCTCACTAGTAATTAGAATGAAATTAACCAGATATAAGCTAATTTTCTATAGGCTGACTACCAGTTGGTTTCGAAAAGACCATATATAAACTAGTCAATATATCATATCATAAGTAGTGCGTACTGGTGATTATGCGGCCATTTCATATAGAAAATCACTAGTTATTTTCGAAGAAAATAGTTGACTATTCAACCACTGGTGGTTTGTTTTGAAAGTAGTTTGTAATCACCTTAAAGTTGGTTGAAAGTCCTGCAGGGATTCTACTCATAGATAGTTTATTGCTCTAATTATCCCAGCGGTCGAGATCTCGACCAGCAATTTTCTAAAATAATCAAGGGTATAAAAAAATGTCCAAAAATTATTTTTATCCTCTTTCTAGCTAGCCATGAAAATTTAAATAATAACAAAAATATTTATTTAGCCTGGTACAAAATGGGTTAAGGGTAAAAAGCGTTCTTAAATTTTAAATATTATGGGTTAAAATTTGCGTAAAACTCGAAAAATTTAAAAACGCAATTTTTTCCAGAAAAACACATCTATAAAAGTAGAAATAAAAATATTGAAGTTTCCCCATTTTTCAACAGAACTCGATGGAAAGATACTTTTATGCTTAATAAACAATTTAAAACTTTTAAAAAAATTAAAAAAAATTAATTATTTTAATTGAAAATATTTTGTTGTGATCTATTATTTTTGGATTTTTACATTATATTAATTGTGATCTAAATATCAAGTGAGTTTGAAGAAGGCAACAACAAAACAACAATAACAACTCTGTTTAGAGTCGGCTTGTGTCGGAAATAGCTACATTTCCTTCTTCAGTTCGATAAAACTATTTTCGCTAAAACTATATTATTTCTGCTTGTCGAAATGTGTTGAAGTCTTTCCAGTTCCAATTTGGACAAGTAATAGCTAGTTTAACAGATCATTTTATGTTTAATACCTTTTAAATACTGAAAAACTTAATTACTTAATCTTTAACAACTTCTGCAAAAAATTTTTATTAATTTGTTTAATGGTCGCTAAACAAAAAATTTTGTAGATTTTGAATTTTTTAATAAATTTCGATGAATGATAGTTCGTTAGAAAGTTAATTATAGGTATGCTTAATACGATAACATATTTAGTTCAATAAAAAATTTAATTAGAATAATTTTTAATTGTTTTTGGATTTTGTTTTTGGAACATGTTACCTAAAGGAACATTTCGAGGGGGAGTTACGGTTCATATCTCAAAAAAAATTTCCTCTATACAGCTAAGGAACTCACAATTGCGCACTGAAAACACTGAGATCAGAAACAATAGGGGTATTCACGGGCTGTTGCAAGTTGCAGGAGTGGGAAAATGCAAGATATTTTTTGCACTAACGCGTGAACATCAATATTGCATCTTAATTATGCAATAAAATTAAATGTCGAATGAACAGTAAATATTTTGCCACCTTATTTCAAAATCATAAAAAGTTATTAAAATCTACGTACAAACTTCACCTTTTTAAAGTTTTACCCAGGTGGCAACTATGTTTGAAAACAACCAAAATATGAATCATCTGTTTAGCATCACTGCTTGTGTGATCTCGCAATTGGTTCGAGCAGTGCGTAATTCATGAAGAGTTGCAAAATTGCTTCCAATGTGTTTATTCTTGGAATGATGCGAAAGTTCGCAATCATGCATTTTCGCATCGTTTCAACTGCGTTTCGCATCAACCCGTGAATACCCCTAATAATAATATAGACAAATTGCAACACGCAACACAACGCCTGCTATTATGCAACACATGAAAAAACACGTCCAAAAAGGATCTCTTACATGCGTGAAAACTCTGAGGGTTCTGGGTTTACTAGCCAGTAGGTAATTTTCGATGTTAAGATAATAACAAGAAAAATTTTCGATGGACAAATCCGGTCAACACAGTTTTAGTTTTTGTGCTTATTAAAGAACAGCAGGAAGTCATTAAGATCAATGGGTCAAAAAATATTAAAGACTAGCTGAAATTCCATAAAATGTTATCAGTGAACCTGCATGTATAAATTGAGTTTGAATACTGAATTCCGTGGCTGTGCGACCAAAGCAATTCGATATCGCAAATAGCAAATTTAGATTGTATGGGAGGTGCCACGCCTCCCGAATGGAGTGTGTAAATCGTGGTAGAATACCAAATTCCATGGCTGTGCGAACTATAACTCAAAAGCTATTCGATATCGCAAATTATGGAAGGTTGTTGTACTACGCCCATTAAATGTTATCAGTAAAACGACATGTATAAATTGTGCTCGAATACTGAATTCCGAGGCTGTGCGGTCTATAGCTCCAAAGCTATTCGATATCGCAAATTTGGGTTGCATGGGAGGTGCCACTCCCACTTTCCCAAGGCCCATAAAATGTTATCAGTAAAACGACATGTGAAAATTGTGCTCGAATACCGAATTCCGAGGCTGTGCGGTCTATAGCTCCAAAGCCATTCGATATCGCAAATTTGGGTTGCATGGGAGGTGCCACTCCCCCTGACTAACGCCCATAAAATTTTATCAGTAAAACAGAACGTGTAAATTATCGTCGAATACTGAATTCCGAGGCTGTGCGAATTATAGCGCAAAAGCTATTAAAAATCTCATATTTGGGTTGTATGGGAGGTGCCACGCCCATTGTCCGACGCTGTGCGTACTACGACTGAAAACTGCGCATGAATGAGAACAACCAATTTGGAAAGTTTCATCGCGATCGGATGAACGGTGTAGAAATGTATTCGGGAAACACAAATAAACGAACAAACAAACAAACCAACAAACGTACATTCATTTTTATATATATATATATATACATGCTTAAACTCAGTTGCCCATCCTAAGGTGAAATATCTGAAAATCCTGACGAGATGAGCCAATTCTGAGATCAGATTCATTGCAAAAAACTACTTACAAATAGTCCCTATGTGCCCAACATGACTCCATCATGTGCAGATCTACGTAACGGATGTTTAAAGACTTAACGAAAAATTTATTTGTTTTTTATTTTGAAGATATTCTGTTAGAATCAGAATCGATACGAGAATTGAAAGTGAAGTCAACCTTAAGTTTGAGTCGGTTTAGGGATAGCATGTATCTACATCTTCATCGTTCCGATAATTTTGACCTAAATATAACTACATACGCATTAAAGGGTTACCTCTATTTAATTTGTTATATTTTCTAAGTTGCATGTGAAATTCTCCGACTAATTTAAGGCAAACTGTTTTGTCATTTGTACATTCAACTCCATTGTTGCAACGAAAAGATCAACACCGCACAGGAACGAAGCACCGATGGCACCATCAAACCTACAAATAATTGCACACAAGAGTGTGACAGATGTCAATGGCTGCGTTCATTAAACACAAAATATAATTGACGTGTTGAGTAAGTGATCAGTATCAGTTTCTGCTACTTTCTATGCCTGCTGAACGGTATGTTACATTTTATGTCAGCGCAGTGGTTTCAGAAATAAAATAAATAAGAACTAATCAATAAATTAAATAAATCAATCATCAGTAACATATTTTCAACTGTCAAACTTTCTAACCTTAAAGTTAGAAAGCTCAACACGTTGAGTAAATGTGGCGGAAAAATAAATTGCTGCCAAAACACTCAACATGTTTACAACATCAGAAACTGATTAGTCGCGTTCAGCAAGTACATACTCAAGGGTTGCGCAACAGTTGAGTAAATTTTGTGTTTTATGAATGCAGCCAATGCAAAAGAAGCTGTTCAAGCCAAAGTAAGCAGTAACAACAATAGCAACAGAACCAAACAAAAACACAAAACAAACAACAACAAAAGTACGAGAAACGAGTTCAAGAGGAGTGGCAACAAAAAATGAGCAACCAAAACGCAGCAGGGCGTTTAGGTCGTTATGAAAACAATAAAAAAGAAGCAACAAACGCTTCACACAGCAACAGCAGCCCCTACCATTCCACTCCAAGGGCCATCATTAGACTGGAGGCTGTTTTGGAAATATACAATCAGGCGCCACGTTTGAAATTACGCAGAATGCCCTTCAACGACAATTGTGACTGAGGTGGATGAGGTGGCTGTGGACGAGGTCGACGATTACACGTAGCCATTGTTTGTTTCCATTACGTTGCGTTGCGATGCGTTGCAATGCTTTCGTTGTAAGCATATTGGTTGTTGCGTGTTTACGCAACGTAACCAGAGTCAAACCTCGATTAGGATTCAATCTGCTGCTACTGCTGCTGTTGAAATTTCAAGCAGCGGAGACAGGCCACGTTAGGAGACAGGCAGTTAGGCCAGCAGACAGCGTAAAAGTCAAAGGGACAGACAGCGAGAAAGGACAGACAAGAGTGCAAGTGAATCCGATTAAGTACACACACGCAACGTAGCGACACGCAGCACATACAAACACTGCTAACTCCACGTACTTGATTGTCCGTTGTGTTTGCTGTCCGTGTGTTTGTGCATGTGTGTTGGCTTAGAGGAGGAAAATTGCACCGGAAGTGCTGCTTAAAATGCCTTTTCCCGAGCTATTCTTCAAGGGGCAATTAACTGTGCATATACGCCTGGAAGTATGCAGTGAGTTTGAGATATTTGATTGGATGGGTTTTTTTTCTGCTTTGTGCTCGAACTCATCTTCAGGGAACTCTGGCTATAAAAAAAGTCATTAACGGCTTGATGAAGAGAAAAGAAAAACAATTTTGAACGCTTTATAGAGTTAGAATTTTATTTTAGCTTAAAGTCTTAAAGAATTAGTTAAAAATTCCCAAAAATTTTACTTCAAATGAATGATTTCTTAACCCACACAAAAAACATTTACTAATAGGTAGATTTAAATGTTTTTGACACATATGTGTGCCACATGCAGACAAAGATGACAAAGATGAGAAATAAAAATACAAAAAAATAAAAACACAAAAGGAGACCAACAATGAATGCCAGTTCATAAAGCAAGGACAAAGCAAAGGATATTAAAACGTTTTATAAAGGGCAAATATAAATAAGGAACAAAAAGAAAACAAAAGGATCCGTGGAATTGATATGAAGTCAAAATCAACAAAAGTCAAGACATAAAAACGCCAGACAACAATATGTCACACACATCAACAATACGGAACTCCGGCGTCCACCAACAAACAATCAACCAAGTAGGTTGATACTACGAGATCGGGGAAGAAACTGAAAACTCATTAAAAGAGCAAATTGTTACTCAAAAACATCAAGATGTGGTAGCACCAAACAAGTAATAGAAGGTTAATGACAGGCACAACTGAGCTCAAATATGATTAATGCTTGAATTGAACATTAAACGACTGTGTGTCTGTTAAACAGTCCAAAACAAGGTCAAACTGCAGTAAAGTGTTAAATTTAATATGAGCTTTAAAATAGTCTGATGTCGAACCACATTTTATACCACAACATTTTATAACAGCCTCAAGGGAAAGTTTTTCAGTTGTTATTTTTCTCTTTGCCTTACATCGGAAATTAAAGCAAAAATAGTGAGAAAAAAACAAAGAAGTAGGAAAGGAAAAAAAAAGCACAATGCATCCTTGAAAATGTCAACAGCACTCAGGCAATTATCTTAGGTGTAAAAAATAAATTGGAAAAAAAATCACAGGAAGACAAACAAGCTATGGAAGCAATTTTATTGGGAAAACTCCCAACCGCTTGATAGACGAAAGAAATTAATATCAACTGGCAATGCTTTTTACCTATTTTTTCGACTCGTCCATTAAGTGAAAAGGAAAAGAGCTAAGTAGGAGAAGCAGAAGTGTGGCAACACAACTACGTTGAAAATCATTTCTTTCTATAAAATTAAGCGCTCATATCTCTTGTTTTCTTTAATGACGTCATAATTTGACAAAAGTTTTTCTTCAGGAGAAGAATTCTAATTTTTTAATAGACATACAAAATCGCTTCATCTTATTCAAAATATCACTTTAACCAGTTGCGAATCCAGAAGGAAATTTCGGGGGGGGGGGGGGAATTCTGTCAACTTCTTTTTTTGTGTTTTTTTAAAATGATTTTTTTGTTTTTATCTTCTATATGTATACTATTACATAAAATTGCAGTAAACATTTAAAGTTACGACTTTACTCCAAATTTTTATTTTTACTGGAAAAATTTTTATGAAAAAAACTTAAAAATATCATATTCGTGCTTCAGATTTATTTATGGATTTTTTCTTTCGAAATTTTAGTAATAGGTATATTTATTTAAGGTATTAAGTTTTTTAAGAAACTATCCTGCTTATATTTAATTATGAAATTATATTGCTTATTCGTTGTCTTTTGACGCGTTTGTGTTACAAGAGTTTTAATAAACTCCATCCCAGTGGTAAAGGGACACATGACGTTGCCAGTTATTTCTTAAATACATTGTAGCCGCGAGGCCTCCGAAGTCTGTTTACAAATCTCAATTACATTTGTTCGGACATTTGCGCTAAGACACTGATGACATCTACCTTACACAGTAAGCGAAGATAGGAGTAGGTATGGACAATATACATAGGAGAGAACAAAAAATGACGCACAAAACTAAGCTAAATTGAAAGAAAATCACGCCAAAAACACAACGCAAACGAAAAGCACACCGAAAAGAAGTAAACAAAAGCAAATGGCGCCACATGTTATTACAATTTACAATTTGATGAATGAATTTATTGTCTTTTATAGAGCATTTCAAAATTTATGTTGAATAACGTTTAGTTATTTTATGTTCTAGCTTAAACATAAAGATAAATAATTTCGAAAAACACTTTACTGCAAAACTACCTGCTAGAAAACACGATGTTTTTCCACAGACAAATAAAATAATTTGAACAATGAAAAGAAAATAATTTGAGCACAAACAAGATTTTGTCACACCCCGCTTACAGTTCTGCATTACAATATCATCACCGACAAATTTTTACAAGCGGGATGTTGCTCTCTATTTTTCTATTTCTTTCCGTGCTCAGCTAGCATAGCACTACGAAAAAAAAAATGAATGAGCCTCGAGCAAGGCGAAAAGTGAGATACATATAAAAGAAGAGCGGCACTCCAAAATAAAACAATAGAAAACATGACCAGTTTTATATATCTATTGTCTTAACCCAATAAGAATGATGTTACCATATGTCATCACTAAGTCTGATGTCGCAAAACTTTGTCGCATCACGTAAAAATTAGTCAAAATAAAAGTTAGTCATCACAAAAATTAGCACATGTGGGAACAAATTGTCCCGTCTTTAAGGTGTTAAGATTGATAAAAAAACATTCATGGCCTGCTAGTATATATTTAAAAATCAATTGCTGTGCGTTAGTCTTGCTAAGGCTCGAACAGTTTTTTTTTGTTTTGTTTGCCTCAATTTAGGCAAACTTCTAGACAAACGCAGGACTTTAACCCACCATTCCTTTACACCACGAGGCAAAGGGAAAATTGATATGCGCATTACATCCACATCATCTTTTTCAACTATTGTTTAAGTTTACAAAAACAAAAAAAAAAAAATTAGAAATAAAATGTTAAAGCAATTTTACATAATTTAGTATTAAAATAGGGATATATCACGGAATTACTACCAAGAAGTATTTCAGCAAATTTCAAAAATAGAGTGTCTGCAGAGGAATAGTGCAGGTCTTAAAATATGATTTAATTTTAACGAATTGATAAAATTTTTCAATGTGACTGATTTTACATATCGTAGCTGCGCCAGAAAAAAACAGTTATGTGATTTTTGTAAATTTTGTTATTGCATATTTTATTCACAATATCTTCATTTACAGTTTTTTATATCTCTTATGATTTAGAAGTGATCAAAAACAGTTATTGCTCGCATTACTAGAAATGCTCTGAAAAAAAAATTGTTTTTTTGCTCTCCTGAATTGTTACTGAAATACATATAATTGTTTTTGTTGGCGCAGAGACAATATGTACCTAGCTTAGCAAAAAATTCAAAAAATTCCATTTTTAATTAAAAATTAAAGGATTTTGTACTTAAAAATTGTGTAGTCAGTTTTTGAAAAATTCGTTAAAAATAGTTAACATTGATTCTCCAACATCAAATTTTGAGAATGCATTAAGAATGAATGCCTGGATACGATAATATTTTTGAAGTCCCAAAAAAATAGTAGTGCTGACTATGAAAAATGTGAATGAAATTTTTAGTGGTCAAAAAATTTAAAATCTTTTACGAAAATGTTTGTAAAAAAGGACACCACAATAAAGACCAATTCAAGATCTTTAAAATATGTCTTGAGCATTTTCTTGTAGGACTAATGGTTTGGAAGATATATTTGTTTGTGTACATGCCCGAATGACAATTTTTGTTTTTTTTTATAATTTTTTACTGTGTTAGAAACTTAGTTAGAAAAAGAAAAAAATTGAAAATTACAAACACAAATATGCAAATATTTTTCTTTTTTAAAGTACTATCCACGTGCAAAGTATCAAATTTTTACAGAAATGTGAGTTTCGAAAAGCGTGCGATTTGACATGGAATGACAGATATATTTTTTATCTTTTTTTCAGTAAAGGTCTAAAGTATTGACTTTGTACTCAAAACATGACTCAAATATTGTTTTTGTTGTAAAAATAAAATGAAGTTAAAATTGCACATCTGTGTAACTTCCATATGACAAGGCATTTATTTTCAAAAATTCTTTTAGTTAAGCGCAAAAGTTATTTTACTGTTTTTGTCATCAAAACAACAAGGATTTCGTTGTTATATTTTTTACAAAGAAGTCAAGTCTCAAAAATAATTTATGTAAAAAAATTACCCCAATATCTCTTTCCAATCAAAAGTTATTGTACTGTAAATCAAATTTTTCATATCATTCCACTATCTATGGTATAAGTATATGTTATCTTTATATATAAAATACTTCAGTACATGGCTTTGTCACGGAACTCCTTCTAAATGGCTGGACCGATTTTGATGAAATTTCGTGAGTGTGTGCGGCTGGGTCTGGAGATGGTTTTGTTTTTAAGTATGACCCGAACAAAAATACCGAATGAATAATAATAAACAAAAAAAAAAACTTAAATTTTTATGATGTTAGGCTTGATTTTTCGATCGTATAAAAGGTTTTTAAATTTTTAAGATAGAAACTTTAAATTAACCCTACATTTATTCATACCATATGACAGAACATTATAAAAGCCATTTTTGGTTTTGAATATTTTTTCAACAACAAATATTTTTACCAAAGTTTTTTGCGAAATAAAGAAATTCGTTATGGTTTTTTGAGAAAATTATAAAAATTAGAAGGATAACGAAAACTAAAAAATATTGAAAAACGATTGGACGGACAATTAATCAAAATATAAAAAAAGAGATATTAATGCAATCATTTGTGACATGGTCGAGTTATTCACTTTGAAAGCCAGCACTTTCATTTTGGATTGATTTTTTTTTCTATTTCACCAAAAAATAAAATTAGTACTAGAAATCTTTTGTGTGTTTAGGTACGAAAGTTTTTATGGTGTCCATTTCTTGGAAATTCTAAGCAACTTGCATGTTCCTACAGAAAACGAAATTTTTCTAAGCAATCTAAACCAGGAATGTTACTTACCACAAAGGAATGCAATTACCAAATTGCATTAATATAACTTTGAAAATTCTTGCGTGGCATATTATATACCTTAAACATTTACGGTGTTTGATTAATCTGAGGACTTTAGTATGTTTGGCGATGACAAAAAAGGTCAAAAATTTGGGTATAAATGGTTATTTATAAAAGCGTGGTGGCCGAGGGACAAAATGTAAGTGCTTGGCTTTGACGCTGAAGGACCTTGGCTTAAACTCCTTCTGCTGGCAATGGCACAACCCAGAGAATTATAAATGCCATGAAAAGCTTCTTGAGAACATGCAGTTTAGCCGTTCGCAGTCGGTATAAAAAAAGTAGGTCCAGTTTTTGATTCATTGTGTACAAAATATAATAAAACGCTAAGCAAAATAGCTCATAAGAAGTTCTGTTAATGTCTTTCAAGGGCTGAAATGGCCAAATTGTTTTGGATTTTTTGTGTATAGAAAATCACAAAACTTGCAAATAATTGCGTGAAAAATTGGGAGCATTTTGTTATGACTCAGAGGGGTTTTTTATCTTTTTATATACCCTGCAGGATTAATCGTAACTAGTCCAAAAAGTAAAGCAACTTTAAGGTAGTTATTCAGAGTAACTTTCATTTAGTTGAAAAGTCATGAAAAGTCAAGAATTTCATGGTTGTAGTAACGAGCAAAACAAAAGTCTCAGCGTAGCATAAATTTTTTTCACAGTGGCCATGGTTGCGGTTTGCTTTAAAAAAACGCCACAGTTTCGATAGTATCGGAAGTGTAGACGTAGAATTACTTTTTATACAAAATAAATGGAAAAAATGCTTTGGAAATATTTGTATAGCGCCTATTTCAGATTCAAGTGTCATATCGGTGTCGATTAGGCTCAACTTTTTTTAATTGATTGATTTTTTATGGTCTAAATAGGGTTTATTTTGAGACTACGGAGCTCAGTTAGTTAAAACACAATTTCCATAACTAGGATATCAATTTAAGAAGTCGAATTTGTTATGAAAATCCATTTCTGGACACTTGAAGAGCACACCTTCTTTTTATATCGTTATAAAGGTAATGGAACGTGAAAAAAGTTAATATAATGTTCAATGGAATTTAAATTTTTTGAACACACTTTACTAAATATTTATCACTTTTGAACGTTATTGAAGACTGAAAAACTCATGTTTGAGCATTAACTGTAATAAAATTATTTGTTTTCTTTAATAAAAAGTTCCAACTGGTTTCATATAGCCAGATAAAAATCATTTAGACTAACCAAAAAAGATTTTAATGTTGACTTCAAATTTAGTAGCAACTTTTCTCACATTGTTTTTGTAATTTTTTTTTTTAAAAAAAGGTCGCACTAAATTTTGAGTCGACTTTAAAATATTTTTTGATATGGCTAAATATTTTCTATTTTCATTAGAAGCTAGTTTATAAATAACCATTAAAAATGTAGTCGTCACTAGTAAGTAGAATGAAAGTAACCAGATATAAGCTAATTTTCTAAAGACTGACTGCTAGTTGGTTTCAAAAAGACCATATATAAACCAGTCAATATGTCATATCGAAAGTAGTGTTTATGCGGCCATTTCATAGAGAAAATTACTAGTTATTTTAGAAGAAAATAGTTGACTATTCAACCACTGGTGGCTTGTTTTGAAAGTAGTTTGTCACCTAAATTACCTAAGAGTTGGGTGAAAGTCCTACAGGGTGATTTCTCGAGTAACACCGAGTATATCATCTAGTTTATAATAAAAAAAAAGAAGTGGAAAACAAAATAAGAGAGTTTTAATAAATTAAAATTAAAAATGCCAACAAAAAATGGACGGAGGAAGAAATTCGAAACAACTGAAAAAACTATTTTTTTGCCACATCATAATTTTAAAGGAGTGCTCACAAAAATCAACCTTTGCAAAAACGCATTTGCAACGATGCAACAAGATCGTGAATTAACCCTAATGATGCATTGCATAAATGCATTTAAGAACTCAGCCAATTTTTCAATTCTCCAGGATAAGAAATCCATACAAAGTTTTCCTTTAATTCATTTGAAGTTTTTAGATTTTAAATCTATATCAAACGATCTCAGAATTCTAAGTCTGCGAAAAGATGATAAAGAGGATTTAGTGAATGCAAATGGTAAAGTTTAAAATTGTATGAGAAATCTCCTCGAAAATATATTTTAAAAATGAACACATAGAGGAAATCGTACAATATCTCTGATGCGCCAAATCGGCAAAGTCTCTTTGAAATGACTTAACGAAACAACTTTAAAAATTTTAAAAAAAAAGTATGACGATCTGCTATCATTTGTTTTGGTGATACGTCAATAATAAGGTGTATGGAACGCCAATTGCTTTTTAAGTCACTTGAACCAAAGTAGTATATTTATATTTTGTTTTAATTTTTCGTTGTATTTTCAATATATTATTTTTTCATTAAAAACTTTAATTTTTGTTTAGTTACTCATCTCAGTTATGAAAATCAAATAAAATTAACAGAGGTTTTGTTTTGTTTCTTATATCATTTAATATCTTATCTCTGTTTTGTTAGATAAAGCAAAAAAAATTTAACGAACTATTTTATCTGATTCAAGGACTCATTACAAATTCAAACATGTGTTAAATTAAATAAACTTATATTAATATACGAAACAAATGTTTGTGAAAAAAAATTAAATATACATATAAGTGTCAAATTTGACAGAGAAAAGTGCACTTAAAGACAGTCAAAATATTAAAAATACCCCCCTGCAAAATGTAGTACAATAAGATAGGGATTGAATATCAGATTTAGTACAATCAGATAGGGATATTTTGAATCAGTAAAATATATGTTTCTGCAACATGCAATTATATAGTATGTAGTTAGGCATATACATATATATATTTATATTATGTTATTAGTATAAAATGTACATTCATTAGTACTAAATACACGTACATGATTATACAGAAACAAAGAACTACTGCGAAAAAATTCGTTTAACTGCGTTTTTTTTTAATTTACTGCGATGTAAGCATTTTCAAGTCCGAGCCTTGAGTAAGTATGTTGCTTTTGACGAACGAAACTGAACGAAAATCTTCTCTACGCCAAAAACACAACGAAAGCTAAATCCTTTTTCGGTGGCATTTCAGAATTAACAATAATTGATAAAACTATGCAATGGTTCAAACATACAGATTAATAATTTTCACACGCTTCACTGCAAAACTTCGTAATAAAAAACACGATGATGCTACAAATACGAATAAAGTTAGGCTATTTTGCTAACAATAAAAAGAGACTATCGATCTTAACAATGCAAATCGGATTTTGCCACACCCCGCTTACATTTATGCATTACCATGTCATCAAAGACAAATTTTAATAGTTTTACGTTTGCTGCTATTTCCCAAAAAAGTATGGTCGTAGGCATAAATAATCCTTACAGAATTTAAGTTTTTGCAAAACTAATAACATTTTTAAACAAAAAGTTAATTTAAAATTTATTTATGTGGCAAATCCTAGCTCATGATTATTCGTCAATAAATTAAAATAAAAAAAAATTGATTGATAAAAATAAAACTATTAATTAAAAAGCAATGAAATCGAATATGTAACTACATTGACACAGTAAAAGAATTTGCAAAAAAACATTTTTAAAGGAGTAAAAGAACAGTAAAAGAATTTGCAAAAAACATAAATAATTTTTGAGTTTATAAATTTGAGCGTTTAATAGCAAAAATTTCTAAAACAAACTTTAACCATAATTTTATCAAACTCGTTACAGCCAAAAAGATCAATTTTAAAAGGTATCAAAAACTACATGAAAGTGAATCAATATTAGTTCTGCACTTAGAGATGACAGATGTGTTTGAATTACTTTCAAACACACGCACAAATGCACAGACAAAATATCACACACACACACATACACACGCAAACACACAGAGGAATGTAGAAAATATTTTTTTTACATTACTTTTGGTCGTCTTTTTATATGCGAGCTGACAGTTTAAAGTTTGTTTGACAACTTGTGAAAATACTCTATTGTGAGAGTCTTGTAAGTCTGTCCATCCGTATTGCTGTCTTTTGAGAGTTTGTGTTTATGTGTGGGCTATAAAAAAAATGCAAGTTAAATTTTTTTCTACTTGTGTTGTCAATAGTTAAGAAAGAAGCACGTGAAGTTTTCTCAAACTCCAGCTATATTTGATGTTCTATCTTGAAGATACGTAAATTTTGAAGTAACTTTTATTTTCAGTGTGGGTGTCGTTGTCTTTTTTATTTTTCTGATCAAAAATTTTACACTCCATGAAAAGGTCAGACATTGTCAATGCTTACATGGACACATCATAAGACTGCAGGATACATTTTATGTAAGTGGTCTGGATGTAGTTAAAGTATACTTTTGAATTACATGTTTACACGTAAGATTTTGCAGTTGTTAACTCAAGGCACTTAGAAGAAAAGATGGAGTAGTTAAAAAAAAAAACGTGGAAATTGTGTAAAAAATAGGATAAAGCATTTAGGTGCATCCTTTTAGATTTATAAATTGATTGTCATCAATTGAACGCTTGACTGCTACGGGTTGGCTTATATACGTTGTGCTAGGACTCTATACACGTGGGATCCCAACAAACTACGTGGTGTCAATTTTCTTTAAGGTTTTGCAAGATATCATCATTAGTCTATTTTAAGCTTACAACAATTTATCACAAAAATTATAAATTCCTATAAACCACTTCGAAAAAGATGGTAACGAAAATTCATAAGCCTAGGCATCCTTTTTCACTTATAATAAAAAAAAAATCCGCCCCTTTCAAACTTCAGTTTACTTTTCTTCAAACGTGTAACTGATAGCGTTTCATTTTGAGCTTAATAAACGTGAAAGCTTTTCGCGTATTATTGATGACCCTTTCGAGTCCGCTCGTCCTTCACATTCTAGCTACATTTTGTTTGCAATCTAATAAAAACCATCAAAGCGCTCGCAAAAAGGTAGCTTGTTAAATAATGTTTTTTTTTCTTTTTTTTCAGTTTTTTCTTCTGCTGTACAGTGTTAAACACAGTGAAAATAGCCATTTTTGACATTCTTAGCACGCTTCTTTCGTTGCGTTCAAACTTTTGACTTGCGCTTCTCGCTCAAATGATTGAACGAGTGTCCGTCAGTAATGTTCTAATTGCTATTTTGTATTTTTTAACATGGTGTTATTTTTCATTTTCTTGACTAGCTTGGTGTTGTACTGTTATGCTGTTGTTGTTGTTATTGTTTTTGCTTAGAAAAGGTAGCTGTCTTTTTTTTGTCTTCTTGCTATTGTATATTGTATTTTACCCCTTTAAAAACATTGCTTTTTTATGTTTTTAACTTTTCTATTTTTGACATAATTTGATTTGCTGTTGACAAATTGAAGTCCTTGGCGCAAAAGGGTTGTTTGTGCTTAGTGCTTAGTTACCTATACCTAATGAAGGATCTTCGTAATGAAAAGCGTGATGTGATGACCTGTAAAATTTATAAAATTCAAGATTTTAAGTAAAATTAATTAGCACAAAAGATCCCTTAAGGATTTTATTGGTGAAAAAAAAGATGAACTGTATCGATGTGAGGTGGTGAAGGGCCAAAACACTCACACATGAAAAGCATAATGAAACTAAATTTTTGCAAAACATACCATTATCCTATTGAGACCCAATCATATACACAGCTAGTTTTAATAAAAATTAAAATTTTGTTTAAAATTGTTACAACAATACAACATCATAATCAGAATGACTTTTTAAACTCATAAATTTTTTAATTTTTTAAAGCATACCTAGCTTTAGGTGTGGTTTGGGCTTTCTTCTCAAAAATAAAACCCACTGTAATATTCTTTTAATAATATTTTATTATTTCTATTTAAAACCTAAATGGGAAAAATTAAATTTAATTTACCTAAAAATCTAAAACCATTTTGATTTATTTAAACAAAATCTTCAGGAATTTTAAATTTTCGTGGATCTTTGACCATTTTGAAGAATGATCCAAGCATTTCGGGAAGAAAATTTGAGAGGAAGGCTGGGTTGAAGACGTACAAGGTGCCAAAAGATTTGAATAGAAACGCCGTCAAGAATTAAATCGCAAAAAAGCGAGCTAAAAAGCTGAACCAAGATTTTGTTGAGAAATTAGAATGCTGCATAATGGATGATGGAACAGGAATTTCTAGACAGGATTCCAACTTCTTGGGCAGGAATTTTACATGGCCGATTCTCGAGGAAATATCGTTGAAAAATTCAAAACCAAAAAGGTAATGAAAGTCCCAAAGAAATTTCTTGTTTGGCAGGAAATTTGTAGTTATAGCAAAAGGAGCAGGAAATTCGTATCGCTTCATGTCACTACAGTTAAAGCGGCTTTTGAGTGGATCCAAACGATTGAAGTGATTTGTGGTACCTAGAGAAGCCAATCCACCAAACTGTCCTGAACTAAGCACGAGAGAGCGATAATGAGCTTTAGTTGAAAGGGAAATGATGGCAACAAAAAGGAGACCAAAGACCTTCGAGACCTTAAAATAAAGTGGCCTTCAGCAGCATTAAGAGTGTCGGACACTACCTTAAAAAAATTCATAGAAAGGGTTTCATAAAAAATTAAAACTATATTAAAAAATAAAAATTCTTGAATTGTTCTTCTTTTAGATAAATCTAAAAAGAATTAAAAAAATACTTCAATTTATAACATTCAGATTGCTGGTTTAAAATATTACATATTTTTTGTAGCGGTAAATTTTATTTGACGCAATCCCTACTAACATTGTTTTGTTTATATTGAGAATATATTAATCTTTGGTTTCTTATAAAGCGAGCCGAGGTGGTTTTTTGTGTTGTGCTAGCTGAGCATAAAAATAGAAGAGAAGAGGTCCAGTGGTAAATGCACACATGACGTAACCAATTATTTCTTAAATACAATCTGCGGGGCCTCCGAAGTTTGTTTACAATTCTCTATTACATTTGTATAGACATGGCACCTAAAACACTGATGACATCTACCTTACACAGTAAGCGACAATGTGAGTAGGTATGCACAAGATAGGAGAGAACAAAAAATTCAACTCAAAATTGGAGAGAATACAAATAAATTGAACGAAAATCCTCTCTACGCTAAAAAAACAACGAAAGCGAAAAAGAAAACATCGAAAATAAGCAAACCAAAGCAAGTGACGCTATAAATTATTTCCACAATAATTTTTACAATTTAATGAACGAATTTATTACCTTTTATCCAGCACTTTAAAGTATGATTTAGTTATTATAGGTTGTTCTTTTGTTTGACAACACCCGTAAATATGTTAACAAAAATATATTCTCTCTCAAATATATATCACAACCGTTTTAGCTATTTATAGCCATATGTGGCTATTTTTTTTTCTCGCAGTCAGTTTTCGGCTTTTTGGCGATTTTATTTTTTATTTGGCTATTTTTTTTATTCGGCTATGTTTTTTTTTAATCTGACGAAAATTATTTTTTGTTGTTTTTTGTAACACCTAAATGATTTAAAATTTGTTCTTGAGAGGAAATTTTCTCTTCATGTAAACACGACCTACCAGTTACGCCAATCGTGCAGCACACGGCAAGAGTATATAACAATTTTACTTGTGTCAACTCAAATCACGAGTCACTAAAGAGTAGGGTAGAAGGGGGAGGCTGTGACGTGATTGTCAGGCATTCATACGCACCAACGTTTTTATATGTTAAGACAGTTCTCAAAAAATGGCTTTTAATTCATAAACAAATTTAATTTTGAATAAGGGGTCAAAGTTACTGAGCGCACAACTGGCATATACTCGAATTTGTCGCTTCATTTGCTTGGCTTTGACTGACGCTTGGTTGGAACGCATTTTTGTCGATGAATATTTTTGAATTTTTCGCCGAATTTTTGTGGAATATTCAACATTTCGTATAAGAGAATAAAAAAAACACATGCGATAGTGATAAGGTGTTTAATGTAAGTTGGTTTTAGTATTTTTTTTTCTTCCTAGACTTATGTTAGAGTTGCTGCGATTCGAACACATATCTTCAACTTTTTGTTTTTGTTGCGCATTTTTCTGTAGATAGCGGCTTGACAGCTGTGGAATTGCCTGCGAATTTCAACAGTTTGTTTGCATGGATTCATGTGAGTCTGGCGGGCATGACTTCTCTATCTGTAGGTCATTTTGGTATTCGCGGCACGTCTAACAAGTGTGTGAGTGAGTGACTGGCACTGAAGGTTATGGCTGCGACTTCGACTGCTACTGCAAGTGAGTCTGCCAGACTTGCGCCTTTTTGTGTTTTTGCTTGTGTGTTTTGAAATTCTAGAAATAGGAATTTTAACTAGACTAAAGCATTGAGTTTGACTGCAGGCAAATGGACTTTAACAAGGTGATTGGTTGAAAATTTTTTCGATACACAGATATAAAAGTTTTCAATTAATTTTTATTTTTAATAGCTTCAAAATTCTTCAGAATTTGTAAGAAGTAAACAGAATTGGTTGTTTTGTTAAAAAGTTTATTGTTTTTTTTTTCAAAATTACTTAATTTGTCTTATGTTAAGTATTGGCAAACAGTTTTTTTACTGTGCACTTAGTTTTCCTGTTTATTTAAGCTTCCGTTGCACGTTCATGACTTCCAACATACGTTTTATGCTACACTGTACTCTTCTCTACTCCGCCAGACGACAGAGTCCTCCACATGCCGCCATATTGCCGGTGTTCGGTTACGTGATGTTACGCTACTTTACGAGTTCCTTTTTTTCTAAATGTTTTTCTGCAATTTTTTGCTTAAGTTTTAGTTCGATTTTGTTATTTTTTTACGTTGTTGC
Source organism: Dichetophora obliterata (assembly GCA_963920525.1). Taxonomy (NCBI): domain Eukaryota; kingdom Metazoa; phylum Arthropoda; class Insecta; order Diptera; family Sciomyzidae; genus Dichetophora; species Dichetophora obliterata. The sequence goes on along the minus strand of OY986435.1, from coordinate 242,852,466 downwards.
ACTACCGCATCGCGTATGTCCTGAAGGCATCATCTGTGTCCTGTTGCCACTTCCCGTTGAGGTTGATTCTACGAAATAAATCATCTGTGAAGGTGTTACTTTATGTTGCGTTTTTGCTTTCTATACTATTGTTGTTGTTGTTGTTGTAGTTGAACCACATATCACGCGTAACTGACAGTTTTAATACCTACGAATGAAGTTGAATTTTTTTCTAACTTGATGTTACTTTTATGATTTTTCTCTCTTTGAATCTGTGTTTGTGGAAGAATGGAGTGAATACGTGAATTCTGCGTCTGAAATTCCCGGTGTGTTGGCTATTTACTCTTACCACCCAAGTAAAATGCATGTGTAATGTACCAATATCCTGTTGCGTTGGGATTTTTAAGTTTTTTTATTTGCGTTAAATGCCGTGTCAGAAGTCAATTGCACGTTTTCAGCATAGGTTTGGGATGGACGATAAATCATATCTAGTTTTGGTATTAAGTAGATTTGTTCGGATACTATGTATTATGTTTGAAAACTTGTTGATAACAAATAAGTTCATTTGTGCAAGAAACATAAAATGTTTTCCTCAAGCACTTAAACTTGTTGCCATAAATATATTATGTTACTGGCAAATAAGCTAATTTGTTGCAATTAATATATGAGCTGTTTATTGTGAAAGTGGTGCAAGTCCATTTTTTGTTATTGCGAGATATTTAAAGGTTTGCATTTTAATAAATCTAAAAATACTAGTACACATATTTTTGGTATTTTGTGGTGTGAGACAATGCAAGTTTATTACCCAACAGTGTTTATAGTGCTAGCTATAAAAAAATTAAGGTTTTATTATACCTGAAATGCAGGCCCGTAGCCAGAAAATAAGAGCCTGGCAGGCTGAGCCTCCAGTAAAAAAATACAAATTTTTTTCATACATTGGTATATAAATATATATATGCATATTAACATATTTTCAAATGAATTTTTTATATATTTACATGTTATTTAATGAGTTTTTTGTTCAAATATATATCTTAGTAAAAAAAAAGTTAAGTATATTAACATATAAAGCCTAGTACTCTGTTCGCTTGCGTGAAACTTCGCTAGCAACATCTATTCCTTTGTTGCGTGAAATTTCTGACTTAAAGTTTGTTGCGAGGAATTTCTATGGCAACGTTTCTCAGAGAGACTCAGAAAATAAGTTGGAAGATTTCATATGATATCTCTCTTTTTCCTTCAAAATAAATAGGTATTACAATTAAACTGTCGTGAAAAAATGTTGCTCAGAAACATGTTGCGATAATTTCACGCAGCGGAACAGAGTACTGATCTGAAAAACATGTTGTGAAAATTTCCACACTTGCTTCGCAGCTGTCACTTTTTTTATGGAGATTTGAGTGGAATTTCACATGAAACTGAACAGAGTACTATGCTTTAAATATAACATAAATGAGTTCAATGTTTGAAAGCGAATTTCGAATGTATTATATTGATTTCCACTTCAGTCACAGCTCTGCTGTTTAATACAAAGACAATCGTCTTAGTTTCTCATTAAATTTGCGAAGATAATCTTTGAACTCTGTTGATTTGGTTTACACGGGAAAATGATGCTTCCGCCGTACCGCCGGAATACCGCCTCAATACCGCCGTACTGTTGCCGAATGGTTCGATTACACAAAACAAATTATAAGTATCAGGAAACGCATCGCGCATTAGATACAATTCATTCAACGTATCAAAACTGATTGAATTTGGTGATGTTTTCTGATGCTCAATCCTTTTTTGCCCCGATATTTCTTTGCGACAGGCATCTCGGCATCAGAGGGTATTTTTAAGCCTACAGAACATAATATTTTCAAACTAGCCGGCTTCATTTCGTAAACTTATGACAATGCCAACAATATACGATCATTTTTGGTGAAACGCTTTTTTAATTTGAATATAATATTATCAACGATATCAAAGTAAGCCGGCTTAATTTCAATAGAATATTTACTTCTCTCACCAAGTGATTGTTCTACTACTGAATTTTGCGTGACATAAAACCTTGTTATTTTAATTGTTTTTGAGAAAAAGTACCTCATTCAATCGCAAGCTATGTCTGCAACATCCATTATTTTCCTTTCAGCTTTTCCAAATTTTTATGCTCCCAATTAGTAGTTTTAGTTAGACTAATTAGACTAATTACTATTAGTAGATTGGGGAAAGTATGTATAACTATTTGAGAATGAATGCAAAGTATTTAGATTACAGGAATAAGTGAAGACTGCTGACCTGGTACATCCGCTTAAAGTTGAAAAATCCGAAATGCAGTCAGCTGGCGCTTGAATCATGATATAATTTCGAAATCCTCCCCATTCATCCTCAAGTAGTTGCAAGTGTTTTTCGTAATCAAAACAGCAAACTGGGAGACACAAAAGCTGGAAAAACTACTGCAATATTTTTTTGTGTGAATTTAGTTTAAAACACCTAAAATAATAAATTATCTAAAAAACTCGCTCAAAAAATCTTGAAAACAATTAAAATAACAACATTCTATAAATTTTCACCAAAAATTAACTTTCTTTACAATTTTTTGCCAGCTGTTATTGGCAATGACTGACAAAAGAGGGCAGCTGTAAAAGCATACGGAAATTTGGCTAGGGCAGGCTCGACGGATTCTAGGGCAGGCTTAGCCTGCCCTAGCACCATACTAGCTACGGGCCTGCTGAAATGACTTGCCTCACGAAATTAATGAATTATAGTAATCGTTACTAAAAAGAATTATACTTCAGCAACTCTATTTTAAACGTATGTACCAGGAAAATAAAAATTACGGAATAACCACATCCGATTTGTATCAAATTTTAAGTGGAGCATCACTGACGGAAATAAAAAATTTAATTTGCAAAAAAAAATTTGGCGTTATTTTTGGCGGAGTACAAGGTGCACAAAATTGACAAAAGTCGTTAAAAACGTCGAAAATTGATTTTTACGAAAACTCGAATGTCTTAATCGAATGCTAAGTTTGATATATTTTTGGTGGTTGGGGCTTCTATACCCTGTGGTAAAGTAATTGATTTCGAAGAAGGGATTCGAAGAACACCATTTAAAAATTTTCAATAACTTTGTACTTAAAGCTGGCAAAATTACCTTTCCAACAATATACAAATTAGGGTGGGGACTTAATTGGTTAATGAGATAAGGTAAGTTTAACATCTAAGCACAAATGCTTTTTTGATTAACAAACGAGTTTATTACCCAAATTTAATTTAGATCTCTGGAACTGTTGGAAAGGTTATTGAAGAGAATTTAATCTAACATTTATTTTGAGACATTTTGGTGGTTTGGAGTTCCATCCCAAGTGGTAAGGTAATTGATTTCAAAGTAGGGGTTCGAAAATTTCCTTTTCAACAATATAAAAATTAGGGTGGGGTCTCAATGGGCTCAATGGACATTTTAACATCTTAACAAATCTTGAAATTAAAAAATATTTCAATATATGAGCAACTGAATTACATTTTACTTGCAAACTAATGATACATAGAATTCAAACATTTTCAATTAAAAGTTTTTCGAATAGCTTAAATTTCTAGTATTGCAAGTTAACATAATTCCTTGGTAAAATAATTATATGTGCAACACTTCAAATGCAATTCTAAGCAAACATAACTTAATTTTTCAATTGAAAGACCTTATTATTTATTACTATGTTCATTTTCTATGATTTAAATACAAATTCTAGTTAAATTTAATTGTTTAATTTAATAGATAGTTTAAATCATTCTTGATTTTAAATACAAATTCTAGTTGTTTGATATTTTAAAATCGTTTATTGAGATTTTAAGGTTAGGTTAGAACAATTAATTGCTTTAACGAATTTTTTCCAAAGAAACAACAACAACATTTTTCAATATGAAAAGAAAAACATCACTAGCTGATTTTATTGCAATTTCGGCCCTGCTACAGGCTTCATAAGAAATCTTTGTCATGCCACCACCGGAAATCGAACCCGGGCGTGGATCGCCCGCCGTGCCAGCGCATTTTAACGCACAGCATCACAGAGGCGATGAGATTTCAGTGTCAATTTCTCAGTTTTTCTCCCTTTGATACCTTTTGTTGCTGTACGTTTTTGCTTACTTTATTTGATTTTATATTATTTTTTATTGAAATAGTAGAACAAGGTATAGCTTGTTTAAAAAACTTGTTTTTAAAAAAATTATAATGTATTTAAAAAGTTCATAGAAAATATTTATATTTGCAAAACCGATTTTTGTTCATTTTGTGGAATAAAGTAGAAATATATATAGATTTTATAAAAGAATATGTCTGCCTTTCTTATATATGACTTGGCTAAGCATGAAAGGCATGCAGTACATCAACGATCTGAGAATGGAGCCATCGATTTTCTTCCATTCATCTTAAAGAACTGTTTTCAGATGCTTCATCGACTCGAATTTGAGCCTGTTCTTATAAACTTGGGCCGAAAGAATGCCCCACGGGCTTTCGATAGGATTCGAGTCATGACAAACAGCAGGTCACGACAGTACAGGTATATTTCAGATATATTGAAAGTCATTCGTGGCTCGGGAAGAATTTGTTGGTGCGTTGTCCTGCTGAAAAGTCTAGTTATTCTCGTATTTATAGCATGTGAACTTAATAAACACATCATATAATAACTCAATATACATTTGTGTATTCAATTTGCACGAAATAAAATACAGGGGAGACTTTCAAAGTATCTGAAACCGACTGAAATCATCAATGATCCCCACCCATCGTTACGCGCATACCTAATTTGTTGTGGATATCGCAAATTGCGCCGGTATGTCTGGCAACTATCGGGCCCCTGAAGGTTGAACCTTTTCTCATGACTTAATATGACATTCCCAAATTCTTTCACACAAAATTTGTATTTTTCGGCATATGCTAGACTGACCACAATGTGTCATGGTAGAAGCCTGGGTTGAGAGCATGGCTATTCATAACTGATGTTGGCATTTTCATCCAAAATGTGTTGAATTCTGCTTCTGGTAACCCAGACCCAAGTGCGTAGCAATTTCACAACTACTCATCCCTTTCTCCAATGCAAGACGCGAATTCGTCCTTTACGCCGTTGGTCAATCACGGATTTCTATTCATTAAGCTTGATTGCAGCATAGGTCTTTTAAAAAATTTGTTATGGTGTTTCGGTGACAATTCACACCCTGCCAGTTAATGCACATACTTGTATACCGACTGCATTTAAGCCTTTTACATTTCCACGATCTTCTTCAGATAAAGTGGTTCCACGTAGTATTTGTATTTGAAAAATAAAATAACTCTAAAATGTGCTCATATTTTGTTCCTAAAATGTGTTAATCTTACGTTTATTGATTTTCTCACTTAGGTTATCAACAAAGTTTCGTAATTTTAGCGTTATTGCAGTTAAAACTAGTGTCCGACCGAAACAAGAATTTTGGCCGAAACCGAATGATCAGCCATTTTATAATATTCGGCCAAAACCGAAACCGAAACTGGTTATTAATATGAAAATTAAAGTTCTTACAAATAATGTTTTTTTATTAAAAGGAAACAAAAGTACTTTCATAAACATAAAAAATTTAATATAAAGAAAGTATTATTTGAATATTGAAGTTTATAATAATTAATTGAGGTCTACTTTAATAATAAATGAGATAATTTTTTGTTTTATTTTTTAATTACAAAAGTATTGCATACTATATATCTTCCGTACACACTCAAAATAGTATGCACCTACAATGTACATTATTATAAAACTATAAAACGAAGTATTTTTGTTTTTTTTTCAAAGGTTTAGTATTATAAAAATAGAAATATTTCGATTTATTTTCGCTTATTCCACACACATAGAATTCGTTCGGAAGTTTAGTTATTAAGTTTTGGCTTCAGTACCTATAAAAATTTAATATCAATTGCAATAGAGATGATAAAATCGAAAATGATAGTATCGAACGCATAAAAACCAAAATGTTTTGCGTTAGCACGATAAATCAAATTATAGACGAATTCATAATTTTTGTTTTGTATAATGCGTTGTAAATATTTTTATTAAACCAAACTTATATATTTGAATGATACAAGAAATTTTTACCAAAAGCCTCAATATGCCATTAAAACGCATTAAAAAGTGTAAGAATAAAATAAACAAAACACCTAGTCACAACTAAGGTCAGAACCTTGAAATGCTGAGCACATGTGAATGCAATACGATCTTGGTAAATAGCGACTAGCAAACAATTACAGAAAATAATTAAAAAATAATGATGAATGAATCATAAATTAGCCAGTGGGTCAAAGCGAGCGGCCACCTCAGTTTAAAAATAAAAATAATCAAAGACAAGATCATATTGCAGTGTGCAGATGTGGGTCATCATGTGAGGAAAGGTGTGGAAATAAAATTTCATAAGAATAGTTCCAAGGAGTAGGGCATCTGATGAAATAATTGTTTTCATAATTGTTATTTCTTGAATCTTGAGATAACAATATGAAGTAAATCAGAGTAAATAAGAAGCACTGAGAATTTGAACTATGTCATTTGAAAGTGCATATTTCAGCATTTCTGTCGTAGCCAAGGAATTGTGATTGGTTGCAAGAATATACTGAAATGAATGTTTCGAAAGTGACTGGAAAGTGGTAGTGTTTTTAGAAGTAAGAATTTATTGTAATTTTATTATATAAGCTGAACATTTTTGATTAATAAAAAAGAGTCGAGATATTCGAGTTTGGAGTCCAAGCTGAGCAATAAAAATTTGATAAGTATACTGTTTTAATTTATCTTCAAAAAGAGCGTCCTCTGAGGCCTTCAATATCAGTGAGGCTCGCTTTAAAGTCAACAAGTAGGATTCTTGTTAGATAGATCCCAGAACATAGGACGATCTCCTGTCATCATAAGATCTCATGGTCTATAAATATTTTCTATTGCACACGCGAGATTTCACACTATTTTGGATTAACGGTACTACGAATACGAGGAATAAAAGAATTCTTTGTTCGTTTAATAAACTGCATCCTTTAAAAAACATTTTGACACACTCAAAAAAATTGTATTGTATCGAAAAGAAAAAAATATTTGTGCACATATAAATATTTTACTGAGGTAGGTTTGTTTCCGTACTAACTTCAAGTAATTTTAATAGAATAGAGAGTGACATTTTGCAGAATAACATGCTCTCGAGCTTTAAAAATTTTGTAAAATATTGCTTTTAAGCAACTTCAAGTTACTTGAATCGAGTACGAAAACAGACCTATTATCTCAATTTTTTTTAAAAATAGACTTGCCCCACTTTCAAAATAAACGGCTCATATTATGTTTACTGTCTGTATACATAAGGGTGTAAGACCAAAATATATTTTTGAGGCAAGTAAGCTAATTTGTTGTAATAAATATTTTATGTTAAACTTTAATTTTTTCCTAACTCCAAACGGCTCATGTCCTTAAGAAAATTTTCATGGCAATTTTTACGCTCTGAATGTTGCCATTGTCTGCAGAAATATTAATTAAATTGAAAAAAACATTTTGTCTGAGTTAGTAATTGACCCCGAGCTACCGTGGTTCCTAAGCTTAGGGCCACGCACTCGCTACGCTACGGCCGCCACTGCCATTGAATGCCATTAAACTAATATAAAATGAAAAAATATCAATACGTGCAGTAATTTAATTAAGTTTTCAATATTATACTTTTACTTAACATAAAAAGTTAAAAAAACATAAAATTAGTAAGGAATTATCTTCAGACTGGACCGCAGTTTTAATATCCCCACTGCCGTATTTTAAATTATTTGAAGTCTTGAATGTTGTACAATTTTGATGACGTCATTTTTATTGGTCACGGTTTTTATTCAAATATTTCACATTTGAAACTGATAGTCCTTTTTATTTATTAAAGCTTTTGTGTACAACATCACGATCAAATATTAATTTTTTTGGAATTTATAAAGGTTTTACTGTTATGGTTATGTCATTTTGTATTTATCATAGGTCTGTTTCCGTACTCGATCCAAGCTCGAAATTGAAGTTGCTTGAAAGAGTTATTTTACAAATACAAATACTTGAATCGAGCACGGAAAAAACCTATTGTTATGATGGTCAAAATGTTTTGGTGTTTTTAAAAAAAAAGAGCTTAAACAATCTCTATTTATTTTGAAACATGACATTTTGCAAAAAGAAGACAAGAGTAATCTGATCTTAATTCGTTCAAAGATATGAGACTGACATTTACCATTTGAATATTTTCAGTTTTAACTTAAATTCTAACTTAAAAAAACAATCACAGTTAAGGTAATGATATACTTCTACACCTCCAACAAATACTTTAAACTTAAAGGTCATTTATGAGAATCATTTCTATTGTTCTTCTTCTAGGATGTCATGAAAAAAGCACTTCATTCATAAAAGCCTGAACAGTATAACACACCAAAAAATTAATAACAACACCTACAACAAAAGTCAGCTAAGAAGAGAGTAGCTGATTTAATTAACAAGGTGATTAAAGCTGATTCCTGTTATTTGTAACAGCAGCACTTGAGCAGTCACGGTCACGGCAAAGCTCCACAGGAAGTCAGTGTGAAAACACTTTGAAAGTTTGCCACGACACGACGATGAGCGCTTCCGGCTAAACAAGTGACGGCACAAAAGCTATAGCCTTCGCATGAGTGCTGCTTGGTCACAGCTAAAATAAAGACGCCATTATCATCATCATCATCAGCATCATCATGGACCGGAAGCAAGGCAAAATGTGCAAAACGGAAACAATGCAAATTTTGCTGTACATCTTATGTTGGCGCTCAACAAAGATACACGCTGGCCTGTATTAGTAAAGGTGGCGAGCAGTAATAATAATAAAAATAATAACAACAACAATAAGAAGAGCGACAGAAAGTGAGCCAGTACCACAAACGCAACGAGCTGCCAGCCATCAAAAACACTTTTTATGTAAATTTTTGGAAGATGCAAAGCAAAAGTTATAAATTTAGTTTAAAGTTTTGTTTTGCATATTTTGAGAAATTCTCAAATAATCACAACAACAACAGCAATATCAGCAATAATGAATTGATGCAGAGTTTCTGCAAGGGCAAAGTAACAAAAAATAACATAAATAAAAAAAAATCCAAACATAAAGGCAGCAGCAGCAGCGCCAGGAACACCAACTGAAAACTGTAATTAAAATTCAATTAGAGAATTAGTTCAGTTTGTGAGGTATTAACAGGATGGCAAGAACAGCATAGGTCAAAAGTTTGTTGATTGTTTGTTATTTATGAATATTGCCCCGGAGTTGATCGAAGGGGATAAGCTGGTGCTGAGATGATGGAGAAAAATATGCAAAATGTACACAGAAAGTGTTCGTTACAGAAGAAATCAAGTAAAATTATAGGTGAGAAAAAGTTATTTAAAACTCGATTTCCAGATATGTTTTTAAGTATATCTGAGCAGGTTCTTGAAGATTCTGTAATAAAAATCGGTCGGAAAAATGGATCGAAATTTTTTGCCAATTCTGCGAAAGCGGCAGTGATATTTTTCCGTGGAAGTGTCAACAAAGCATTCATTCCATGGAAAAATAACTTTCGTCGATGATAGAATTCTTGCTTGCATGGTTCAAGGCAAAAAATTCAAGGCTTACTCTCAAGAGTGAAGTGGTTGAAATCGCTTTTTTTGATTCGAAGATTCCAACAGAAACAAAACGAAAAATAATTCAGGCCTTCGGAACCAACCATTGATATTGAAGATACAGAAGACGAGCTCGAAATTGCAAAACGAATACAGCCAACATTTTTAGAAATCAAGAAATTTGTTGTTTCAGTCAATTTTTTATCGGTTACAAATCAACATTGATTTTTTGCGGTTCGATCCTTGGGAATGGAACGATAGTGCGGAAGGCAAACAAGACTAGTTACCGATTATTGAGTTTTATCGCAAGGTGTTTCATACATTAAATCATCGCTACTATAAAGAAAATAAATTTAAATAACTAGACAAATACTGCTAATCAAAATAACTACTTCACAAGAATTAATCTTATTACTAGGGAATCTCATTTAAATGCATGTTTTTACTGGACATCATAAAATAGAAATGGTAAAGTTATTTTTACGAATCACGAAAATGGCATCCAATCGTTAAGCCCGTATGATACTTCATTGTTTTTTCCAATTTTTATTCAATTACAATGAAACTAGAGTAGTTGAAATAGTGCTACAGCTAAAATTCAAGAAGTGAGTGTATACGCATATAGTACGAGTTGGACAAAAAATGTGCGACGGCGGCATTTTCAATGCATTGTTTTTGACGTTTCTCTCAATTCGTTCGTCGTTAAGTTCCGATCAGTTTCGATCAATTATTAAGTGTCAAAAACAAGCTTGAGCTCTTTCTTTCGCAGCCAAGAAGAACAGAAAGATAAAATAGTCACGTTGCGGAGATGTAAACAAGTGGCACGATGCATGTTTTCATCCTTTTCCAACAGTATATATCTGTCTAACTCACTCGCCACTTCTTTTCAATGAAGTATCATACAATGAAGTATCATTCGGGCTTTAGTGCATATCTTGCAATACTGCATGGTTTTGCATGGTATTTATTGAGCTTATTTTTGTATATTTTACAATAAACGCATATTGTTTTTGCATATATCTTATTTTTTTTTACATCCGGATTACAATGAATTAAAAAATTAAAAAAAATATGCATAACTACCTGTTATACCCGGTGTTACTCGAGAGCAATTTACATAAACATTTTAATACAAACTTAGCGATTAAATTTTTTTTAAATTCTGAAATAATGAAAAACATGTTGAATATTAAGTTTGAATACCTTTAAAAAGGTAATTGAACGAACTTTAATCCAAAAAAGTTTTGGAAAATTTTGGTTGTTGGGGGTTCCATCTCTTGCGGTGAGCTAATTGAATTCAAAGAAGGGGTAAGAAAAACATATTTTAAAAATTAAAAATAATTTATATATTTACTTAATCTTAAAGCTAGCAAAATGACCTTTTCAACAATATAAAAATTATGCTGGGACTCAATGGGTTCTTAAGATATGGACATTTTAACATATAAACAAAAATTTATATTAAAATATATATTGGACTTTTTAACAAAAAAATTTTAATGAAATATATTAAAAAAAGCGTAGATATTGGCATTAAAAGTAAAAACTATTGTATGATTTTCATATAATTTATTTTTCATTCTTAGCTATCAATGTTTTAGGAAAAATTCGTTGTACTAAAAATTACTGCACTAAAATATATATTAGCTGCGTTTTTTTCATGGGAGATCAGGATCATATCATTTTATTTGCAAGCAAAGCAAAAACAACAAATGATCTAGCAAGTAAGCTGGACATTTAAATTGATCCAATTCTATGTTTTTAAGTGTTAAAGGTGCAACTGTAAAAGTAGACAACACTTAGTCGTTATTGACGGTTAGAGGACCCTGCGACTGAACGAACTGACAGAACTGCATTATTTGACATTTTAAAAGTTTGGTAGCAATAGCATTTTCACAAAAAATTTCGCAAAACTTATCTGCCAGCTACATAAGAATATTAGATGTTCATCTGTAAGCAGAAAATAGCGCCAGCTGTCTGTAAGTAGAAAACATAGCAAAACTTGATCTGAAGCTTTTTTCACAAATGACCTGATCTCCCAATAAAAAGCGCAGTTATTGAGCCAGCCAAACGTGTGACCTTAAATTTGAAGATAATTGTGGTGGACATCATCCGCCTATTCACCGCAAGGTGTATAGTTTGTACCCACAGTACTTACAAATGCGGCGCCATCTATCTGTGAATTTAAAGTAGAGATCAAAACCAATGAAATAATTGTGCTAAACAGATGTGCATGTGTTTTATTATATCGCCATATAGCTGAAACTGATTACATGAAAATATTTACTTTTACAACATTCTATTCACGGTCATCTATTCGATGAAATGATGATATAAATACAACATTTAAAGTACCATTGATAAAGAACTGGGTGACACAATAGTGAGAAGAAATAGAGCCATCGCAACAAAAGAAATTTCTGCGACGTTCAAATTATATAGAGAATTTTAAAACAAACTCAGTTTTATTAATAGTCTGGTAAGAAAAAATATATTTGTAGCCATAACTTTTGATTGGAAAGAGATATTGGGGTAATTTGTTCACATAAATTATTTTCGAGACTTGAATTTTTTGTAAAAAATATAAAATCAACATTTTGGAAAAAATAAATTTCGCGACAAAAAATCAAAAGGTACCTTGTTGTTTGATGACAAAAACAGTAAAATAATTTTTGCGCTTAGCTGGAAGAATTTTTGCAAATAAATGCTATGTCATATGAAAGGTAGCCAGATGTGCAATTTTTAATTAATTTAATTTTTGCAACACAAACAATTTTTGAGTTATTTTTTGAGTAAAAAGTCAACATTTTGGATATTTTTTGACATAATCATAAAACATATAAGGTCCATTCGCCAAATAAGGCCCAAGTCTTAATAAGGCCCGATTTCTAATACGCACATTTATTGCATTCCCTGCAATATGATTTTTTGCTCGTTTAAACATGTTCATATCTGCATCACGATGCAAAAAAATTACTTCGATTGCGCATCTGTGGAGCGAGTGACAGTCGAACGAAGTCAGCGGTAGCGTCAACAACGTGGTTGATGTAATATTGTGCTCGCAGTAAAAGTCCGTTATTCTACGAATTAACTATTGCCTATGTCCAGCTTTGAATTAAAAATCAAGAGAGGTATTTTAACGAAAACAAAAAGGTTAATTGATCAAATCTAACTGTGGTGTATTCCGAGATTAATGAAATGATATTGAGAGCGCCTAAGAATGCCCAACAAATTTTTTCTTTCCGGCTTTCTTTTTCCGATCTCCACACCTAAATCTACCAGGCAGAAAAAACTACCAAAAAGAAAGCCCTCCACTATAAAGGCCAGTAAATTACTAAAATTCTCTTTAAAAAAGCCAGAGTAACTTTATTTTTAATTTAAATTTTCAAAATAAGCTTTTGGCAATAAAAGTATTTTTTTCGAAGAAGTTTTTATAGAAAAAAAATCTATGAATATCATTTATGTTTAGTATCAATGTGAGCCAACACTTGTAATAACAATATGTGTTCTTATTTTATTATTTTCTGACTATTTTGTTATGTTTCTAAACCGTTATAATAGATTGGGCCTTATTTAGACATGGTGGTGCTAATATGGCAAAAATCAGACCTTTTTAAAACCTTCTGAGCTGGATATATTTTTACTTTTTCATGCTTTATTTTTATGTTTTTGAAAAAAGAATTGAATAAAAAAAAAATACAAAATTTCAAAAATAAGTTTAAAAAAACCCGTTTCTCTTCTGTCTGGTAAAAACCGTTAGGTTGGCCTTATTTGGGTAACTTACCTTATACATTGACTTAACGGTACAGTTAAAATATTTTTGTGAAGTGCTTTTATTGAACTTTTGAACAAAAAAAAATTTGAATGAAATATATTAATGGACAGCGGAGATATATGCATCGAAAACCAAACTTTGATTTTCATGTCGTTTTTTTTCATTATTAGAAAATGTTAGTCGATGTTTTATGAAAATTGCTGAAAATTTCTATGATTTTCAATATATGTTAGTGTTTTTGATGTCAAAATAATGAAAATTTTTCAAAATTACATACACAAAAAACTCCGATATTAAAAGTATTATAATAACAAAACTACCGTCAGTTGCAAAATTTCGGAGGGGGCGTGGCAAAAACTAAGTATGTAAAATTTGAACTAAGGATGCACTTAATATGTATACCTAGTTTGAGCGAAATCCGTTGAGCCGTTTAGATTTGTATAAAGGCCAAACAAACAAACAAACAGAAAATGAGTTTTATTACTATAGATAATTAAAATCATCAGTAAATTTTAATTAATCAGAGTATCACACCAAAAAGGTAGGTAGAGACAATTAATACAGACAAAAACGACATTGGGATATGTTTTAGTTGGAATGGTGCATGTATTTTTTGTGTTGAAAACATTTTCAGGAGGGCCAGTATGTTTTAACAACCCCGGGCCCAAACTTTGCTTTCTACGGGCCTGATCATAGTTGTCATTAATGGGTTTAACAGCCCTCTTCTGGCAAAATAACAATTGTTACCCATTTATTTTTTATATCCCTATGTGTTTGTTGCAATTTTTGTTTTCAAATCAAAATTCGAAGCACAAAAATAATACATTTTGATAAAAATTCTCACCTGCTCTTCAGATTAAAAAATTTCATTAAAAATTTTTATTTTTTGAGCTTCAAAAACACATAAAAATATTAAATATACTAGGTAACAATTATTATTTTGCCAGAATAGGGCTGTAAATGATAAAATATATGGGGAGCACATGGTTTATTTCTAACGTTAAACAAATTAAACATATATGAGCATTTTCGCTAAAAGGTCTACCGCGACTAAAAAATTTAATGTTATTTAAAATTCTTTTAAACCTCCATAATAGAGAAATAATGTTTAAATTTATATTGTGAGAGTACTGAGAACTGATCTCAATTTGAATTTTAAAAAATGGCAGCAAACATGATGAATGGCACCAAAAGTTGAAAAATTTTGACAAAAGTTAAAAAATTTTTACGAAAGATGAAATATAATAATACTTGTATAATACAAAGTTTAATTAAATTTTTTACAGATTTCAATTATAACGGTCCTGAATTATACTTTATAAGCTTTTCTACTTCATTTAAATAAATAAAACTATAAAATATTTGCACTTCTTTGGAGAGAAAAATCTGTCACATAACGTATATCACGTAACGTATCATATTGTAGTTTGTATAAATATAATTAAAAAATATTTTTCAACAAAGCAATTATGAACATGTAACATTAATCCAGATTATATTAAAAAACTTTCCTAAAAAACTCGTGCACACTTCGCAGATTTTCTCGTTTATATACAGTGTTGCGCAAAACAATAGCAACAAAATAAGTGCGCTGCAACAAAATCATGTATATTTTTTAATATTGGGGACACACAAAAATGATTATAGGAATCAAAGCATATATTCATACATCATATATAAAACAAATCAAATTCAAATTGGGTTTTGTTTTTTTTTTAATTAAATTTCAAATTAATGTGGCTACAAGGTTTGAGAGAAAAACAAAAGCAACAAAACTTGAAAAATGTAAAAGAGAACAAAAGTTCCAAGAATTACCGGTAAAAGTTCTGTTATTGTAAAGCACGTGTTGTTTGTAAGTCATAAACATTTAAGTTTAGTTATGTTTTTGCGCTAGTTGTGACATTGACTGTTCCATTTATAATGGCACGTTTAACTACTGTGGAGCTCTTAAATTGCAAATTATTTCTGAATATAAAAACGGAAATTCACAAATATCTAACGTGAAACAGTTTGATATTATTCAGTCAATAGTTTGCAGATTAATAAAGAAATATACCATCACAAAAGACGTAACAACGGTGCATTAAAGAGGGCGGCCGCGAAAGACATCGCTGCGTGATGACAGGAACATTGTGGCGTGTTCAAACGAAATGCATTTGCCACATCCAAAGAGGTTGTTCGGACACTTGATTTAGATATCCATTACAGCACTGTTTGATGACGAGCCGTTGAGAACGATTAAAGAAGTTACAGACCGGCAGAAAAACCTTTGCTTATAGCTAAGCATAAAAAACAAGGTAAGGTGTTACAATTTAAACAATTCTGTCTGAAATTGTGACAACAAGTTGCAATTTATTGCTTTTTAGACTCAGTCTTGCAAAAAAGCACCTAAATTGTACCGTTCAAAAATCGAAAACCGTTTTTTAGCGATGAATCAAAGTTCAACTTGATTAATTCAGATGAGATGTGCAAGGTACGACGCCACCCAGGTACACGACTTGAAGCCCGAAACTGCAAAATAAATTATAAGCACTGAGGCGGTGGCATTATGGTCTGGACTTGTTTTTCCTATAATGAAGTTGAACCATTTCAAAAAATCGATGGAATTATGGATCGATTTGTATATAAGGACATTTTAGAAAGCAAAATACAACCACATTTAGAATGGAATATGTCGCTTCAGAGAACGTTTCAGCTGGTTTCAACCCCTTCAAAGCTCATCAAAGATTACATTAGAGGCAATGGGATTCAAGTCCTTGATTGGCCGGCACAGTCACAATGACTTGAATCCCATTGAAAATCTTTTTGGGATTTTGAAGGTAAAAGATTCTGGTCAAAGGTTTTCCAATAAGACTGCACTGTATGAAACGCTGAAACTTAATTGGGAACATATACCTTATACCAACATATCTTATTTAATAGAGTCGATGTCGCTCAGATGTGCAGCGGTTATCAAGAATAATGTACCTTACACCAAGTAATAATTTTGTTGCTTTTGTTTTGCTCTCAGACAAACTGAATGAAATCACATTATTTTAAATTTAATAAAGAAAACAAAACCAAAGTTTAATATGATTTGTTTTTAATATGATGTATGAATACATGCTTTGATTCCTATAATCATTTTTGTGTGTACCTAATATTTAAAAAGATACACGATTTTGTAGCAGCGTAATGATTTTGTTGCTATTGTTTTGCGCAACACTGTATATGCAGGTAAAAACTACTTGTCTTTTGTGTCACGTAACGTATCATTTTTGGTGGCTTCTATCTAAGAGAAGAACTTTTGAAAAGTCTTAGCTTTTACACCTTGTATAGTGCGCTTAATAAATTATTGAAAAATCGAAATAAGAAAACTGTTAGTATAACTTTTCTTTGTTTTTCCACTCATTAAATTCGTACGACTGTCACGTGCGTTGCTACGGAAATGCCCATATACAGCTTTTTGAAAATGGGAATATTTTATTTTTTGTGAATTTTTAACTTTTAGAAATTTAAGCTTATTTTAAAACACTTGTTATTAACTTTTTGTATTGACTATAAAACTTGGTTGAATTATTTTCTAAAATTTGAAATTTTTCTTTGCATTTGGGGTAAAAAAAAATTGAAAAAATCCTATGCATGACATTATTGTGGTCGATCCTGAAAACACAACTTCAACTCGTGATCTATATATAAAGTTAAAGAATGAAGTAAACCTGACCTCAAACAAACATATTAACCTCTATCATTTGTATGTTTGTTTGTCTAACTCGTTTATCTTTTGGCATAAATCTAATCAGCAACCTTAAAAACAAACTGCTAACAACATCGGTTAATTTGATGTTTTCCTGCTTGCAACATTAAACGATTTCTTTGCTGGCACTTTTGCCATTTTAACCATTTTTGCCACGTTAACAAGCAACTGAATTAAGGTGTTCATTTCTGAACAATTTGGCAGACGTAAGAGGCAAAAATAAAAGAAATTCACACCGTAAGCATCAAATGAAGTAAATAACAAGGCCAAAGAAAATAACAACAACATCAACAGCACTGAAGCAGCAGTAGCAGCAGCAGCTCAAAGGAAAGTTGCTTATCGCAAAATATTTTCCCACAGCTACAAACAAGCTTATTGAGTGGAAAATGTTTCGTGCAACATACTACAACACTTCGCCATGCAGCAAGTGAGGCTATGTTGGGTTTCATATGCCGTGCCGGGTGGTTGGAGGCAGTCAAATCCATTAACCTGATGTTTACTTTTATGAATGAATATGTGTGCATGTGTGAGTGTATGTGTTTCTATATTGCCACGTATGCGTTTTTGTTTTTCTTTCGCTTGTTATTGTTGTTGTTGTTCGAAATATGATATTTTAACGTTAAGTTTGGAAATTGTTTAACGCAAGCGGAAGAAGCTTGTTTAGTGCTTAGTGCTCGTAAATACAGCTACACGCACTAAATTTCACCTATCGTCCTTGCAAGCTCATTGCAAAGGAGATACAACAGCAAACACATAGATTTTCTTAAGATGACGTAAATTGCTTCCATTACATTAACACGGAAAATGTTAAATGTTCAGTTGTGAGGGCGGCATCATGTGTAGGTGGTGGTTATGTTAGGCGTGGTGGGGGAGTTGGGCGGGGGGGGGGGCACTCTTACGCATAGTTATCGAGGAGCCTTTGGCTAATATATCGTAGACGAAAACTTTTTCCATCAATATCGAGCTATGAAATTTATGACCATAAGCGTGAAAGGTTGTCAATAAATAAATTAAAGTGAAACAACTTGGCAGAACAAAATAAATAAATAAATAAATAAGTTATATAAAGTAAGTAAAGGCCGTGAACAGTGATTTCGTTCCTGATTTTTTATTGAGTTTTATTATACCAACTGACAAGACTTGTAATGAAAACATAATTAAAAACATGTAATGAAAACATGTTATACTGAAAAAGTTGTAGTTTCTTGTTATTTAAAAAATTAACAGTATTCAAAATAATAATTTTTACTACGATTCTATTTAAAAAATATGTGTTTAAAGAAATCGTCAAGCATTCATAGAATTTTATTTATCTAGGATGCAGTCTGGTGTTTCGACCTTAGTTTTAAGGTTATTTCGATAATTTTTTATTAAAAAGAAAATAAAATACAATCACTTAATTTTTTTTAAATGTTGGTATTGACATATTAACCTCTAAAAACAATTTTTTGAAGTGTATTTTACGATATTTTTTTAAATTTTTATATGTTCAAAGTAGACTCCTAAGAAAAAGCGTGTTACTGGCTCGGGTGATGATGGCACTTGAAGTCACCTTAAACAAAAATGTTATTTAGATAGTTCTGTAGGCTTGTCATTATGGCAGGTGTTAGGTTAAAACATTTTCATAAAAAATAACAAAATGGCGGAAATGAAGTAAAAAAATAAGAAAAAGTTATTAAAAATTAACAGTGTAAAATAACAACATATTATACAGGGTGCGGCTTAAGTTACTATATGATGTAAAACAATTGTATCTTCTTTGCTTGCGAGTATTAAGCTTTTTCTTTTTTCCTATTTCAGAAATTAAACTTGGAAGAATATTTAAAAATGGAACGCTATACAATTGCGCAAAGAACTAAGATTGTTTTTCTATTCATTGAAAATCATCGTTCGATAATTAATACTCAACGTGCATACAGAAGATTTTATAGTGTAAGAACTGCTCCAACGGGTCCAACCATTCGTTCGTTGGTGAATAATTTTGCTGAATATGGGACTGTCGGAGATTCAAGACGTACGGGCAGACCTCGAACTGGCAGATCGGCCGAAAATATTGATGCTGTGCGACAGAGCGTCGAAGAAAATCCGGAGACATCAACGAGAAGACGATCTTCCCAGTTGCAGCTTTCTGACCGCACTCTTCGGCGAATTTTAAAACACGATTTGCACCTCTTCCCTTACAAAATCCAACTAGTCCAAAAACTAAATCCTGAGGACTTCGTATTGCACTTGGAATATGCTAGAGCAGTTTTAAATCTCGTTGATCAAAATGAAAATTTTTTGTCAAATTTAATGATGACCGACGAAGCGCATTTTCACTTGAACGGTTTCGTAAATAAACAAAACAACAGATTTTGGGGATCCCAAAATCCCAAAAATCTTCATCAGAAATCTTTACACGCAATTCGTGTTACCGTTTGGTGTGGCATTACCGCCCAAAAAGTTTACGGTCCTTTTTTTTTTGAAAACGATCAAGGTGTATGTGAAACAATAAATGGAGAACGTTACAGAGTAATGCTACAAAAATTTTTATTTCCGCAATTGCCACCAAACGCCAATATATGGTTTCAACAAGATGGTGCAACAGCTCATACAACCCGTGCAACGATGTACTTATTAAGACAACAATTTCCAATTCCGTTAATTTCTAAAAACGGCGATTTGAGATGGCCACCACGATCGCCAGATTTGACTGCACCGGATTTTTTCTTGTGGGGCTATCTCAAAGACAAAGTTTATTTGAATAAGCCCCAAACCTTGCAGCAACTAAAGGACAACATTCAAGAAGAAATTGATCGTATACCACAAGAAACACTCAACAAAGTTATGGAAAATGCCATAAAAAGAGCACATTTTTGCGTTAGAGAAAACGGTTGTCATTTAACTGATATTATTTTTCATAATTAATGTAAAAAAATAACATAAAATAAACTTTCTTTTTATCATAAATTTTTTGTTTTTTTCATTCCATTCAATAGTTCTTTAAAAAACAAATCATATAGTTACTTTAGCCGCACCCTGTATTTTCAGCTCAATTGCCTTGATAGAATTTTCTAAACACCCGGCTCGATAAAAAAAAATGCCCAAAAAAACGCTTTAAAAAGCATCCTTTCCTTGGCTCTCCAAAATTTAATGCCTTGCTTAAAATGAAATTACATAAAATTTATAAAAGATATATATAAGATAAATATAAAAAATGTTGTTATCGTTGTTGTTGTTTTACATCACGTTAAATTAGACCAGCAAAAAGAAAGGTTTGCCGCTGGTTGTAATGGAACAATTTTTGTCCATTATCTGAAAACAAAAAGCAAATCGGAAATATGTTAAGAAATAATGTCGTTATCGTGAGTACTAGAATTAAGAGGTTCGTTCAAAATATAACGTAACGGTAGCATCCAAACATCAAATTTTTAAAAATAAGTATATTTATTACTTAAAATAGGTCCAGCTCCGTTGTTTTTGGAGCTACCCTCATGATTTTGGTACTGGAAAGAATGACTGCTTTTTGAAAAAGATATTAAATAAGACTTTATTCCAACCAATCGCGAAAAAGTGGTTTCAAGATAAGTGCATTTAAAGTTGCGGTAAGTGTGTGCGGCATAATATAATTTAACTAGTATCGCCTTCGGTCCAAATTCCACCAACTGTCTGTAAGAAAGTGAGCAAAAATGAACACTAACGTAGTGTATGTTACGGAACTGTAGCTTAGTATTTTAGTTTAGTCAGTTTATTGAAAAAAATATAAACATATAAGATTGATTCTTTTAAATGCAACAATACAATAATTTGCAACAGAAGAGATTTGCGAAAAAAGAACCTTTCATTTTTGTAACGTCGAAGATTGTGTTCCTTACATAACATAAACCCTTTACCTATAATCTCATAAAAATTAATACAATATTTGTCATTCCGTTTTGCTAAGAACCACTAAGCAAACATTTTTCAACAGAGCTTATAATATAGCTCCCGAATTAATCTCTAAACTTCTTTAAAGGAGTAAAGTGTATGATCTGGTTCTATCGGAATTTCTTTCAAACATATCCCTTGTTGTACATTTTAATGCAGTTCAAATTTTATAACGATATTTTGTACCCTTGGAATATATTCGATACTATTGTGATGCTGTATTTAATTTTTAAGACATGCTGTACTATATTCAATACAATTTTGTATTAAATTTTAATACATATCAAATATTACGATATTTTGTGCCCTTTGGAATTAATTTATTGCTATATTTACTATTATACTTAATTTTTAATACAAAATCAGAATTTTAAATGAGTAAAACTGAGCAATAAATTTCAATAATTTTTTTCTAAAAATGAGTTTTAATATTAGGCCAGAATTTAATTTCAATACAATTTTGGTGTGGGCATTAAAGTGGACCTTATTTGTATGGAGAAAGTTTCCAAGCACTTCATGGAGCGTCCCAAGGGACTGTACTAATGGATGAAAAATAAATTCGTGTAAAATTTTAGTAAGATCGGATGCATATAAACCCGTGCGCACACGGCTTAAAGTTTGCACAAGTGCATGAAAGAAAAATTTTTTTTTTAATATTTTCATTTGCAGATCCATTTGGAATAAGAAAACAGTTAAAATTGTTTTCTTTTTTCCAAAAAATTTTCAGTTTAATAAGGGTATTCACCTTAAATTACTTGAATAGCTCAGGGGACAAAACTTTTATTTTTGGATTTTCCCAGCAATATTTGTATTATTTTCGACTTATCTTGGTGCGCTGATTTAAAAAATTTTATTAATCTTTTCTAGCATCACAAGTTTTTGAGATAAACGTCATTGAACGATTTAACTGACGTTTATCTCAAAAACTGGTGATGCTAGAAAAAATATAATAATAGTTTTGAAATCAGCGCACCAAGATAAGTCGAAAATAATACATACGGGCATTTCCAAACTGGCGTACGATCGATTAGAATGAATGATTGAATCTTAACTACTCACCATAAATAAAAAAATATATTTTGTGGTTTAGAAAATATATTAACTTTTCAATCAGTATATCAACCACTATCGTGTCGTGTGCTGTAAAGGCGCTAAAATTTCGAGAGTATCCAACGATATATTAACAAATTTTGTATCATTTGTTTTAGCGAAGCTGTAATCGTCAAAATTTAAAATGTCTGTTTTTCATGTAAAAATTAACAGTTTTTTCTATAGTCTAACTTTGGATGATAACAGCTCCGCTAAAATAAAAGATACAAAATCTGTTGTTATTTCGTTGGATAATCTCAAAATTTTAGCTCCGCTACCGCACATGATACGATAGTGGTTAATATATTGATTGAAGGGTTGATATTTTTTCTTAAATACAAAATATAAACTTTTATTTTGCGGTGAGTAGCTTAGACTCTAGATCAATAATACTAAACATCTGCCAAACATGTAAAACACCCTGTATCTTTAAAATTGTACAATGTAGGAGGAAACTGAGTACAGATTTGGAACCGGCGTTGAAAGTACATATAAGAATGATAGTGGATTGATCGCATCCGAAATTTGTAGGCTAGTTATATTTATCCAAACATGTCTGAAAATAATAGCGCTACTATTATTATGAACACAGCTGTATGTAAGCCTAAAAGTATTAAAATTTATGTTTGTTCAAAAATTTATTTAAAAATTTCTAACCGTGTATTATTACCCCTAAAGTAATTCTTAGATGAGACAAATGTATAAAATAGTCCTATTATGTTTTCGATTTCAACATTTCTTTTAAACACCTATCTGCCTCTCATGGTTTCTCTCATGATTAAGCATTTTTTTGGAAACCATAATTTAGTTTTTTTTCTGGGTTCATGGTAAATTTAACATCTAAATCATAGTACTCTGTTCAGTTTCATGTGAAATTCCACTCAAATCTCTATACAAAATATGACAGCTGTGAAACAAGCGTGTAAATTTTCACAACATTTTCATCAGAGTAGTACTCTGTTCCGCTGCGTGAAATTATCGCAACATTTTTCTGAGCAAAATTTTTTCACGACAATTTAATTGTACTGCCTATTTATTTTGTAGTGAAAAGAGAGAGATCATATGAAATTTTCCAACTCACTCCCTTAGTCTCTCTGAGAAACGTTGCCATAGGAAATCCTCGCAACAAACTTTAAGTCAGAAATTTCACGCAACAAATAAATAGATGTTGATGAAATTTTACGCAAACGAAAGGCTTTAAGCTTAGTACTCTGTTCGTTTGCGTGAAATTTCGCTGGCAACATTTATTTGTTGCGAGGAATTCCTATGGAAACGTTTTTCAGAGAGACTCAGAGAATAAGTTGGGAGATTTCATATGATCTCTCTCTTTTCACTTCAAAATAATAGGCAGTACAATTAAATTGTAGTGAAAAAATGCTGCTCAGAAACATGTTGCTTTAATTTCACGCTGCGGAACAGAGTACTGCTCTGACGAAAATGTTGTGAAAATTTCCATGCTAGTTTCGCAACTGTCATATTTTGTATAGATATTTGAGTAGAATTTCACATAAAACTGAACAGAGTACTATGCTTAAGCAAAAATAGTTTTTAGTTTAAATTTTTGTTAAGATGTCAAAATGTTCATATCTCATGAACCCATAAAATCCCCACTCTAATTTTTATATTGTTTAAAAGGTCAGCTTTATCTTTTACCTTTCATTTATTTGATTTTTAATGTTAAAATGATTTTCTTCAAACCTTTACTTTGAAATCAATTAATTACCTTACCACAAGAGATGGAACCCCCAACTGCAAAAATTTCTCAAAATTTCTTTTAGAGTTAAGTCCCTTCAATTACCTTTCCAACGGTAGCTCAAAATAAAAATTCGGTTAAGAAACTCCTTTGTTAATCAAAAAAATATTTGTGTTTAGATGTTAAAATAATCATATCTCACAAGCCCATTAAGTCTCCACCTTAATTTTTATATTGCTTAAAAAGTAATTTTACCAGCTTTAAGAAAAAAATTATTTAAAATTTTAAAGTGGTATTTTTCGAACTCCTACTTTGAAGTCAATTACCCTACCACGAGGGATGGAACCCCCAACAACCAAAATTTCCAAAAACTATTTTTAGAATAAAGTCTGTTTAATTACTTTTCCAACGATAGTTCAGACTTAACATTCGGCTTTGAAATGTTTGAGATATAAATTTTCGTAAAACTGAAATTTCGACGTTTTTATCGATTTTTGTCAATTTTGTGCACACTGTAACTCCGCCAAAAATCACGTCAAAATTTTTTCCTCCAAATTAAGTTTTTAATTTCCGCCAGTGATGCTTCACGTAAAACTTCACCCAAATCGGAGATGGTCTTTCGGTAATTTTTATTTTTACGGTATGTTTGAAATGGAATTGCTGTATACCGTTTTTTTCTTAAACAACGACTTTGTATACAAAAATATATTGTACTGAGAAAATCTAGTTTTCGAGACTTCGAAATAGCTTATTAAACTATAAAGCATAGTACTCTGTTCAGTTTCATATGAAATTTCACTCAAATCTCCATAAGAAATATGACAGCGCGAATCAAGAGTGGAAATTTTCACAACATGTTCGTCATAGCAGTACTCTGTTCCGCTGCGTGAAATTATCGCAACATGTTTCTGAGCAACATTTTTCCATGACAATTTAATTGTACTGCCCATGGCAGAATAACCAGGTAGATGTGATTCGGAGAGCAACAAACGAGAGAGCAAAACATTGGCGTAGCTATAATGTCACTATTGACAAGTTATGTTTATTCGTTCAGCCATAGGGATGTATAATTTACTTGTAACCGTATAAATCAATTGAGTACCCATATTTTATATATGAACATTAGGGCGGGTCATTTTGTATGGACGAATTTTTTGGAGGTCTGGCTCAGCGAAATTCGTAAAATACATGTAATTTCAAGACTTTTTCTCCACTACAGCATATACAAATTCTGAAAAAAAGCTGTGCGGACTTTCGTAAATAGATTTTGTTCTCAATTATAAAATATGAATGTATGTGTATGAATCTATTTACGAAAGTCCGCACAGCTTTTTTCAGAATTTGTATATGCTGTAGTGGAGAAAAAGTCTTGAAATTACATGTATTTTACGAATTTCGCTGAGCCAGAATTTGACCCGCCCTAATGAACATGTAAAAAAACTAAACAAAAATCTTAAAAATTTCATAAAATAAGTCGTGTTTTAAGATATAATACATAATTAATTAAAGTTTGCCATTAAATGAAGCAATTGAAAGCTTATTTTTAATATAATTTTCATTCGACTACTTATTTCGATTGTGTAGTAACCAATTTATTTGAGTAGCTTTGTACGGCTGATTTAAACTGTCAAAATATATTTTGACAAGTGAAATTACTGTTGGAAAACATAAAATTTATATAATGAAATCAACGATTGTTTGTTAATTTTATCGTGCTGGAACGGAAGCTAACAATTAATGAACTGTTGTCGAATTATCGCGACGGGAGGAAGTTATAGGCAGTCCAGAAAAGTCAAAACTGAATAAATAAGTAAGTAAAAATTGATAACATTTTCAAAACATCTCATTTTGTTATTGTTTTGTCGTCGGAGAGAGCGTATTTCTAGTGCATCTAGTGCATCTGCCATGGGCCCATGGCAGAATAACCAAGTAGATGCAATTCGGAGAGCAAAAAACGAGGAAGCAAACATTGGCGTAGCTATAATGTCACAATTGACAATTAATGCTTATTCTTTCAGCCATTAGGATGTAAAATTTACTTGTAACCGTACAAATCAATTGAGTACCCAGATTTTCTGTAAAAAAACTAAACAAAAATCCTAAAAATTTCATAAAATGAGCCGTGCTTTAAGATATAAAACATAATTAATTGTAGTTTGGCCTTAAATGAAGCAAATGAAAGTTTACTTTGAATATAATTTTCATTCGACTGCTTATTTCGATTGTGCAGTAACCAATTTATTTGTGTAGCTATGTACGACTGATTTAAACTGTCAAAATATATTTTGACAAGTGAAATTGCTGTTGGTAAACATACAAATTATTTAATAAAATCGACGATTGTTTGCTAATTTTATCGTGCTGGAACGGAAGCTAACAATTAATGAACTGTTTTCGAATTATCGCGACGGGAGGAAGTTATAGGCAGTCCAGAAAATGCATTGTCAAAATTGAATAAATAAGTAAGTAAAAATTGATAACATTTTCAAAACAGCTCATTTTGACGTTATAATTACGCCTTTGTTATTGTTTTGTTGACGGAGAGAGCGTATTTCTAGTGCATCTACCTGGTTGTTCTGCCATGATTCTGTCATGGTACTGCCAATTTATTTTGAAGTGAAAAGAGAGATATCATATGAAATCTCCCAACTTATTCTCTGAGTCTCTCTGAGAAACCTTGCCATAGAAATTCCTCGCAACAAACTTTAAGTCAGAAATTTCACGCAACAAATAAATAGATGTTGCCAGCAAAATTTCACTTAAACGAACTAGGCATAATAAATAAGGGGAATTTTTCATAATTTACTATTTGTACCAAATTCGGCAATTCTGTTTGAGGACGTACGCATTAAGCCAAAAATTAGCTTTGTCGCTGAAGGCCATTTTTTGATAAAAAAATGGATATTCATAAACCCGGAGCGATTTTTATGGTGTAAAAAAAAAGAAAGGCAGCCGGACACCGACTCAAAAGTTAGAGGGACTCTTAAAAACTATTTCGGCATAATTTTTTTTTGGATCGGAGAAATCCCAAGAAATCATTTTGCATAAAGCTTTTTTTTCTTTAGAATGCGTACCCGAAATAAGCAAAATAATAAAGATTTTGCTAGTTCACAAGTTTTAGTTAAAAAAAGTTTTGAAATTTTTAAATTAGGACCTTATTCACAAGATAATTATTAAAAAAATTATCTACTACATATGAGAAAAAAAAAAGATAAAACAGCAATTCCATTTGAACGTATCGGCCTTACGGAATGACCATCTCCTATTTGGGCGAAATTTTGCATGGAGCATCACTGAAGGAAATAAAAATTTAATTAAAAAGAAAAAAAAAATCCAGAGTGGCATCTAGTTTGAAAAGATATTGTTAGTGAAAGCCTATACTTACCTTTGCTTTAAGACATATGTAGTTTTTCGTAAAAAAAACAAAGCATTTTGAGATCGTTACTTTTTTACTGTTTTCTCAAAAATAACTTTGTCCTTGCGTGAGGGAAAGACATACTATTTTTCCTAAATTTTTTGTTGGGAGATTTCTAAAAAAAGGACCACCTTAATATACATGTTTAAACTCAAAACTTCCCAGTTTCCCATTCTAGGATTAATATAAAGTTTTTGGTAATCGCTTCCTGCCATGCAAACGTACACGCACATAAATTACAATTTAATTTAATAAATTAACAATAAAAAAAACCTCTCAATATTTCTACGTAGATTTATTTTTGTGATAGTGTTGGATCTTGTTTTTACTTTGAACTATAAGATAAAATTGAAGTGAACGTTCTTTGTTGCAAGTAAACTCCAAAAGT
Source organism: Dichetophora obliterata (assembly GCA_963920525.1). Taxonomy (NCBI): domain Eukaryota; kingdom Metazoa; phylum Arthropoda; class Insecta; order Diptera; family Sciomyzidae; genus Dichetophora; species Dichetophora obliterata. The sequence continues at coordinate 242,824,878 of OY986435.1, read as the reverse complement.
ACTTCACCGATTTTAATGAAACAGTTTTGAAATATTATATTTGTGCGACAGCCCTGATAGGGTTAACAATTGTTTAAAATTTTTCATGTCAACACTGGTGCGAGCCAGACCTACGAAAACAAGTATGTTATTTGAGCCTATTCTGCGGAATCTTTTATGAAAAAATTCTGTTATTCTTTTATGATTTCCCATACAAATTTTTGAGCAGTCAAAAAATCTGTTACGAGACCAGAATTGGTATTCTGCACGACAATCTTTTATGAAATCTGTTTTAAATCATAGCAGATTTTTCAAACTGTCAATAATCTTTTACAAAAGCTTTTATTTGGTATTCTGCATGAAAACATCTGCTATGAAATCTGTTATGAAAGACAACAGAATAACAAATACATTTTGCTGTCTTTTATCGTAACAAATATTTAGAAAGTGAACATTTTGGTCTGAATTCTCTTGAATTTGTTTTCTACATGAACAAATCTGTTATGGAATCAGAATAACAGATACATTTTTCTGCTTTTTATCAGAATTTAATTGTTATACTGTGTGTTCAAGGAAGAGAACGTAATCTGTTTTACTATGCATAAGCATCGGTCGCAAAAATTCACCATATGATTGAAATTTATCAAAATCAGATGAAAACCACGCCCACCTTCCATACTGAGTGACTATAAAATTGGTGAAATCTCTTTAAATGCCACTAAAACTAATGTAATAGCTTCAAATTTTGCACATAAGCTTTTGATCTCAAATATTCACCATATATATAAAATTTGTCAAAATAGCATAAAAACACGCCAACCTCCCACAAAGTAACTAAATGAAAACTGTTAGGAATTACATATATTTTTTTGGTAATTATTCTACTTTAGAGCCCACGCCCCTTTTTTAATTATTTTTTCATATGTATTTTGGTCTCCTTAATGCAATGGTGCAAAAATTGTCGGTCTCTTATGGTTTGGGAGATAAAATTCAACAAAGTTAAAAAAACTACAATTATTTACTTTTCCAGGTAAATAAGTGTAGTTTTTCTTATAAAGGGTGTTTTTTATAGAGTAATACAACTTTGAGTTGGCATCACTGTTTTATTTGACCACCCATTTAACAGCTGATAGTTGTTTTTTGTTTAATTTGCTTTGACATTTCATTATGGATCGATTTACACCAGAGCAACGCGTGCAAATTGTGGAAATTTTTAATCAAAATAATACTTCTGTTCGTCAAACTTATCGTGCACTACGTCCATTTTATGACGTACATAATCGTCCTTCAGAGCTGCTAATTCGAAGAACAATAGATCGTTTTCGGACCACATTTACTGTTACTGATAGTGTGCATCCCGTGAAACGCCGAACAGTGCGCACTGAAGAATCTGTAGCCGCTGTACAGGAAAGCATTGAAGATGATCCTAATCAATCAATTCGTCGCCGTTCCTTCCACTTTATAGAAGATTTTACGAAAAGATCTTGGCTTAAACCTTTCAAGATTCAACTTGTGCAGGAATTAAAGCCAAACGACCATCGTATGCGCCGCCAATTCGGTGAATGGGCTGAAGCACAAATTGATATTGATTTTGAACTTCCATGGAAAATTTTATTTTCCGATGAAGCCCATTTTTGGTTGAATGGGAACGTAAATAAACAGAATTATCGTATTTGGAGTGAGGAGAATTTACAAGCTTTTGTCGAAACATCATTACATCTACAGAAAATTACTGTTTGGTGCGCTTTATTGGCTTGTGGAGTCATTGGCCCATATGTCTTCAAAAACGATGATGGTCGGAATGTTACTGTCAATGGTGAACAGTATAGGAACATGATTCGAAGTTTTTTCGTACCTCAATTAGCTGGCATTAATCTTGCTGATTGTGGTTCCAACAGGACGGAGCCACATGCCACACAGCGGGCGCTACAATTGCTTTACTCAAGGAAACTTTTGACGAAGAAATAGTTTCATGAAATGGCCCAATTAATTGGCCCCCAAGATCGTGTGATTGAACTCGATTGGATTATTTTCTTTGGGGTTATGTAAACTCACTTGTCTACGTCGATAAACAACAAACAATTGAACACCTGGGAATCAACATTCGAAGAGTTATCGGCGAGATACGGGCGCAAATGCTGCGAAAAGTTTGTGAAAATTGGTGTTCCAGATTGCGCCTTTTACGCGTCAGTCATGGCAACTAAATGGCCAATATTATATTCAAACATTAATATCATAAAATTTTCTTTTCATTGAAGCTCATTTTATTGATATAAAAATATATTACTATGTTATATTATGATTTAAACTTGAATCACTCTATAAGAAACACTTTTACTACACTTTACTCTGAAAAAAAAAATAAAATGCAGGTTCTTGTCAATGATTTACTTCAATGATCTTTTCAATGCAAAAGGTGAAAAATGTTTGTCTCCTATAGTTTGAAAGAAAAAAATTAATTAAAAAAAATGTATTAAAAATCACCGCGATAACTTCGTAGAAGGGGAAATTAGCTTCTACACACTTTACATTTTGGTAGTATTTTACTTAAAGCTAGAATGGCCTTTTTTAAAATTTTTGAAAGTAGTTATATACATACATGATATGGAGATAAATGCAAAAAGAGCCGCTGGCGAAAAATTCATGTTTTAATATACTAACAGCCCTATTCTGGTTATTAGCTTAACAAGAAATAGTTAAGGAGCTCTTGTTAAGCTGATTGTTAGTTACGTAAATGTTGGTATTCTTACAAATCATTAACAACATAAAAGCTTAAAAAGGTTTTAAAGTTCACCATGCATGGTGAAAATCGATATGCCTATTGAAAGAAGAGATGCGCTATATAAACAGATGCTTCGAGTGCAGCTTCTGACCAGGGTTGCCAGTTTGGTAATTAATTACCAAATTTGGTAGAAAATTTTTGATTTGGTAATTTGGTAATTTTTTTATAGTTTTGGTAACTTTTCCCTTTAGTTTTTCCAAAAAATTCAAAATAATCAGTTTGTTTGCTAGATTTGTATAAAAAATTGTATTTAATATTATATTAAACATTTTTTAGTGCAGCATAACCTTTATGTTTTGTACTGAACATTTCTCTAAGTTTTCCGAACGCATCATCTGAAAATATTGCGAATCATGTCAAAATATTTCAATCTTGAAATTTATCGTTAACAAAGAAGTCTCTTATAAAAACGAAGCTACGAAACAAGTTGGGTTTTAATACAATAAATAGCATAACGATTTCGAAGGAACTCTGCAAAATGAGAAACAAGCCTCATTATGTGTGGTCACAAGAAGAAGATTTTTAGATTTAAAATTGAGATTTTTTTTTCGCCATCTTCGTTAAAGGCGAAAATGTAAAAACCTGTTATGTTCTAACAGAATAATATCTTTAAATTGCATCAGTCGATTTCGATCGTATTTGACAGCTTTGATTAGGAAATATTCAGCCCTATCATGCATAATTTTTGACGCGGAATCGGAAAAGAGAGTTTTATTTTTTTATATAAAGCTCTTGAAAATTTCGGACATTTTTAAGTTATTTTTTCCTGAATGTTTTTTCCTTGTTAAGTTTCCTGAATGTTCTTGAGGTTTATCTTTTCTTAAATCGATTCCACTTGAAAAGTTATTCATAACCGGGCTGATTAGGTCTAACCATTTCTGTTAGGTCTTACCAAATTCTTTTTCATCTTTTGTTTTGAAGATAATGGCCTTGAAAAATCATAAATTTTTAAACTTTTTCATAATAAACATATTTGCTACATATTTGTGAATTGTCTGAATCATAAAAATATCTTTTGTCTTGAAATTTAAGCATACATTTTACCTTTGCAAATATTGCGGACAATTCCAGATATATTTTGAAAAAATGGAAATTGATTACATGAAAAATTTATAGGAGAAATTTCTAAAGTAACTTACTGAAAAATTAGGGGTTTCCAGCCGCTTAAATTGCTTTAAATAAATTTAATAAAATTTTCGTTTCTTTCACAATATGTTTTTCTAAAACGTGAAAAGATATCAGCAAAAGGTTTAAATACTATGCAATAGTTTAGGATTAGGAGTAGTTATTGGAAAAAGAACTGTATATCATATTTTTTCGTAACTCCTTAACTTGAGGTGATGGTGAAAAAGTTTCCTTACATTTAAAATCAGTGCCCGTAGTTAGGATTGATATCCTATATCCAAACACAATTGTAGTTTCTGAATTTTGGTTATTAAAAAAATTATGTACATTTAAACTTGAGAAATCCGAAACTTTTTTGTAGCATTAAATGCCATATCTTTGTATTTATTCATATATTTTCTTAAAATCAATATTCATTGCTAATGAAAGCGGTTTTTTTTTCGTTTCTACTTATTTCAATTAAAATAGATAAGGACCTCATTTTTATAATACCATTAATTTATAATTTTTTGTTTTGTGACAAAAAAATTACGTTTACCTGAATTTACTACTTATTTGTGATTTTTATATTAATAAAATAAATAAATTTTAAACAAGAAAAAAGTTATACTTTTTCTAAATATGTATTTTTTTTTATTAAATTCAAATAAAAAATATATACGTCTCATTTTTATAAGTATATGAGTTCATGAAGTTTACTTATTTTGTGATTTTTAGTTATTTAAAATAAGAAATTTTACAAAAGAAAAATGTAATACTTAATAATATTAACTAAATTTGTTTTACCTCTGTTTCTGTGTATTAATTTTAAGTATTTTAATCTTGAATTAACGCTTTTTATTAATAAAAATTATAATTTTATTGATTTTCTTACTTTTAAAAAATGTTTGTTTATTTAATTAATTTTTATTTAATTTTGGTAACTTTTTGATCAAATTTTGGTAGCTAAATTTTTTTACAAGTGGCAACCCTGCTTGTGACTTTGCAAGCGCTTGAAAATTTTTTTAAAAAATTCTTTCATTGTTCAGTTTAATATATTTAAACTCAATATTATATTATAATTTATATTGTTTTATTATTTTCACAACAGTTTTCTATCTAAGCACATACATTCGTTGTTAAGACTCTTTCTGTTATTAACAAAATTGTAAAGAAAAGAGCTTTTAAACTTGCAGCAGAATAGGAAACCTTAACAAATTGTTAATATTAACTATTTTGTTAATGTGGTGATCTTAATTAAGCTGCCAGAATGGGGCTGTAAGCTGAAGGTCCATATTATTTTTCCATTTTTTCAAATTCTTACCCCTATAACTTCTAAACTAGATGAGAGCGGCCATTAATTGTTTTCAGATTTGGAATAAGAAGCTCTTAATACTTCTGTTCTAGGAAAAATAGTTAAAATAATTAATTTTAAATTTTCGCGAATTTTATCTCCTAAGCCATTCGAGACCGACATTTTATTTTTGCACTTTTGGACTAAGGAGGCCTAAATACATTAAATTGAAATAAGAACAAATATTTACAAGAGGGCACTTAAGTAAAATCATGCCTTTATTTGTGTAAGAAATTCAGCATAAAATATAATAATAAATGTTAAGCTGAACTTAAATTGAGAGAGGAGTGTATATTTCTACTTTCTGGAATTCTAAACTTTGCTGCAACTTTGTTGTTTAATTTTTATCTTGGCGTGCACCGCCGCCACTAAAGATGCTGTTGAATTTACTACGATGTACTATTGTAGAAGTCGTTGTCTTTTCGTTTATAGTTACTACGCTGTTTAGATTAATTTATCCTGTCGATTGTATGAGGAACCTTCAGCATCGCCTATATCATAGCTACTAGTTCGCTTTCTCCTGCATTCAACATCTCGTCGTTGGTAGGATGACCTACCACTATCGCCGCAACGACGATTGTCATTCAAATAGAGTTTTGGCCACCGCAACATGCTCGTATCCAAGTTGCTCTTTATGTTTGTAACCTACGCGGTCACCTCTGCCTCTGCCTCTTCCACCTTCATCATAACTGCGTCAGTCACGACTTTTATTGAAACTGAAGCTTCTGATTTGGGTCGTGCTCCCAGTCCAACACTGTTTTAAAACAAGCAATTTAATCACATCAACAATGCTAGTTTGTAATGCTAAAGCACGGCACTTCTTCAGTGCTAATTTTGTAAAAATATTTGCAACTACACGTTAAAAGCGAAACTTCTTCAACTTGCATTAATTTATTTTTCAATTTACTGACAGCAATCAGCTGCTTCATAACGGAAGTAAACAAAATTGTAATAGATTTTTGATTTCGAAGATTGATAACAGGGTACCAAAAAAGATCGAAAGGCAGAATACCAATTTCAACAGATCTTTTATGGCCGGTATCTTTTATGATTCATAAGAGAAAATTCATAACAGAATAACAGATCTGGCAGAATAGACCCAATTATGTCTACACATAAAACAAATTTTTTCAAAAAAACCTTCTTCACGACTTCTATGGTTTGTACCAGCAAACTGTTGAAGCCTAGATTGATTCGTGATAAAGAAGTAAACAAAGAGCACAACAAACAAATCTTTGCTGAATCAATGCAATCGCTTTTTTGAACCTTTGCTTTTGCAAAGTAGTAGAAAACATTGATTTTAAGGCAACATACAGCACATAATTCTGTTTTCATTTAATAGAATGTGTTCGTATAGGCTTATCAAAGTGGATGGTACTGCAGAAACCACAGAAGACTACTGATGAGTTGATGTAGCTATCAACGAAACGAAACAGTCTGTCTAGTCTGGTTGGTGGTTTGTTCTGCAAAGATCTTGCTGTTGTTGGAACCTGTTGCTTTATGAACTTAGTTGGCATTAAGCTCAAATATAATTTTTAAAAAAAAATATATAATTTTTTTAGAATTATTATAAATAATATTGCAATTAAAAATGCCATAATTAACTTTTCACTTGACATCGACGCTTACGCCATAGAATTTTTGATATGTATTACGATTTTTTTACAAAAAATCAAAATGGTTCTGTGGAATTTTCTCCGATTTGCAAAAGGAGTATGCAAAAATCATTTATAAAGATTTCTTTAACTTTTGAGATCCTGAATGCTGGAATATAATTTTCGATCTAGTCTAACCTTCGATTTGAAGTATCGTTTGATATGTTCAGATAAGATATTTGGTTTCTATTGGAACGTCGATTAGTAATTTAACTGAAAACAATATCAGATGATATCTCAAAAACTACGTGTCAGAGTTTTAAACAGTGCTAATTATCGCTGATTTTCGGAACCAGCAACCGATGTTAAATACTCAAGAATAAGAAAGTGTCATTCGTGTACAAAAACAACATAAAATATATGTAAAATTTTGAAACGTTCGCATGTTCGCTTCATAAATGCTATAAATATCTTTATTTATGAACGATTTCAAAAACACGTATCGTCGTTACGCGTGTAATACCGCTTATCCGCCACTTTAAACGTGATAGTAAAATTTTACAGAAGTGCAGAAAAACTAATTTTATTTTTAACAATTGAATGGATTCTCAACTGAGCTAAACATTTATTGAAAGTAGATATTTGCTTTGTTATCAAATAAGCATTTAATGAAAAATCAAAATTAATGTATCAACTATGAATGATCACAATGAAAATCAAATAAATGTTGACCTTTTGCAATATACGCGGTATTGCAAGTGCGCGCAACGACGATATAGACTATGTTTTAACTAAGTTTAACCTTTATGTAAAGTGAATTAAGACTGTTAAAGTGGGAAAGACTGAAAAAATTGAAAGTGAAGAATCTAGTCATCGCGATCTCTTTGATTTTTTGACAGTGAAGAATCCAATCAACCTGATTTTTTTAATTTCGTATTTTTTCAACAAACTTCAAGTTTTATGGGGAGTCCCGTTCAAATTTCCGAACTTCGTTAAACAGTTCTACAAAAGTATTGTTTAGGCCGCAACCGTAAAAGTTAAAGAAAGAAATAGATTTACTTACTACTTTATCGACTCATTCCAATATCGATTCTTGATACACGAACGAATCGCTCGATCGGCTTCTCCAACGAGTGAATTTTGCTTTTTTTTATCACAAATTGATTTCTGAAAGTAGTACACTTCATTTTGTAAAACCACTATTAATTTGATAATAAATTATAGGTTTCCACTAATTGGAAATAATTAACTATATACTGATTACCAGCAAGCAATCACTAATTGATGCCACGAACCCTGCAAACTACCGACCCATTGCGATATGCTCTACGCTTTCCAAAGTTATGGAGAGCGTAATAAACTTCAACGTTATGAACTATCTGGAGCACAACCAACTGCTCAGTGACCGTCAATATGGTTTCCGTAGGGCTCGCTCTACTGGTGATCTTATGGCGTTCTTAACCGAAGAATGGAATAAATGCGTTCACTTTTTCGGCGAGAGCAGGGTTGTTGCTCTGGATATTTCAAAAGCGTTCGACCGAGTGTGGCATAAAGCGCTCGTGTCAAAACTTGCTGCATATGGTTTTGGTGGTAATTTTGCTCGATGGATCACGTGTTTTCTCAAGGACAGAACGATTCGAGTCGTAGTTGACGGTATTTCGTCCGAGAAGCACGCCATCAACGCAGGAGTACCGCAGGGTTCAGTTCTATCGCCAACCTTGTTTCTGGTTTTTATCAACGACCTTCTGTCGTTGACGCATAACCCAATTCATTCGTTTGCGGACGACAGCAGCATTTGTCATTCATATTCATTCAAAAAACGCCCAAGCTCTATGGAGATTGCGAGAAAAAGGCAAACTATGAATGACACACTCCTTAATGATCTACAAAAAATCTCCGAGTGGGGTCTTGCTAATAGAGTAGAGTTCAATGCAAGCAAGACCCAGTGTTGTCTGTTAACCCACAAGCGGATGGATTGCCCCTTAGCTCCCCTCAATATGAATGGTGTGGATCTTGTGGAATCAGCCGCTCTTGACGTTCTGGGCATATCGATCCAATGTGATCTTCGTTGGAATGATCATATTTTCGATGTGTCGAAAGAAGCGGGCAAGTGCCTAGGTTTTCTAAAACGGTGCAAAAAATATTTCACTTCAGCTGATCTTCGCATGATCTACACCTCATATATTAGGCCGAAAATGGAGTACAATTCGCACATTTGGGCAGGGGCTTCAAGATCTTATTTGGAGCTTCTGGACCGAATTCAACGTCGTGCGATATATTTGATAGGAGATGAAAGTATTTCATCCTCTCTCAACTCTCTGGAGCATCGACGTAATGTAGGTTGCCTAAGCCTTCTGTATAGGTATTACCATGGGAAGTGTTCAAGGGAGATACATGGCCTGACGCCACCAGCTCGTGTGTTTCCCAGGTCCACTCGGGCAGCTGTCCAAGCCCACCCCTTAACCATTGCATCGATGCCTAATAGAACCTCGCATTACCGCGATAATTCGTTCTTTAGTCGCGCGGTTAAGTTGTGGAATAGTCTCCCTGCGAGCGTGTTTCCCGGCAGTTTTGAGCTGTGCAGATTCAAAACAAATCTTCACCGACACTACTCCATCTATCCACCCTCCAACTAACTATCACCCATCTTCCGAATCAACACAATGCTTAAGCATTTATAGGGGGCATCCCCTGAGCGTTGGTTCAGTCTAAAAAAAAAAAAAAAAAAAAGCAGCTTAAATTAAGATTTCTTTAACGTTCCTGTATATGCACTTCTTGCACTAATTGCTGCAGCCATATTTACGTATTTAATAGTAAATTTCACCTATTGAAGATTTGCCTAACAAACAAAACGTAAGAAAGAAACATTGTGAATCTAATCTAAGTTAACTTATTACTGGTGTTTTGTTCATATTTTGCTTTTCTTCGTTTGCATATAAACAGAGCACCAATTGCCCGAAAGTTATATGCAAACAATAGCTTGACTTACCAAGATTTGCAGCTAAAGGCCAGCGCTCTTTATTGAATCATTACTTCACCAGAACAGACCCACCTGATCTGTTTAGAATACATCCTTACTATTTAAGGTTTGTTGCAAATGTTTAATTTTGTCATGCTAAGCTTGATAACAAATTATGTCAAAGCCGAGGGAGGTCAAAATTATGGTACACCTGTTATTCAAAATGCCTCAAATTGGACTTATGTTCAAAACTCATATCAGATGCTGAATACAAGAATGTTAATTATTAATTTGTATTTCTAAATCCTCTTCTTTATCTTACCTTATAGTTAGATATTTAAAATATTTCTTAATTAAAATATATTTTCGAGTTAAAAGAAATTCTTATGTACCAGTTGTTCAATAAATTTTCCTTTAAAATTCCTAATAAAAGTAAGTAATCTTTTTCTATCTATCTATGATCTTATTAATTTTGTAAAGATAGCTTTACATAATTTTCTCCACTTCAACTTAACAGACAGTGTCTAGCACAACATTTCTGCTAGGAGAAATTTCCCAAAATTTACGATATTAGATTTTCTCACATAAACTGAGTAAACAAACATAGACATCGCTCTGCTATTAAGACGTCTTCTCTTTTGCAGTCGCTCACCATATTTTGCACTCTTCTGTGAAGGCACCACAAATCATTTTTAAATCAACAATTTTGCAGCGCCACAAAACGTCTTTGCAGCCGACAAAACAGAAGAAAAGCTTTGTATAGCTTTTCTTAGCAATTGAATTCAAATGAAGCCACATTCACACAACGCCACACAAACACTCGTTCATATGGAAACACACTTACACAAACATGGGCAACAAATGCCAAAGCGTCCCTGCGCATGACCAGCAACACGTTTGGTGAGCAGCCCATCACGAAGCATCAAGCTTTACTCGGCACGTGTGGCTGTGTGTGTACATAATATACCTTACGCATCCACCAATCTACCTGCGGAAAGAAAACTTTTAACGCCCGACACCACCCTCCGGCACATAGACAGTGGCGCTATATATGTACCTGCGCTAGGTGTGCAGTCGTAGTGAATGTAGTCGGCGCCAAGACTGCGTCGCTTCGTATTAAAAGAAGTACATAATGGAAGGCAGAACCTACTCGTGTAGATGAGCGCACGTTGGGAAAAGCTTCTACGGTGGAGCACAACTGGCAACTACTGTGCGCACCTGCGATGACTTTGGTGTTGGTGATGATGATGAGCGCTGCCACTGTCTCTGCTAGCTACAGTTGTTGCGACTGTTGGCTGCCTTCGGAGAGAGTCGGTGTGACTGACGGCCGAGTGCTACTTGTGTGTGTGTTTGTGTGTACTTAAGTGAGTGTATATCAGGCTCTTTCGTCGGTTGTCGTCGTCGTTGTCTCCGTCTCCGTAGTCGTCATTATTTTCTCATGTATACCTAACCGCAAGTAGCAGTTGGCAGCAATCTGCTTACGTTGCTTTGCGTTGCCTCACCGTATAGTAAGTATATTTATCGTTTACGTTTACGTTTGTGTTTGTTGACTCGTTCTGGCTATCGTGTGACTTGAAGCTGCGCGTCTCTTGCGTCTCATTTTGGCACATTTGACGAGGTGTGCAAAATGTTGGCAGCCAACCAACGAGACACGCGAGCATAAAAAGAACCTTTTTTGCATTTTCACCGACGGCACCTTGAAAATTCAATTTGATTTGTTAGTTTGGTTGGTTGAGCGCACAAAAGGTGTTCGTTTGTCAGAAAGATAGGCAGGAGGTTTGACTGAATAGGTGTTGTTTTTACAATCGTTGTAGTTGTATATAGTACTTTGCAGGTGTAGGGTGATTTTTATGCGAATTGTAGTATGTATATGTTTGCATGGAAAACGTGTTTAGAAATATAGTTTCGGGGCGTATGCGTTACCTTTGTGTTCACGACTAGTTGTTCCGATTGCTTACTATACTATTTGAAATCAAGCCAAAAACTTGATAAATAATGAAAATTTTCTTTTAATGTTGCATATCATTATGAAATTAAGGGGTTTGCCATAATTTTACAAGGGTACAATTTAGGTTTAGTAAAAAATTTTACAAAATTTGCAAAGCTTATTTTATGTAAGTATTAAAAAAAAAAATTTTCTACGAACATCCCGCTGATGATGAACTATTTACACTGCAACAAAAATATGCTCAAATTGTTTCAGTTTTATTATAAAAGCAAAATTTTGTTTATGAAACAAGTAAACTTGAAATTTTTAATCAAATATCTAAATAAAGTTTTCCGAAGGAATGGTTTAAGATGTTCACTTTTATTTAATCGATTAAATTTAATCATCTGCAAATGCAAAACAACAATTAAAAATTATAAATGCATATTGTTCTTTGCTATCCCAAGTTAAAAAATTATTTCCGATTCCTGAGTTAAAAAAGTATGTTAAAAAAAATGCAAACTTTTTCAATACCATTCAAAAATATTTCATTTTAGCCAAAGGGAAAATATTAGTAAGTATGTATAAAAAATTTGTGAATTTTAAAAAAATAAACTTAATTTATTTAATGTAAAAGTTAATTTAATATTAAAATTTGGTTCGGAATCATTTTGACTGGCCTTAAAGCTGTCATTATAAGCAGTGATCTTTGTGAGTGTCTATTTATTCAAATTTCCTTGAAAGAGGGTTATTCTAAAATAAAACGCTGATACAATTTTTTAACGTAAATTTAATTTGAGCTGACTTTAAAGAACTTGCCACTTAAACTTTACATGTTACCATTTGAGGCAATGTTGCAGAGCACAAAGTTAAAATAAGACGACTGAATATTTTTTAGAAGTTTATTTTTATTCTTTGTAATGTTAAGCAGATCTTATTTTATTAAATTTCTCTTCACGGAAGTTAAAAAAATTTATAAAATGTCTTTTTTATATTCTTTGACTTGTTGGTAAAATTTTGATGTCTTTTTCAATATTTGCATAAAATAAAAAAAATTATAAAAACAATTAAAAGCCCTTTTTGTAAATAGAAAACTTTCTTATTTTTTAAGGATATCATAAGTTATAAAAATATTATGAAAATTTATTTATCTTTATATATATATGATAGAGTCTATGGTCAATTGAATTAATAACAAAATTTAACAGACGGGTTCTTAAAAGCTTTTATTACTGTATTGAGCATTTGTATTATAAGAAGCTTTGGTTCTTTTGTAGATTCCCAAGTTTTTTTATCTCGCAGCAGTGGCGTAGCTAGGGTTGCTGGCACCCGAGACAAAAAATATATTTTGCACCCCAAAGGGAGGTTATCCATATTTATTTTGTAAGATGCATGAGTATATTTAACTTTTGCAATTTTAAAAATATTGATTCGATGTCTGGAAAAATATAAAAAAGTTTTCATTCATAAAATCAAACTAAAGGTGCCATCAAGGTTTTTGCATTTTCTTTCTTGCTTTCAGAGAGGAACAATTTTTGATAACTTCTTCAAAATCAATGTTCTTAACCTCTTCGGCTTCAAAACAAAAGGTTGAGAGGTATGTTAGACTTGAATGCCTCATTGTAGACCGTAAATAATTTTTTTTATTTAGGTTTTAAAAAGCTTCCTACGAATGAATCAAAAGATATGCAAATCATTAAAAGTTATTTGAAGCCAAACCGAGTAAAAATTCGAACTTTTTAAGCTAAGACCAAACAAGGTCTAATATGAAATATTTTTTATGGCCCTACAAGAGTCGTACAAGGGTTGTTTGCAGGACTTTTTGGTCAAATAGCGGCCGTACAGAGGCCGTTTTGAAATACTCTGGGCCTTACATCGGGCATATAGTGGCCGTACAGCAACCGTACAGAGACCGCTTTGAAATAATTTTGGCTCTACAACGGGAATACAGCCACCGTAAACCGGCCGAACAGTGAATATTCTAGAAAAAAAAATAATAAGCAGCTTTTCAATGAAAATTTGAGCTTCAAGCACAAATAAATTAAATAAATGTATGCTTAACCTGGCTCAAACTAATGAAAAACATAAAAATTTATACTATAAATTAGTATTTTTAGGTCATATTGGACCGCTGTTCGACCTTTAATATTTTTACTCGAGAAGTGTTAGATTGAGCATAGACTCATTCAATTCCCATTCTTAAACAAATTTTAAAGCTATGTCTGCAGCTTTAAGGAGCCTTCTTAGCCTTGGCATTTCAATCGTTAAATCTTTTTCATTGACCTCATCATGGACAATTTGTTTCGGATTCGTCTTTAAACTTTTGTGAATTGCTTGTTGGACTAAATTATAAAGTACATTATTTATTACTAGAGTTCGCTAGTGGTCAAAATTCGACCTTTTTGTATACATTTTCTGTTGACTCGATACAAAATTAATGTCATACACTTATGTTTTTCATAAAAATTTGGCATCACTTTTACTTTCCTAATGAATTAGCCACCAGATCTCTCGCTCGAAAGACATCGGAATGTGAGCAGTGAAAGTTTTTTATCTTATTTTTGTGCGAATCTTCTACGTGTATATGAACACACAATGTGTAAAATACATCGTACATCATTTCACCTGTTTGAAGCAAGTGAGTTTCTATAAAAAAATATTCAGTGCACTCCTCCACCCTACTCTAATTCATTAAAAAGTGTATGTGTATACAACGGCCTTTTTATAAAACATCGTTACCTAAGAATGCAATTATATCCGCTATTTTTAGATATAAATAACTATAATTTTTTTTTGTTCAAAGTTCCAATCAAAGGATCAAAAGTCAACTAAAATAGTTTGAACCGTTTTGTCAGTGTCTATTTTTTAATTTTTTCTCAAAAAACGTTAAAACTATTGCATTTTTATTAAAAATATGACTCATATTTTATCTCAGTGATAAAAATAAAAAGTCGTAAAAATAGCATTTCTGACTACCTTTCAAATGACGTTTCAAATTTTTATTTGTAAAAATTCTTTGAGTTTGCAAAACAGGTGGTTGGATTTCACTCAATTTTAGTATTCATATTGTCTGCATCCTAGATAAGATACTTAATATCTAGGATAAATATTATATACTTAATTTTTTATATACTTCTTTGCCTTTTATATACTTCTTTGCTTTTTATATACTTGTAACTATTGGCATTTTTCGATTAATTTAAAAAAATTTCTAATATTTTGAAGCTAAAAACATTTACATATCTTCACAATTTTTTGTATTACTTTTTTGTAAAACATCAATACCTAAGAATGAGAAAAGACTTGCAAATCAAAATTTTGACATTGTATTTTTTGACTTTCGTTTTAAATATATATAATTTTGTTATATATCTTAAAAAAGTTATTTTAACATTTTCAAAAAGCACAGCACAAAGGCAAGCTAAGTGCGTTTTCAGCATTGTTTTAAAATGTCTTTTAAATTGGTTTTTGGTTGAGAAACACTAGAGGAAATGGTACCGAATTTTTTCGCCTACGCCTATTTATATATAGATAATACAGATTTGTGTTTAACAAATCTATTTATTAATTTTGCACCCCTTTTGGCTGGATATCCTGGGCGGACCGTCCCCCGTTATCATTTACTATGCTACAGTCTCGCAGTCTTGATAGTCGTCTTGGTAGTTTTACCCATATTAAATTTAGTACCTTAAACCAGTGCTCAAACATTAAAATAACAATTATCTAGGATCTTTATTTCGTTAAATGGGAATTATTGAATTTTTGCACTTAGCTTTGGTTTTTAATATTTTAAGTAAATTTTTTATGAATGCATGAAGTAGGTTTATATGAGAAAAAGATTCGAAAGCATTTGTTTTAAATTTTTTTTTTGAGTGAGTTTGTCGATAAAAAAATGAAAAACAGGCCCTTAAAAGTAAAGACGAACAAAATAAAATCTTAATATTTTTGTTGAATTAAATCGCGTTTTCGTTTTTCGAAAAATACTTAATTTTTTCAGCTCTTTTAAGAAATTCTGCCTTCTTGAGAAAGAAAGTACTGAATTCTAAAATTAAATCGTGTTCTTTTCTCCAAAATATTGGCCTTAAAAGTAGAAAAAGTTTGGAATTCTGAAAGATGGCAGAAAGGGGGCACAAAATATGCAATATTTTTTCGAGAAAAAAAAAAACGCCGTAAGGAGTGTATTTCTCATGTTATTTAAAGACATTTTGCATATTTTTACTACATTTCAATTATTTTTTACGTTATTTAATACAGAACTTTAATTTTTTCTTTTCGGGCTTATAATAGAAAAGCACTAAAAACACAACAATTCAAATTAAAATGGTGTCAGTTTTGTGCTTAAAACTCTTGTATTAATTTGAACTCATATATTATTATTTACTAGCTGAAACCCGGCGCGTTGCTGACACTCTCCCTATTCAAACGCCCATAAAATGTTATCAGTTAAACAGCATGTCTAAATTGAGGTCAAATACTGAATTCTGAGACTGTGCGACCTATATCCACAAAGCTATTCGATATAACAAATTTGGGTTGTATAGAAAGTGCCACTCTCTCTTCATCACCGCTAATAGAATGTAATCAATTAAACTGGATGTCTACATGGAGGTCGAATACCGAATTCCAAAACTGTGCGACATATAACTCCAAAACTATTCGATAGCACAAATTTTGATTGTATGGGAGGTGCCACTCTCCTTTTCCCTACGCCCATAAAATATTAGCAATGAAACTGCATGAGTACATTGAGGTCGAATACTGAATTTTGAGGCTGAGTTACCTATAACTCCAAATCTATTCGATATCGCAAATTTGGGTTAAATTGGAGGTGTCAAGCCCCCCCGACAAACTCTAAAAAATTTTATCAGTAAATCTGCAAGCGTAAATTTTGGTCGAATACTGAGTTCCGACGCTGTGCGACCTTGAACTACAAAGCTATTCGATATCACAAATTTTCGTTGCATGGGAGGTGCCACTCCCCCTTGATCAACGCTCATAAAATGTAATCAATGAAACTGCATGTGTACATTGAGGTCCAATACTGAATTCCAAAGCTGTGAGACCTATAACCCCAATGCTATTTGATATCTCTAATTTGGGTTAAATAGGAGGTTTCACGCCCCCTTGTCGTACGCCCATAAAATGTAATTAATGAAACTGCATGTATAAATTGGGGCCGAATACTGAATTCTGACGCTGATATTCAATATCGCAAATTTACGTTAAATGGGAGGTGCCACGCCCCTCTTACCAATGAACATAGATTGAATCAATGAAACTGCATGTGTATATTGAGGTCGAATACTGAATTTCGGCGTTGTACGACTTATAACTCTAAAACTATTTGATAGCACAAAGTTGGGTTGTATGGGAAGTGCCACTCCCCTTTGCCCTACGACGACAAAATGTAAGTATTGAAAATGCATGTATAAATTTAGGTCGAATACCGAATTCTTACGCTGTCTACCTATAACTTCAAAGCAATACGATATCGCAAATTTGGGTTGTAAGGGAGATGTCACGCTTCCCTGTCCAACGCCCATAAAATAAAACCATTGAAACTGCATGTGTAAATTGAGGTCAAAAACTGAATTCCAAAGATGAATTCCTATAACTTCAAAGCTATTCGATATCACAAATTTGGGTTGTATCGGAGGTGCCCCTCCCCCTTGTCCACTCCCATAAAATTTCATCACAGAAACGGTACGTCTAAATTGTGGTCGAATACCGAATTTCTAAGCTGTGCGACCCATAACTCTAACTAAAGCTATTCGATAACAACAATTTTTTATTTATATGTGGGAGGTAAAAGGGGGTGTGGCATTGCCCCTTAAACCATCTCGTACTCAAAGCAAAGCGTACTTACAAAATTTGAGCTCAATCGGACCAATGGTTTCGAAGTATTTTGATATTTTCTTTAAAGTAGGCGTAGATGAATTGTGACCACGCCCATTTTTTCAAAGTTAATTATAGTTATCATACGAACTTATTTACCAAATTTTAATTTCATACGACCAAAACCGTCTTAAATACAGCATTTTTATTGATTTGTGGGCGACAAAAGGGGGTGTGGTACAAAACCTGCAAAGATACACACATGCAATTTCTTATGTGCACCCTCCACACAGACCCCAATCACCCCTGAAAATTTCATTGAAATCGGGCAAGCCGTCTAGGAGGAGTATGCGAACAGGAAGTTTTGCCACTTAATTTTATATATATAGATATCAAAACAGTGGGCGCAAAAGTGGGCGTGGTCAATTTTTCTTTCCGACAAAACTTAAATTGGATTACTATGAACATTAAAAAAAAATTATCCAAATCGGTCCAGCCGTTTTCCGATTTTAGATAAATCAAAAAAAGTGGGCGCAAAGTGGGCGTGGTCAATTTTTCTTTCCGTAAAAACCTAAGTTGGACTATTACGAACATTCTAAAAAAAAATTATCCAAATCAGTTCAGCCGTTCTCAACTGATGCAATTACCAACGAACGACATTTGATTTTTATTTATATAGATTTTGTTAAAATATAAAACTTTTGAAAAATACTGTCTCAGATCTATATAATAGTCCTTAAAATTAAAAAAGTCTTCTATTCTATGTTCTAAAAATTACAGAAAAAAATTCAGTTTTTATATATCACTTGTGCGAAAATATTTAAATCTAGATTGGTTGAAGGCCCACGTTGAGAAACACTGATGTTAAATTATAAAAAAATAAACAGGCCATTTCAGCCCTTGGAAGGTCTTTGACCTAGCTTCTGTTGATCAAATGTGTTGTGAGTGTTATTAAATCTTTTGATCACAAATGACCGAGAACTGGACCTACGTGTTTAATGCCGACTTCGAACGGCTTATGTTTTTAAGAAGCTTTACATTGCAGTTTTTCTCTCTGAGGTTTGCCATTGTCTGCAGAGAGGTGACGACCGAACAGAAAAATTAATTCAATTGAAAAAACTTTCTGTCTGAGCTGGAATTGAATCTGGGCTACCGCGGATCTTTAGCTTAGGGACCACGCACTCTACCCACTAGGCTACGGCCGCCACAATAGGCTACGGCCGCCACGATGTTAAATTATATTCAAACTTAATCAGTCCATTGCTATTGCGTTAACACAAAAAAATTTACAAAAAATCTGAGCATTTTTCAGTCGACAAAAGTTACTCATACGCCATGAAGGTTAGTAAATCAAAATCAATAGAACTCATATTTATATAAATAGTAATGTTATAACAAATAATTTTTAAATAAATATATTTCATGTTCAAGAACATCTTCCAGATTGGAAGAAATATCTTTTTTATCATGCCATGTTATAATATAACATACACATCTAGTGGAAAATGGTTAGAACGATATTATATTCTTTCTGCAAGACATCCGGGTGCACTAATTTTTTTTTAAAAGTGTTTTAGGCTATCTAAGAGAGAGATGCACCGCTCGATGGTTAAATTAATTTATATTTTGTACAGTTGGTATTTCTTATAAAACATCATATCTTACCAATTTGAAGTGCTTAACTTTTTCATGTGTGTCAGGTTAATGCATTTGAAGTGTCTTAGTTGTATGGAGGAAGCTATGTCCCATTGACCAGCTCCACTCATATTATGTACAATAAATTTGATTTTTTTTGCCAATACTGAGGTTAAATATATACACTGCATTGGCAGATCCACGTCTTGAAGTCCAATTTAGAGGATTTTTCTCAATAGTAATGTCATAGCAACAATATGTGTATAAGGGTATCCCAAAAAAAATCGTGTTTGATGTCCGCGGCTTTTTCACCTCCATTTGACCTTAAAAACACCCTCTGTGAAGCGCATCTCAATTGGTAAAAGCTTAGAGGTCGCTAATTCATTTTCTTATTTTCCCATACGATATTCATGGGGAACATTCAGTTTTGCTGGTAAATTGAATTTAAAACCATTATCTTTTAAGCAAAATGGTTAAAAAACGTGTCCCTTAAAATTGTGTCTATTATGACATATTCAAATTTCATTTTCATCTGATTATTATTTGGTGGTGTGGCTCTTTTTTTAGAGCTACCTATATTAATAAATATCTTTACTTAGAATTATTTAATTAAAAATCAATATCTATTAGAGTACTTCATTTTCATTATTGTTATTTGTCTTAAATTTTCGTTGGAATGCACAATAAAGAAAAAATTCAAAGGGTTGTTATATTTTTTTGGATTAAAAGCTACAATAAGTAGTTTTTTGTATTTAAATTTTTATTTTTTAATCGTTTTGGGCAACCACCAAATAATTATCCGATGGAAATGAAACTTTGGTATGTCATAATAGACAAAATTTGAGGGAACACTTTTTTTAACCATTTTGCTGAAAAGATAATGGCTCAAATTCAATTTACCAGCAAAACTGATTCTTTCCCATACAAATCGGTAGAGTAAATTAAAAAATGAATGCGCGACCTCTAAGCTTTTACCAATTGAGATGCGCTTCACAAAAGATGTTTCTAAGGTCAAATGGAAATGTTAAAGTCGCGGACATCTGTCAAAATAAAAAAATATATATTTGGGACACCCTAATATGTATGTGTGCAAAATTTTGAATCAATCAAACAAGAAAAAGTTGAAAATTCAATCACAAGATTTGATATTGACAAATGTTAAACTAAATAAAATATTTTAAAAATAGAATATTTGTATGCATTAAGGATGAAGACAAAGCGTAAGATAAAAAATCAATGGTTCATATCAAGGTCAATCGCTGTTGACTATCGTATGTCCAGTTAAGTATGATGCCCACTAATTTTATTTGCTATTTACTTATGGGTAATGTCAGCAACAAAATAATTATTTACACTTCAATGTATTCTTTTTAAATAGTAAAAATTTATTCTTGGATGTTTGAACAAAACGATCAAAAACAATTAATAATTTATCTGTTTGCATTAGAATTTTATGAAATTATTAAACAAACTATTTATAAAATTACACTCATAATCATTTTTTAATTTCTTAATTAGTATTTCGAACAAACCAAACGCATTTTGAACATAAAATTCGTATATAGCTAGTAGTTAATGGAAATAAAATTTATAATCAAAAGTTACTCATACGCCATGTTTCGAATTTAAAACAATGTCTGCGACAAAAACCTTAACCAAATTTTGCTTTAAAATTTAAGCATTTCTCAGTTTACGTTGTATTTAAACTTACCCTTATGACCAGCTGCACCTACAACCAGCCATCAGCTGCGACAACAACAAACTGTGCGAATCTTCAGAGTGCTCGTTATGCGCATATGTTTCCCTACTGTGTGGCCCATACACTTTGCTTCACTGCTGCCTCGGTTGTTCTGCTGTTGATGCTTTTCCTTGCTCAAAGCAGTTGAAGCTGCTCATGAGCATTTCTTATACATACAAACATACCGATAGACAAACAAACTTTCAAATGTAAGCGCCACTACCTTGCAAATAAAAGCAAGAAGGTAGGTTGCTGACTTGCTTTATGCTCGTTCACTTCTTATATACAAGCTTACATAAGCTCGTTTATGTGTATTCACCTATACCTATATAAAGTGTGCTTTCTTTATCATTTTTTTGTCTTGTTTTTGTTGTTTTTTAGGTAAACTCAAACAAAATCGTGGCTCCACCTTTTATTCAGGTGCTCCCAGCTAACCATTAAGTTGTCCATCCTTCTATTTTGTGTATCTGCATGTGTAGAGCTGTGTGTGTTCTACAATGTGCTAGTATTTGTGTGTTCGTTACCTTCAAAGCTTTTCGTATACATACACACCGTAACGACCTTCCCACCTTATTTTTATTCTTCAGCATGTGCTCTGAGAGGAGTTGGGAATTTTTGTGATTTATTCCAGCCAATGGTTGATTATTTACCAAGTGAGTGTGTCACACTCTCTCTGTTAGTCAAGGTGGGCTGAGCTGGTCTTACCTTTTGCCTAATGCACCTATAAGAAAAGAGCACATAAAAAACAATAATAGCCAAAAAGAAGCTAAACGTTAATAGCAGCTAATGTTGTTGTAGTATATAATAGTATGTAGTTACACATATACGTATACTTGTGCTTCAATATAATTGCTTGATACATAAAAGTTTTCTAATTAGCTTTTTAGAAATGTGCAAAGTTCTTTTTTTTCCCCCACCAAATGAGGCAATCAACTTTTTGGTGGCTCTGCAATCCAAGCTTATGTCAAGTTGTTGGGACGCAAGCAATTGTCGTTTGATGTTTAACGTTTTGTCTTTAATGCCAAGTTAAACTTTAATAAGTCTTTACGTAGAATATATTTTAAGTATGTATAGCTGTTTGTATGCTTAACCTTTTCTTGCTGCTTTCATTCACAGCTTTTTGAACCTAACAAAATCCTTACATCTTATGTATCAACTTTCTTGCAATTTCTGCTCTTACTTCCTTCTGCTACTCTGCGTCTCTTTCTCTCTCTCTATAGTCAGTGGTAGGCGCTGCTGCTTCGTTGTTGGTCGTGTCAGTGTCCTCTCTCTGCATAGAAAAGATGCTTCTTTTATTGTAGAAATCGATAAATTTTTTATAGCAATTTAATATGACCTTCGTGGCTTATTTTTTCACTTTGTTTTTGTTGTTGGTGGTTTTTGTATTGTTGTAGTTCATTGTTGGCATGCACATACTTAGTTTTATACATATGTATATGTAGGTATTGTTATAATTTAGACTTGAAATGAATAAATGGCTGATGTATGTATGTATTTATGTTGGTATGCGTGTTGTGTTGGTTTGTGTGTTTGGTAAAGAAAGCCAAGACAACTTTTGGCTTAGTTATTATTCTACAAAATTTTATTCAGTTATCGTTGATGTTGTTTTTGTTTGGTACTGTTTGCGTTGCTGGTGTTGCAGCATTTTCGAACCATCAACAGGTTATTGTTGTGGGTTTGAAGTCTGTGTGTTTGTCTTCAACAATATTTGGATGTATATAAGTTAAATTTCAACTCCTACACGTTCGCAGACCGTAAAGCTATGAAAAGTTTATTTATAGAATTATTTTTTCTGTAGTAGGTGTATTTAATATTACTATATTATTGAAGTGTAGTATTTTTAAACATATAAAATGTAAAATGAATACATATTAATTAGTGGGGGGAAAAAAAGTGCTTTGGATAGTGCTAGATTTGCAAAAAATATGTTAAAAAATAGCCAATAAGTCTTAATAAAATGTTAGTTGATTATTTTTAAATTATATTAAAGGCATTGATATAAAAAAATTAGCGACCGTAGTATATTGGGTAGAATGCATGGCACGTGAGATAAGGTACCATGGTAGTCTGAGTTCAATCCCCAGCTCAGACAGTTTTTCAACTGAATTAATATTTTCTCTCTGCCGACAACGGCAATACTCAGAGTAGAGAAATTGCCATGTGAAGCTATTTGGGAACATGTGCTCTTCGGAGTCGGCATAAAACTTATTTAGTTGAAATTTCCAATTCGTTTTTTGAAGTAAGACTTCTTTAGCACAACAAGAGACTGCGATAAAAAAGAAACTACCTCTTAGCATGTACACAAATCAATTTTAAAGACATTTTAAACGTTGCAGTTGTGGTTGAACTGGCAGATTGAGTGCAACTCGGACAAATATATTTTGAACTTTTAGGCAAATTTGGAAAAGTCAAACGAAAAACTTTGTGCGCCGGAAACATACCAGAAAAATTCTTTTTTAGCCATAACTTTTGATTGTAAAGGAATATTGGGATAATTTTAGCATATAAATTATTTTTTACACTTAACTATTTTGTAAAAAATATTTACATTAATATAATAATAACAGTTTGGAAAAATTAATTTTCGAAGATACCTTTGATGTTTTGATGACAAAAACAGCTGAACAATTTTTGCGCTAAAGTGGCGCCAATATTTTGAACCTTTTCTGAAAAAACAGTAGCAAATATATGAACACTAACTTAACTGTACAATTAAAACTATTTTTGTCAAGTCCTTTTATTGGTCTTTTGAACAAAAAAAATTAAATATATTTTAAATAAAGCAGCAGAGATATTCACATCGAAAATCAAAACTTTGATTTTCAAGCTTGATCTTTTTCTCATTCTTAGTTAACGATGTTGCATAAAAAAGTCGTTGTACTAAAAATTTCTGCAGTTTTCTGAAGGTTTCGCGTGGCTACTTTTTTATTAATGTGTCGATCAAAAGTGTACATTCTTAAACTTATTTTGTAGTGGATATTTTTTGTGATTTATCTCGAATACAATTATTTGCTTTACTATCCAAAGATGTATTATTTTTACTGGGGCAAGTGCTCATTTTTCGAAAAATATCATTTAAGTGATGAAGATAATGATTTTAATATGAAAAACCAAATTGAAAACTTATAATTCTACTTCTTATTCATTCGGATTTAATTTGAAAAAAAAACCAGTAACAATAAAAAAAGTATAGTATAGTATAGTATAGTATAGTATAGTATAGTATAGTATAGTATAGTATAGTATAGTATAGTATAGTATAGTATAGTATAGTATAGTATAGTATAGTATAGTATAGTATAGTATAGTATAGTATAGTATAGTATAGTATAGTATAGTATAGTATAGTATAGTATAGTATAGTATAGTATAGTATAGTATAGTATAGTATAGTATAGTATAGTATAGTATAGTATAGTATAGTATAGTATAGTATAGTATAGTATAGTATAGTATAGTATAGTATAGTATAGTATAGTATAGTATAGTATAGTATAGTATAGTATAGTATAGTATAGTATAGTATAGTATAGTATAGTATAGTATAGTATAGTATAGTATAGTATAGTATAGTATAGTATAGTATAGTATAGTATAGTATAGTATAGTATAGTATAGTATAGTATAGTATAGTATAGTATAGTATAGTATAGTATAGTATAGTATAGTATAGTATAGTATAGTATAGTATAGTATAGTATAGTATAGTATAGTATAGTATAGTATAGTATAGTATAGTATAGTATAGTATAGTATAGTATAGTATAGTATAGTATAGTATAGTATAGTATAGTATAGTATAGTATAGTATAGTATAGTATAGTATAGTATAGTATAGTATAGTATAGTATAGTATAGTATAGTATAGTATAGTATAGTATAGTATAGTATAGTATAGTATAGTATAGTATAGTATAGTATAGTATAGTATAGTATAGTATAGTATAGTATAGTATAGTATAGTATAGTATAGTATAGTATAGTATAGTTAAGTATAGTATAGTATAGTAAAAATACAGAAATCGGACCCAAAAGTTGCTGTCTTCTAATGTGGGGCACTATCATATATTCAATAAAACCACAAAAAGCGTAAAGTAATTGAAGTGAAAACGCCAAATTTTGAATTTTTATTTATTCAAAGAAATATATTTTTTTTACTGCATTTGAACAGAAATCACTTTGAAATCTTAAAGATAAACGAAAAACAAAACACAATGCATATACACCGTTTATATAGCACAAAATATAATGACAAAATGATAACTGCCATAAATGACGAAAATATTTTTTTTTTATATTTTTTCACTATGTTTGGCACGAATAAAGCAACGCGTGTTTTCTCCCCAAGTCCACATGAAAAGTAATGGGCATCAAAGCTACATTGTCAATGTCAAAACCTTGGTGATGCCTATGGAAAATTTCGGAAAAAGTTCGAGTCCCACATTAGAAGAGTCCCCACTTAAGACAACTCTCCCTTACATATTCCAAAAATATCACAATAATAATCATAAAAATATTTGTGGCAAACAAACTGCAGTAGATTTGGAGAAACCGCAGTCACGCGGTAGAACATTAAATTTTGCTAAAAAGCGCAGTAGATTTACTGCAATTTCAGCAAAGTCCAAACACTGGTAGTTTTTGTAACTTTTTCTTTCCTCTCTTTTCGGAAACATTCAACCAGCAAATGTTTACCCTTTTATTTTAAAATATAACGCAGATTTATTCAGCCAGTGCTGGTATTTTTATTTCATTGTAATAATTGAAATTTCCCCAGGCATTTTTCGCTATCTCTTATGGATGTCCTACAATAAGAATTTATTTTATGTTACATGTGTGAATATATACTGTGATGGTGAAATTTCTTACAAATAGTAAATGATGAAAAGTTCGCGCTATTTTGATATCAAAATTATTTCGAAATATCGTTAACTATAGGTTTTCTCAGTACAACGTATTGTCGTATGAAAAGTCGTTGATTAAGAAAAATAACGGTATACAGCAATTCCAGTAAAACGTACCGTTAAAATAAAAATGACGGGTAAATCTCCGATTTGGGTTAAATTTTACATGAAGCATCACTGACTGAAAAACTAAGTTTGAGGAATAATTTTGACGTGATTTTTGGCGGAGTTACAGATTTCACAAAATTAACAAAAATCGACAAAAACGTCGAAATTTAGTTTTACGAAAATTCATGTCTCAAACATTTTTAAACCGAATGGTAGGTCTAAACTATCGTTAGTGGTAATTAAACAGACTTTATTCTAAAAATATTTTTGAGAAATTTTGGAGGTTGTGGGTTCCATCACTTGTAAGGTAATTGATTTTAAAGTAGGTGTTCGAAGAATACCTTTTTAACATATTAAATAATTTTTTTTTATAGCTGGTAAAACTACTTTTTCAGCAATATAAAAATGTGGGTGTTAAGGTGTTAAGGTGGGAACTTATTGGGCTAGTGAGAAATAATAATTTTAACATCTAAACTCAAATATTTTTTTGATTTATAAAGGATTTTCTTAACCGAATTTTAAATTTGAGCTACGGTTGGAAAGGTAATTGAATGAACTTAAATCTAAAAATAGTTTTGAGAAGTTTTGGTGGTGGAGGGTTCCATCCCTTGTAGTAAGGTAATTGATTGTAAAGTAGGTGTTCGAAGAACATTTAAGGGAACAAAATAAAATAAATGAAGAGTAAAAGGTAAAGATGGCAAAATTCCATTTTTAACAATATAAAATTAAGGGTGAGGATTGAATGGGTTCATGAGATATGAACATTTTAAAATCTTAAAAAAAGTTTTAATTAAAAAACATTTTTGGTTAGATGTTAAAATTACCAAAACTCATGAACACAGAAAGAAAATTAAATTCTGCTTTTCGAAAAATGTTAAATCATGAGAGGCAGATAGGTGCTTAAAAGAATTGTTGAGGTTGAAAACATAATATAGGACAATCTTATACATTTGACTCATCTAAGAATCACCTCAGGGGTAATAACAGCTACCCAGTAGCGGATGGAATATATTCCGAATATATGAAGCGTCAATTACCTTGTAATGACCACTACTTCCGACTATATTACCTTACTATGCATAAAAGGCCTTACATTTAGCATTGAATGAGACAGGAGGTAAGTGATCGCCTCCCTTCAGCATTACCTAGAAGTTATGGAGTAACATACTACTTGTATTAAGTTATTCGAATATTTGCAAAATCACTGCATTACTTTTCCTTGTATGCTACATTACAGGTAATGAGGTATGAGTTAATTACTTCTGCTATATGCAGACGCATTACTTTTTGAGAAAAGTACCTGGTAATTTATTCTGTATTAGTTCTATGGTAGCCACTGGCAAATCCGCTGCTGGGTAAGAACTATTTTCGGCAATTTTCTTCATTTATAGAGTTTTTTTGTGGGGAGTCCCAAAGAGCTGACTGAAAGGAGGTGGATATGTTTGAAAAAAATGTTATGTAAGGTACACAAACTTTAACGCTACAAAAATGACAAACGAGTGCTGTCATCTTAGCTATGCAACCTTAATGTTCTGCTATTTCAAATCAACGCTAGAGTGCATAAACATACGCTACGTTAGTGTTCATTTTTACTCACTTCTTTACAAACTGTTGAATTTCGACAGCAGGCGCATGAATTCAACCAAAACAATTCGTTTAAAGATGTTTCAAATAGCTTAATTATGATAACTAATTGTGAATTTGCACGTTAGTCGAAATTTGAAACTTTAATTGAAATCTGTGACGGGTTTCCGTTATTCGATAGCCTCAAAATTTCTACCGTTTCTCTTTCAAGTCCAATGGAACTTTTTTGAACACTGACCCCAATTGAAATTTAGAGTCCAACACTTGTCAAACTACGTAAATAACTGCACACGCTCCAATAAAAACACCCCGATAATTGCTCAACAGTTATAGACATTGACAAACCGCCAAAGCAGAAGAACCACATGACGCATTGCATAACGCTCAAGCATATGCTGCAAGAAACAGGAAAATCTTTAAGATAAATAAAAAGAGCATCCTGCACGATCTAAATTTGTAGCACGCACGTAGCAACACCCAGAAACTGCGACAACCTCTGGCCAACGGTGATCAAATGACCTTTAACCGCAAAGCAGAGCAACACCGGCTGTGCCAGCGCCAAAGGCAATAACTGCAACAATAACAAATACAACAATAACAACAACAAATCGAAGAACACGAACAAAGACCACGAACACAGCTCAAAAGAAACGAAGCGCAACTGATGAATATACCCTTTGGTCAACCGAAGCATAAGTAGCATCCGCAGCCAACAACGTTGTTGAGTTGTTCTGCTTCTTATTGTTTCTGTTGTTTTTGTTGTTGTTGCCGCTACGGTGTGTCCCTTGGACATCATCTGTGTGGAGATGACAAAAACTTGGGGTCGTCTGGGCAAACAACGTCAAAGTAGTGCCAAAAATACTTACTACAAAAATAACAAAAACAACACAAACTGAATAAAAAGAAGCAATACCACTGGACCGGACATGACCAAATGCGTCGTCGACGTCATCGTCGCCGACATTGCCGAAATGAAAATGTTTCGAGAAATGCAGAGAAAAGGATTTGCTCGCTGCTGGCACAAAGTTATGGAAAATGTGTGGCTTTTTATTTTCATTTTCATTATAAGCTGAAGTGCAAACAATAAGAATGAATGGTTTACTTTGCAGTGGTCAGCGCTACATGATGGTAAGGGTTGGGCTAGGAAGGAGGCTACATGAAGTGCTCCTTAAAATTTATACAAGGTAAACAGACAGCTCATGGCAGAAGCATAGCAGAGAAGAAAAAAAAAAATGTTTTTCAACGTTAAAATGATAGGGCGGAGGGACAGAGCATGTTGGCAAGGTATTGAATTTCTTTGTAGGGGCAAAATTACTCTACAGTGGTGGTACTTTAATTGTACATTAGACATTGATTTTTGAATAAATTTTTTCATGTTGATACTTATAAAATTATTGCAGTTGTGTTTTTAAGCCTCGTTCATCTCATGTAACAAACTCTCTCGAACTCTGTTTTTGATTTTGCTTGTTAAACAGCTAACAATTTTCTTATAAGTATACTTTTTGAAAGGTTGCAAGCACGTGCAAGTATGTGAAAAACTTCACTGGTTGAACTTGGCTGCTCTGCTCATCTTTCTTTGCATCAGCTAAGTGCAAATACATTAGTTTAGTTGTGTCCAGCATTTATGAAAATGTCGTTTTTTTCCCTCTTTCCTTGCCCTCTGTCTCTTTTACTATATTCTATCACATTCATACATACATTTTCTTCATCTAGCAGGTTATTCAACGGCCAACAAATGGTGTGTGGTGAATGGTGAGTGATGAGCTCTTCAAACAATCAAGAGGAATGAGTTTGAAAAGTGGAAATATTAATGTTACTTTGGATGCTTGACTCGTCTTTGTTTGATTTCGTCTGCTGCTGTTGCCGACCATCTCAAATATACAAAAATACACACATAGACACACACGAAGATATACTCAGAATACAGACTCAGACTTAGACTTGACTTTGTTGTTATGAATCACAGCATCAGTGTTGCTCACCTCCATAAAAAAAATAATATTAAAACGAAACACTTGAGATCTAGATGCTCAAAGTAGAAGCGGTAGAAGTAGTAGTCCACAAATACACACATATTTAGTAGTAAAAATATCCTTAAACTCATACCAATATATTTATTCATACTATTTTTTTTTGAGGGCAGAACTAAGAAAACGCATCACGAAGCTTTTAATTATTTTGATTTTATGTTTTTTGTTTCTTTTCTCAAGAGTGTTTTACGTTTATGTTTCACGTAAATTGAGAAGATACTGTTACGTAGAGTCTTAGTTACGTTTTCACAAAGACTGTAATTAAATGGAAAACCGCTGATGAATTCGTAATTATAAGAGGCAGTAAAGTGAAAGCTTGGCTCATTGTTTAGTAGTGGAACATTTCACAAGAGACGGTTTCGCTAACAAATAAATTGCTTGTGAAATTCAAGTTCCTGTAATGTTAACGTAAAAAAAAATCAAATTGGTTAAAAAAGAAAAGGTAACAAAAACAAAAAATGAATAAAATTGCCTGATATATCTTGATCAGTTCTAAGTAAGTTTTGTAGTTTTTTCTAGTTTTCCAGCATCAGCCAAGTTTAGGAATTACAAACTCTTACTTACTTTCTTAGTTGGAGCTACAACCGTGTGCCAATCTTGGCTTTATCTAAGAACGTGTGCAAGCCATTTCTGTTCCTTGCTTTAGAGGCGCCAGTTGGAAATTCAAAGCTTCGTCAGGTTGTCCTGTACTTGGTCTTTCCAACGGAGATACGGACATTCTGGGTACCAAATCGAATATTTTTTCACTGGAGCATCGTCTTTTATTCGTTGAACATGACCCAGCCAGCGAAGCTGCTCGATTTTAATGCGCTTGACTATGTCGATGTCAGTGCACAGATCGTACAGTTCATCATTCCAACTTATTCGGTACTCGGCATTGACGCAGATTGGTCCGTAAATCTTACGAAGGATCTTTCTCTCTAAGGCTAGTAAATATTTTCATCTATTACAACTAATTTTCGTTGGAACGAGCCCCCATATCAGCATTATCCAGTAAGGATACATTGGCTGGTGTTGAAGTGCTGACACTACTACGATTAACTTTTCTTCCAGTAATACGAGGCATATTATGGACATACCTAACTTCTCGTATTATTCCTGCACTTCTCTAAATATTCTCTAAAAATATGGTTCTGCGTTTTCTCTTTTTTTGTTTAACAGTGACTTAAGAGTTCTAATTTAACTTTCTTCTGCATCCTTATAGAGGTTTTTTTTTTGTTTTAAACCCTACATAAAACCTGAGATTCTCTTAACAAATCCGAAAGTAGGCATGAGGGTTGCCGGTTTTGATGTTGCACGTAGATGTTTGAGTCGATTTGAAACGATTTTACATGTCTAATGCTGGTCTCGCCATGTTGAGACGGTCAGACACGTAACCATGTGAAGGTTCGGCTCCGGTTTTCCAAAGTTAAAAATACTCTAAAAAAAGCGCTGTTATGCCAACAATTTTGTACTTAACGACAACAACTTTTATTGGTAAATTCGTTTCGCCAACAATGCATCACATTTGCGTCAATCCTTTTGACTCAGCATATGAGTTGTTGCTCCAAGAGTGATTAAAATTTCACGTCACTTACTTTTTTCAATCCCGGGATCCCAGGACTAGTCTCTGAATTGCAACTGTATTGAAAAAATTTTTAAATAATGTTTATAATTGAAAGATCTTGTGTTTTACAATAAAATATACGTAAAAAATCTGAAATCGATTTTAAACTAAATGTTATTGAAGCAACCGGACAAAATAATTTTTTGAAAATCAAAAACAGTGTTCTACAAATTTTAATAGCAATGAAAAGCAATAAAATTATTTATTAAAATGCTTATTTTGCATGAAAGGCAATTCAAACAAAAAATTTAAAAATATAAAAATTAACAGTGAAAAGAATAGTGAACGGAATAGTGAAATTCCAGGCGCATACGCAGGGGGGTTTTAACCCCTAAAATCACCCTCCCGAAATAAACGAATTTTAACGAGCTTAAAGACTATAATATAGAGACTTAAAACTTTTTTAGATACACAGAAGATGTGTTCAAATTTAATGAAACTGTGTTTATATTAAATAAATTTGTTTTTTAAATAGAGCTTGAGCAATTTCATTTAAGTTATACTCGAATGTTTGTCCAGTTCAATTTAAAACAAAAGTTTTTTTAAAACAATGTATTTAGATATACTTTTATGGTAAACATTTACAGTTTAAAAGCATTTTTTGAAAAAAAATAAACTTTAAACCCATAACTTAAGTAGTGAAAACCAAAAAATTTTAAAACAAAATTTCAAGATATTGTTCTTAAATTAAAAAAAAAAAAAAAAATAAAACTAAAACGCTATTTTTTGAGTTTTCAACGCCGAGTTTTCGACGTCATATTCGTAGTAAGCGGGACCCCTCCAATACCATATTTAAACTCCATTCGATGAAGCTTGCGTATTTTTGCGGTTAAAAATATTGAAATATTTTAAATATTAAAATAATATTAATTAGTTTTTATTTCATCTATTGTTCATTATATGAAAAATCAACTTAAAAAATATTTTTACATGATCAAATATAAGATCGGGGTTTTTGTCAGCATGGTCTCAATTGTCTGGCAATTATTACCAAAGATTCTACTTCACATAATTTTTCAATTCAATCTCAGATAGCGACGAATTTTTTTTTATTGCAAAGCAATAATAAAAGAACATTATAAAAAAATAAATGAGTTTATAATTGAAAATTAAATATGCTTATTTCAAATTTTGTTTTGTAGAAACGCAAAAGCGTTAAATTTTTATTTTTAAATTTGTTGTTTAATTTTATAGTATGTTTTTATTCTCAAGGTAAATAATATAAAAAAATATTCCAAAATAAATTATTCATTTGCTTTTAAATGCATCTTCTTCTTGATAGGTGGCATAAAAAAGCAGTCCTTTTCAGCTGAGTCAAGATATTTTGGTCCAAAATTATCGGAAACAAAAAAATCAAAGTGCATTTTAATAAAGACACTTGTAGCTACAAAATTTACAAGAATTATTAAGTTTGGCCCATTAAGAAAAATTTAGCACGACTTTTTAAAAAATGCTGTACGCTTTTGATCCCCGTAGCTGGGGAAAATTGTAACTGAACTTTAGTAAATAGTAACTAAAACTTAGTAAATAGTTGTTAAGGTTGTCGTAATCTTATTAATATGCACTTTGATTTTTTTGTTTCCTTTAAATTGGGACCAAAATATCTAAACACCAGATGTAAAGGACTACTTTTTTATGCCACATAGCGAGGAGAAGATGCGTTTAAAAAAATGTACTTTGAACTTTTTTTTTATATTATTTACGTAAAAAAATTGTAAAGTCTCTATGTATTGTAATCTTTTCACAATAAGTATCAGCGCTAGTTGAATTCGTTGCAAAAGTTTTTACGCCATAACTTCTGAACCATTAAAGAACACACTTTCATTTCATACCTTTGGAAGGAACGTAAAAAAAATGAAAATAATGAAAATGAAAAAATATTACAGCGCCCATTGCTGGCATTGTATTAAACTTTGAAATTAATAATGGCCAATTTTATAAAATTTTAAAATTTTATCCTCAAAATAAAGTTTCCAGTAATACCCTATTTTAAAATATAACCTATTTTGGCATGGCTATGGGTCCGTGAAAAAAATCTCAAAACCTCAAACTCCGGATTTGGTTTTCTAAACAATAAACTAATCTAAGCACGAAATTTGAGCCAAATCGGAGATGGTCAGTGCAACTGATATTACACTTCAATGTGAAATGGGCGACATATTGAAAACAATTTGTTCTTACTTTGCCGAAATATGTTTAATGCAAATTTTTTTTATAACATATTGTTTTGAAAAAAATTGCTTGCAACATTTTTTAAATTTTGTATGAAATATTTATATATGTAATATGCATTGATATAAAGGCATTGTGTTAAATTTAACAACGTAATGATTTTTTCAGTGTATATATTGATTTTGACAAATATTTTGTACCCGATGTTTGTAGGCACTGATTGAATCAGACAAATCGACCTGTAACGTTTATATATCCACACCATTGGCGTCGGAAGCGGGGGGTCAAGGTGGGCAGTTGCCCCTCACTTTTTTAGCAAGATAAACAATTTAAGAGGAAAAGTTATTCAAAATATCAGTTTTTTTGCAACGATAATATTTTTGTATTATATATTTTCCTCTTCTTTCTCTCTTCTTCATGTTTCATGTGAAGAAATTTTGGTGAACTTTTTTTGCACAACTATTTGTACTGCCCCCCCATTTGTACTGCCCCCCCAGATGAAATTCGCTTCCGACGCGCTTGATCCACACGTTATATATCCATCAATAAGCCGATTCCTGAAGATTGGTGCAACGTTGCCGGTTTCAGTCGCTTCAAGCGAACCCTCGTTTTCGCCTCTTGGAAGACTCAAAACATACATGAGAAGTAAAACTAGAGAAGAAAGACTCAATGGGGTAGCTCTTCTAAATATTCACAGGGATGTGGAAGTGACCAAGGAAGACATTTTAAATGCACTAGCCCAAAAAAAATATATTTTTATTGGAATAAGTCTTAAAAAAAAAATTAAAATCCCCCGAAATTTTTTCTGGGTACGAGCCTGTAAAATTCTAATAGTTAAATGTTTGATTGTTGAATTGTAGTTTGTATTCATAAACACTTGTTTTCTACCGGTAGAGTTTAGCAGAGTGGTTGAGCATGACGTCATGACCAGTTGAGAATTTCCCAACTGAGTTACATAAACGCACCACTGCTCTTTCGCAGACTTAAGGAGACCCTTTACAGAGCTGTATAAAGTATTAGAGCTCAAAATGGTAAACAATCACATTTCGAGCATTTTCCTTTAAACTAAAAGCAACTAGCTGCAAACAAAGCTGTGATAAAGCTTTAACTACATATTTATTATACACCTATACAACATTTTTAGAGCTAACTCGCGTCTAGTTGCTCTAACAATGTTACTTGGGAATACAGGAGGGTTGTTGTCGTTTTGTTTTACTTACTTGATCTAAATAGCTCATAAAAAGAAAAAGCAAAAGTTTAATTTATGTAAAAATTGTGTTGGCAGTTTTTGAAAAAATTCGTTTAAAATAGAAATAGCATTGATTCTCTAACATATTTTGAGAACGCATTAACAATGAGTGCCTCAATACGACATTGTTCTCAAAACGCCAAAAAAATAGTCGTGCTGACCATACAAAATTCGAATGAAATTCAAGTGTTTTATGAAAGTGTTGGCAAGAAATTACACCACAAGAAAATTTCAATTTAAGATCTTTAAAATATGTCCTCAACGTTTTTTTTAGGACTAACGGTTTTGTAGACAAAGTTGTTTGACTAACTACACGGTTAAAAATCTTGACTAAATTTTAAACTTTTTGGGTTCCATATAGGACAAAACCAAAAAAGATTACTTTTTAATCCAAGAAAAAGTTTAAAATTTTTCAATCCAAAAAAGATTAGTTTTTAATCAGCAAAAAGTTTAAAAAAAGCAATATAAATATCAACATAAAATAAAAAATTTTCTGACCAGCTCATGATTTGAACACACATCCTCTGTTGTGCTGTTTTAACATCTTACCCACTCGTCCATCTGAGTTGTAAAAAAATTATGCTTATTTTGCATCATAACGAATGCAAGTAAGCTTGCAGTAACAAAGCAAGCGAGCAGAAACGTGGGTTCGAGACCCAGCCAAATTAAAGTTAAATAAAAAATGTTCTGACCAGTTAGTGATTTGAACACACGTCCTCTGATGTGCTGGTCCAATACCTTATCCACTCGTCCAACTCAGTTGTTAACATAAGCTGCGTTCCTTTCGCCATAATATAATCGCGATAACAAATTTTCTCAAAGGAACGGCAAGAAAAACGACTCGTAGAGGGCACTACCGTTGCAGTCAAAATTAAATTCAAACAAACAATCATGATACAATAACTATTAGGTGTCATGAGAACGTGTGTCGTTCAAAACTGTTGTGAACTGTTATGGTAGCGATACCTTAGTGAACGATGTTTTTCTCTGAATGCGTCTTACTCTAAACGTCAGAAAAGTTATAAATTATTTAATTTAATAACTAATATTATGTAATTATATAAAAAATTTAAGGGCAATTGTTGGCTCCGCTGAATGCGTCTAATGTGTGTGACACACGCGGTTTGTTTTGTTTTCTTTTGTTTAACATTCAAAGGTTGCAGCTCGTGAGAAAATAGGTAGCTGTCATGGCTACCTAATAGTCATTGTATCAAACAAACAAGTAATTCAAAAAATGAAAAGTCAGCTCATAAAAATATACAGGTGCGGCACCTGTGTTTCAAATTTTATAAAGGCTATATCACAATTTTATATGGATAGCAAAAATAATCATATTTGTTATAGGATTATTATTTTTGTTTTTGCTTTGCATGTAGAAAAAAGTAATCTGGATTATTTTGAAGCGAATGGAACGCAGCTATAGTTTCGCTTATTTTGCATCATTACGAATGCAAATAAGCTCGTTGTTGTAATTGTCAACATTTTTGAAAAATTTACTTTTACTCAAACAGCTGCTATTCATGGTGAGATTTAAAAATGGATCGATCTTCTTCTATTTCTGCTTTTTTCTGCTGGAACTTCCTTTGCAAACAAGAAAAATAATGTATGGATTGAGTGTTTTAACATTTTAATCTTTAAGTTGTGATAAAGGAATATGTTCAACATTCAAATAATTACATGCATGCTCTTATTTTATTACATATCGTCAAACTAAGTTTGACAATTTTCATACTTGTTGTATTTGTCAGTGGCTTTTTATTTTCACCACTGCGGCATTTTATATTCAGAGTTTTCAACTATGGCTGTGTGCCAATCGGAAAGTTTTCAGTCGTGGTAGGATAGGAAATATCAAGTTGAATAAAATTTGTGTGCGTTGTAATAAATTTGTCTTTTTTGCTGTGTGAAATGGACGATGAAATTTTGACGTTCCACATTTCGGTCGTGTTTTAGCGCAAATATTTTATTTTATTTGCATTTTATCAATTTGCGACATATTTAATTCGAGAGCTTGTACTTGCAACATATTTCGTAAACTTGTAATATTGTAAACTTAAAAAACTTAAAAAATAACAAATTAATGAAAAAAATAAAGTGCTTGAGTTTGTGTCTGCCTGAGTGTGGGCCAACGGTCTCCAACATCAGCAAGTGCAGCAAAGTTTAATTGGCTTTCTTTGCTGGCGAGCGTCCTCCAAGTGCCACCACCAGCAAGTGCAGTGCAAAATTTGTTGCTAGCCAACATCCTCTAAGTGCCATCACCAGTAGCACAAGCAAGTGCTAAGTGCTTGCTAGCAGGCAAACAGAAAATATAGCATGCAGAGTGTTGTATATTTTACGCCGTCAATTCGGTTCACCCCTCTAACGCTGCGCAACCGCTGGGATCTTGTAATTCTCTTTGCGTTGTTGTTGTAAATTTGCTAAGTAGTTATTGTTGTACAATAAGCTTTAATTTTTTGTGGATGCTTATTTGTAGCTTCAGTCAGCATATGACATCGAACTAATTTAGAAAACTGTTTATACATATGAATTAAAGAATATATATAATATTGATAAATCTATTTGTTTTTAGTAAAAGTGTTACCGTATCGGAAATACATATATACATAATACATAAATACATATATATATGTATATATATATATATATTAGGGTGGGTCAATTTGTATTGACGAATTTTTTGGAGGTCTGGCTCAGCGAAATTCGTAAAATACATGTAATTTCAAGACTTTTTCTCCACTACAGCATATACAAATTCTGAAAAAAAGCTGTGCGGACTTTCGTAAATAGATTTTGTTCTCAATTATAAAATATGAATGTATGAATGTATGTATATGAATCTATTTACGAAAGTCCGCACAGCTTTTTTTCAGAATTTGTATATGC
Organism: Dichetophora obliterata; assembly: GCA_963920525.1. Taxonomy (NCBI): domain Eukaryota; kingdom Metazoa; phylum Arthropoda; class Insecta; order Diptera; family Sciomyzidae; genus Dichetophora; species Dichetophora obliterata. The sequence continues at coordinate 242,787,440 of OY986435.1, read as the reverse complement.
TGTAGTGGAGAAAAAGTACATGTATTACATATTACATGTATTTTACGAATTTCGCTGAGCCAAAATTTGACCCGCCCTAATATATATACATATTTACATATGTATATATAGTTAATATATATGAACAATTAAGCTCATTGAGGAAATCTAAAGAATATTTATGTATATTTATATAATAACAATTACATATTAAACCTGCGAAACAATTAATATTTTCAGTTGTAATTGAATAACTAAGGTCTGCTTATACTAAGCATTCTATTTTTTAAAACTGTTTAGCTTAATTTCTTATATGGATTATATATAATTTATAAGCTATAGATATTTCTTAATTTTAGAATATTCTACTTTTAATACACAACGCAATATAGATATGGTGAACATGTATATTGTGTTAGTGTTATGATATAAATTGATATAAATAAGCTTTAATTTTTTATATTAATCAATAATGAAATTTGATATGGTAACACTTTTGCTTAAAAGAAATAGTTTCAGTAATATATAAAAAATGTAATAAATTGTTATAAGCTCTTAACAAAAATAATTCTAATTTCATATGCCAACTGTAGCTACACGATTAGAATTCACAACACCTACAAAAAATTTCTGGCTAACTGCGCCAACAACAATTACCAAGGAAATCTACAAACAAGGACGCACAGAGAAGAACAAGATCAGAGCGGAACTTTTAAAACTTTTTGATTTCATCCTACATGTAGGACGGGCTGCAATAAGGGCTTTCGAACATCCTACATGTCCGTCCGACCTGTTAAATCCATCCTACATGTAGGATAGTCCGAAACCCCCTATTAGCATGAAAATTCTTATATAGCAGTAAGGCGGTCCGTGGCAGGACAAAGTCTTCCAGGGAATACTAATATTTTATATATAGGTTTTCGGTTCGGTCGGTAGACCTCTCACTGCTATACTTTTTTTTATTTTGCGAAAGTTGTTACCAGACACAAAAAATTGCAATATTATAAAATAAGATTTTAATTAGAGTTATTATCGCACAAGTTGGCGCAAAAATATGTCAACAATCAACTTCTATGCTAATTCGACTGCGAGGTGGATAGCAGGAATTGAATACAATTAATGTGAAAATTACTTTTATTAATATAGCCAATGGTATAAAAAAATTTGTTTGAAGCCATAACCTTTGATTGGAAAGAGTTATTTGGGTTATTTTTTCATGTAAATTATTTTTGAGACATAAATTATAAAAACAACATTTTGGTATAAATAAATTTCGCCCTAAAAAAATCATAGGGCAAAAAAATAGATAAAAACAGTTTTACAATTTTTGCGCAAAACTGTACGATTTTTTGCAAAAGAATGCTATGTCATATAAAAGGTAGTCAGGAATTTTATATAATGGTATAGATGATTACCCAAATATTTCAGCTCTAGCGATAGCCATCCGTGAGCTGGAATGGTTTAAAATCACCTCTAAAAATCAAGTTTTTTGTAAAAATATTGGCTAGTGAGGTAGTTTAAAAAATATAAACGGTCAGTAATAATATTTATGAAAAAGTTTTTCCAATTAGCATCAACAAATGTTAAATTTTTGCATTTGGATTAATGAAAATGCTGTTTCGGACATTTATTAATTATTTAATTACTTATTAAATATTTTTAATTACATACAAAAAACACAATTATTTCAAATGCTATTCTCACTTTCAAGATATCGTTGGGAAGGTTTTGAGTGGCTGCAATTATTGATTGATTCCTGGTCAGAATTCCGTATATTGATATATATTAAAATTAAAATAAAAATTATAAAATAAGCACATACTGAAATATATTATAAGAAATTAAAAAACAAAATACAATTTATGAAGATATTTTAATTTTAAAAGTTTTGTATAAATCACATGAATTAAATTGCAAGCTTTAGATTAAGTAAGTTTTGTATTAATATTTTGAAATAAAAGATATCAAAAATATGTATGAAAAAAAGCATTATCTTTTATCATATTGCATACATTTCAATTGTTGATGCAGATAGGAAGAGTTTTTTTCGCCATATAATTTCTGGCAGTTTATTTCTTAAGACTATTACACCAACCAATCCCAGCAGCGGATTTGCCAGTGGCTACCATAGAACTAACACAGAATAAATTACCAGGTAAGGAAGCATTACTTTTTTTAAAAAGTAATAGCAAAAGCATATAGCAGAAGTAATTAACTCATACCTCATTACCTGTTATGTAGCATACAAGGAAAAGTAATGCAGTGATTTTTATAACTTAATGCAAGTAGTATGTTACTCCATAACTTCTAGGTAATGCTGAAGGGAGGCGATCACTTACCTCCTGTCTCATTCAATGTTAAATGTAAGGCCTTTTATGCATAGTAAGGTAATATAGTCGGAATTAGTGGTCATTACAAGGTAGTTGATGCTTCATATATTCGGAATATATTCCATCTGCTACTGGGATGTTTTGACAAAAAACTTTGTTTTTAGAGGCTACTTCAAACCATTCCATTACACAAATGGCTATCACTTGAATCGAAATATTTCAGGAATCTTCATAAATTTTGCAACCAAGGATTATTTTGAGGAACTGACACAACCAACTTAACTTTCAGATTTTAATATTCATCGTACAAAGATAAAATATATAATAAAATATAATGAGTTATGTGGCGAATGAAACGAATATTTTATTAAATATTCTTATAAAATATTTAATATAATTTTTTCTTACAAGATATTTATATTGTATCTGAAATGTTATTTTATTATTTCTTATTATAAATTAAAAATATTTTTATTATAGAAACAATAAAACAGTTGCATATCACAGAAAATATATAATAAATATATTAATAACCAGGGCTCTTAGTTTGATGATCTAAAACTGACATAAGTGACATAAAAAACGCAAACAATTACATAAAAAAATAAAGAAATAAAAAAGGCTTAAAAATTAAACATTACTAAACACGTATTACTGTAAGAAACTTAAGTAAGCTTGCAGAATAAATTTTCTATTAGTTTTAGGATGGAGATGTGAAAAATCTGACTAAACTAACGTATACGTGTGATTTCACAAGTAGGGTGGATTACACCTAGTAGCACTACATTCAAAATTATTCTAAGCATAGAATTAGTGAATAAAATTAATAAAAAACTACTTATAACTAATAAAAAAGGTTTAACTAATTTCAAATTATAAATGTTTTTAAGATCTATACACTTGAGTCCTTATAATTGTAGGTTTCATTTACGGGTGTTTTTATAGGCTAGTAATCAAGGGCTAAGCAAACTCTTTTATATATTTAACTAATTTTTATTTTCAGTTTTACTGTATCTTCTATTAAACATAACCGATTTTAATTTAAATGTAACATAATTTTAAATTGTCCATATTCACCGCTTTTGATAAATATCACAGACACCTATAATTTTGATCAAATCATATTCTACGCCTTTCTTGGACTTTTCTAAACATATTCTTGGTGCCAGTTCTTATAGAAATTTTGCAGTTCTTACACTTGAAATTAGAGGTATTTAATTAAATGAAGCAAAATTAAAGACTGAAGTGTTTTTATCAGTTCGACTACACAACATAACCTAAAATTTTAGCCATTCTTTGACAAGTTAACAGTTGTACAAAATTTGTTTTATTAATAAATACCTGCTCGTTTTAAAAAACTCCATACATTTGGGTTGAATACTCATTTTTCTGGGCTTTTTCTATAAAATTGTTTAATAAAACTTTGCAGCACACGTCGCTTCTTTACAACAGTTGTCACAAGGATCTCTTTCTAACTTACACAACTTAGCTCAGCTCGTGACATTTGCTAAACCTGCACTTTCTCACATTCATAAAAAAAAAACAAATTAATGACAAGTTTGTGTTGGTTTTCATCAAACATTTTTAAATTGTGTTGGAGCTTTGGTAACGCTTATCTTGAAGGGATAAAGAATGTTCATTGAAAGCAAAGCTTTGTTGTTATTTTACCGACAAACTTTCAATAATAGTTTGTTTACTAATTTAGGACGCTTTCAAGATTAACTTTCATGCAAATTTTAGCTCAGGTTACTTTAAAAATTTATTGTCATAAAACTTGCTACTGGCAATACTGATTGCTCCACAGTAGAGAAAAGAAAACAATAAAATAAAAGGAACTAACAGCTCAAAGAAGAACGCGCTGCTTGAGAAGGTCAGAGAAGTATGGAAACAACAAAAATTAATGCAGCAGCTGACACTCGAGCTTTAAGCGAAGCATCCGAATGATCTCGTAGTCTGGAGGCTGCCTTTGCATCAATTCGCAATCGTGACAAAGTGTGCTTTGCAGCAATTGTTGTTTACGAACTCGAGCGGTATATATGCATTTTTTTCTTGTGTGCGATTCCGGCTGACGACGATTGTTACTCGAGTGACAAAAACTGACGAATGGTCTCATGCAAATCTCTGATCGATACACAAAAATAAAATTGTACAAACCAGCTTCATTGACTTGTATCGCCTGCTTAAGGTTATTGTAAATATAACATATCTTACCATTTGCTGATTTATCTCTACTCATCTTTCGAGAGCTAAATTTAAAGACAACGATGGGAGATCGAGTATGTTTTAAGCTCAGTTGGCCTGCCTCTTCATTGCTAAGGTTAAACTTGAAAAAGCTTTGTCAACTTTAGAAGCTGTATCTACCTTTTTATAAAGAAGTTCAACAACAAACTTTAATACAAAAACATTTTTCCTGCACTTAACTTCATTAAGCCTCAAAGTCTCTTTTGGTATTAAACAATTAGTGCTACCGTATATTTTTTCCATTTTCAGTAGCATTAATTCAATTTGTCACACTTTATGTGACACACACAAACCCAAACACTCACACCAATACATACACATATAAAACACACCGGAAATGTGCACAACTTTACACTAAAGCCACAATAGTGCAGATGCTTCACTTTGAAGGCTACCTGCTGGTGTACCCAAGAAACAACAATTTCCTCAAACATTTCCTTTGTCATCCTCCATGCCCCCATCACCCAATGAAGAGGCAAATTCAAATTGGAGTGAAATCCCTTTGGTCCCTAAAGTCCATCTATTTTTAAGTGTCCCATGTGGCAGTCGCAGTAGATTAAATTGGCATCTTTTGTTTTAATGTCGCACTGACTACGGCTGACATGGAAGTAAGGTAGTGTGGGAGGGCTGTTTGTTGTATTTGAAGACACTAAATGCAGCAAATAGACCCACATGCTGACAGACTGTGTGAATGGGTGTTGGGTTCGACGCCACCGGAAGCAGCGACAAATGTGGTTGAATTGACTTTTGTGTTGTTTGTTTGTGTTTATTTGTTTTTAGTTTGGTTAGCAATATATGACGCTTAGAGTTTTGTTGTTGTTGTTGACAAGGATACACCTTGCAGTAGTTGTTGTATACACAACCACACTCACAGCCATGAGCAACAAAAATTTTCATGTGAACTATGCGCAGTATTCAACAGCTGAAAAGTTTTGTTTAAAAGTCAAATGAGGGTCATTTACGGTCAGTTCAGATAATTTATTTACAACTAAGAACTCACAAAGTGTTAAATGAAATAAAGGTACAATTGAATTAGTCACTCTCTTGTTTGTAGGTACTATTAAATATATATTTTTCGATTTCTTAAAAAAGTAGTCATAAATAAGAAAGAGAAACCTTTTTAAGTATTGCATAAATCGCTCAATTCGGGGTTTCCTATGATTTCCTTTTTAAAAATTTAAATTCTCCTTAAGTCAATAGAACTCAAAAATTCACAAAAGCACAATACTAAACAAACCATTGCAAATGGTATGGAAGACAGTTTTTCCTTTTTTTTTCTTTTAGATGCCATGCCTGTTTTACTTTATTTACTTACGCTACTTACACTCCTCCGTAACACAGTACAAGCAATTTTTACGCTACTTTTTCTGCTACATTTTTATGCATTTAACTTAAGTGACTCTTTAATCCTTAAGATTCTTAACTTAATGCTTCACTCACTCGACAGTTGGTGGCAGAACTCGAGACACGTTTCTACTTCTGTCTTCACTACATTCACCGTTCTTCGTTTCGTGGCACTCCTTTTCAAGTTGCCAAATTGAACGTATTTTGGAATTTATTTACCTTTTGCCTCTGTGCGACGCCACGTGCATTCATCCTTACGTTGAGTTGAGTTGTCGGCATCTTGTTTCCATGTTGTTGTTGCTTTTGTTGGCCTTGATGTTACGTTCTGTTGCTTTTTCTTACGTACTTATTTTAAATACATTTCATGCGCTTGTGCGTTCTTCCTTAAGGATATTTACTCCTTGAAAATATGTTTACTCGTGTTGTGCATATTTTAATTGTTCGTTACGTTTGTCGGCTTGTTTGTGTTTGCGTTTGTGTGCTGTTGAGTTTCTGTCTGTGTTCAGTGTGTATTTTTCTGAGTTCAGCTACGAATTGAAAATGTAGTTCTTTGATGGCATACTTTTTGAAAGATTTAAATTTAGTTTGGAATTTTTGCACTCTAAAAGCATGAGCCTGGTACTAAATAAAGCTTTAAGAAATCAATTCTGACGTCTTAGGCTGAATCGCACTTGCATTTTAATTCTGCAAGTTTTAATTATATCAGTTTTCCCACCAACGCACTTTCACGGGTTGATGCGAAACACAGTTGCGACGATGCTAAAATGCAAGATTGCGAACTTTCGCATAACTCTGACAACAAACACATTAGAAGCAATTTTGCAACTCTTATTAAATTACGCACTGCCCAAACCTATTGTGAAAACGCACAAGCAGTGAGGCTAAACAGCTGATTCATGTTTTGGTTGTTATCAAACATAGTTGCCTTACTCAGGTGGCAACTATGTTTGATAGCTTTAAAAGCCTAAGTTTGTCAGCCCGAACAGAACCAAAAGTCGTAAAGATTTGTGATGTCGAACACACAACAGAACACGTGCAAGTTAACGAAGCTGTCCAAAATGAAATCGCTGAGCAAGAGTCGTAGCGACTTATCGCTAGACTAAAATTGAATAGAATCTATTCTATTTTTTCTCTAACGACCGACGATTTCCTCTCTGAGTACAATTAGTGCTGCCATATTTTGCAAACAATTGGGCATATTCAAAGACAATTTCATAGTTTTTGCTATGTTCTCACGTTTCTTTTCACTTACTCAACTTACTCTGTATCACTTACACAACAACAAAAGCATGGCTGCTAACAAAACTATGCTATACTAGCTGAAACCCGGCGCGTTGCTGCCACTCTCCCTATTCAAACGCCCATAAAATGTTATCAGTTAAACAGCATGTCTAAATTGAGGTCAAATACTGAATTCTGAGACTGTGCGACCTATATCCACAAAGCTATTCGATATAACAAATTTGGGTTGTATAGAAAGTGCCACTCTCTCTTCATCACCGCTAATAGAATGTAATCAATTAAACTGGATGTCTACATGGAGGTCGAATACCGAATTCCAAAACTGTGCGACATATAACTCCAAAACTATTCGATAGCACAAATTTTGATTGTATGGGAGGTGCCACTCTCCTTTTCCCTACGCCCATAAAATTTTAGCAATGAAACTGCATGAGTACATTGAGGTCGAATACTGAATTTTGAGGCTGAGTTACCTATAACTCCAAATCTATTCGATATCGCAAATTTGGGTTAAATTGGAGGTGTCACGCCCCCCCGACAAACTCTAAAAAGTTTTATCAGTAAATCTGCAAGCGTAAATTTTGGTCGAATACTGAGTTCCGACGCTGTGCGACCTTGAACTACAAAGCTATTCGATATCACAAATTTTCGTTGTATGGGAGGTGCCACTCCCCCTTGATCAACGCTCATAAAATGTAATCAATGAAACTGCATGTGTACATTGAGGTCCAATACTGAATTCCAAAGCTGTGAGACCTATAACCCCAATGCTATTTGATATCTCTAATTTGGGTTAAATAGGAGGTTTCACGCCCCCTTGTCGTACGCCCATAAAATGTAATTAATGAAACTGCATGTATAAATTGGGGCCGAATACTGAATTCTGACGCTGATATTCAATATCGCAAATTTACGTTAAATGGGAGGTGCCACGCCCCTCTTACCAATGAACATAGATTGAATCAATGAAACTGCATGTGTATATTGAGGTCGAATACTGAATTTCGGCGTTGTACGACTTATAACTCTAAAACTATTTGATAGCACAAAGTTGGGTTGTATGGGAAGTGCCACTCCCCTTTGCCCTACGACGACAAAATGTAAGTATTGAAAATGCATGTATAAATTTAGGTCGAATACCGAATTCTTACGCTGTCAACCTATAACTTCAAAGCAATACGATATCGCAAATTTGGGTTGTAAGGGAGATGTCACGCCTCCCTGTCCAACGCCCATAAAATAAAACCATTGAAACTGCATGTGTAAATTGAGGTCAAAAACTGAATTCCAAAGATGAATTCCTATAACTTCAAAGCTATTCGATATCACAAATTTGGGTTGTATCGGAGGTGCCCCTCCCCCTTGTCCACTCCCATAAAATTTCATCACAGAAACGGTACGTCTAAATTGTGGTCGAATACCGAATTTCTAAGCTGTGCGACCCATAACTCTAACTAAAGCTATTCGATAACAACAATTTTTTATTTATATGTGGGAGGTAAAAGGGGGTGTGGCATTGCCCCTTAAACCATCTCGTACTCAAAGCAAAGCGTACTTACAAAATTTGAGCTCAATCGGACCAATGGTTTCGAAGTATTTTGATATTTTCTTTAAAGTAGGCGTAGATGAATTGTGACCATGCCCATTTTTACAAAGTTAATTATAGTTATCATACGAACTTATTTACCAAATTTTAATTTCATACGACCAAAACCGTCTTAAATACAGCATTTTTATTGATTTGTGGGCGACAAAAGGGGGTGTGGTACAAAACCTGCAAAGATACACACATGCAATTTCTTATGTGCACCCTCCACACAGACCCCAATCACCCCTGAAAATTTCATTGAAATCGGGCAAACCGTCTAGGAGGAGTATGCGAACAGGAAGTTTTGCCACTTAATTTTATATATATAGATATCAAAACAGTGGGCGCAAAAGTGGGCGTGGTCAATTTTTCTTTCAGTAAACACTTAAATTGGATTACTACGAACATTTGAAAAAAATTATCCAAATCGGTTCAGCCGTTCTCAACTGATGCAATTACCAACGAACGACATTTGATTTTTATTTATATAGATAAAATCAACCCTGCATCGTAAGTTGCAATCGCTTTCATCCTGGACGCGTTCTGTGTGTCTGGCGACCAGAGAGGATCGCCAGTCGTAACGACTTTTGATTATGTTCGGGCTCTGTACGTTGATTCTTCCAACTTTTTGTGATTTTGAAATGAGGTTGCATAATTAAGTTGCAATATTGATTTTCACGCGTTATCGCGCAAAATATCTTAAATTTTCACACTCTTGAAATTCGCAAGATTTCCCTACTGATTTTCTGGCCAAAAGTCAGAAAGAACGAATACTCTTTTCAAATTTTTTTGTACACTTTCCGATAGAAAATTCATCAAAACACAGGAATGTGCACTTTGTTGTTGCCAAAATTCTATTACTGTTGGCTAATGGGCTTTGAAAGAAGCGCTTCTCGAGCAAACTGACAAAATTTTAAACACATATTTTTTGTGAGCTTAAGTTTGAAGTGTCATATCTATAGTGAAATAAAATATTTAATAATGAAAAAAGTATGGAAAATAGTGTAAGTGGTAAGTAAAAGTTTAAATGATAAGCTTATCAAAAGGGATAATACTGCAGAAACCACAGAAGACCACTAAAGAGTTGACTTGGTGGTTTATTCAGCAAAGAACTTGTTGTTGTTGCAACCTGTTGCTTCATGAACTTATTTGGCATGAAGCACAAATATAATTCTAAAAAAATTATAACTTTTTTAGAATTATTTAAAACAATATAGTTATTAAAATATACTTATAATATCATTAATTTTTCAGGTAAGTAGTATAATTTGGTAAAATCAACAGTTCGAAAAGTTCAAACAGTTATCAAATTTTAAAAATTTTTTTTTAACAAACTTTGGGTAGCACACAAGATATTCGTTAGGTTCGATCAATTAACAGAGAGCGTAAATATTAGAATTATAATATTATTGAACGTGGCGGTTAATATATATTACGATGCACTTTTTTGCCCTTTTTAAGAAAATTAATGTTTTCTTGGGCAACCTCTCTGTAAAAAATGTTGAATTTTTTGATGTTAAATAATAAAAAAATAATAAAATTAACAGTTTTCTTTTTACTAAAATAAATGTCATAAAAGTCTCAAGTACTTCAATAAAAATTTTGCAAGAAAAGACTGGTCTTTTTCGAAAAAGATTTGAAATAAAAAATACAAAAACTGTAAAAGAAGACCTAAACTCTTTAAATAAAACCTGCAGAATTGATCACAGGTAATTGTAAAGACCCGAAAAAGTAGAGAGAAGTTTCGTCTGAAATTGGAGAAAGGAGAGATTGGTTCGTTTAGAAGTAACTTCGTGGCGTAAGCGGGTTCAAGCCGACTTGGCAAATGTTTAAAGGTTGTAAGGGGTTTTTAGTCGAAGGCTGAGATATGCTCGGCGGCTCCAGGGTCAAACAAAATACCATCAAACTTTTGTCCAAAATAAATAAGAAGACTTGTTGATTTTTAATGCTCGGATTATATTTTTCTGCATTATTGTTGAAGTTGGAATTTTAGCAGTGTATACAATATTCAAGTCGGTATGTATATTTTTCTCTTAGTGCAATCTTATGAGTAAGTCTTTCTTATTACAATACACAATATTATAGGGATAAGAGCGGTAAGCAGGGTGCGTAAAGCCATCAAAATGCGCTCTCGCTCTTCTGAGTTAACTTTGCTATGAGTTTATCATTTTATAATATTCAGAGCGTATGCCGATAAAATATGCACTCTTCTTACAACTCCTCAACTGCTTTCCTCGTTCGTGAGTTTGTATGCTGAGAAATTTTAAAGGAGCGACGTAGTGTTGATCATGGTATAATTATTTGACAAGGTAGCCGTGACAGTTTTTTGGCGATTGGTAGTTATCAAAAACAGCTAAAGAAGTTGTAGTAATTTTGACAACTACCCATCGCCACTCTTGAGAAAAAAGCCAGTCTACGCTACTACCTTGTCAGTAATTGTACCATGGTGTTGATGAGAGATGTTGAGTTTTCATCGCTCGTGAATTTTAAAATGATAAACTCATTGAATTGCTCTCTTCCATTTGATGCGAAACTTTAGTTAAGCACAAAATAAATTGAAAGGATTTACATAAATAATATTAAAGATTTTTCTTAATAATATATTTCATTACAAAAAATTAAAAAATCATTATATTTTATGAAATTATAAGAAACTAAGATAAATAAACGAAAAGGAACATTTTTAAAATTTACTAAGTACTTTATTATTTCATTAAAAAATACAAAAAGAGAACATCATAAAACACGTTTTTATTTTTAATTAACAAGAACACTCGAAATAAATGACCCAGCGCAAAAATTCTAATGAAATGAGTTTATCTTTGCAAAAACTTGCGAGTGAGAAGCAATAAATGAATAACAAAGAGAAGGCGTTGTTCAACTCAGTTTCATAATCTACGTTTCTCAGTTTCAGATCATAATCTACGAGCGAATAATATGAAGGAGCGAAGAAAAAGTTTTGATCGCTCTGAATATTAAACATAAGAGCGTTCAAGTTTTTTTTCTTCATGAATGAGGAAAACAAAGTGAATCGTTCGACAATTGAATAATATTGATGAGGATGAGTGTAATTTGTCTCTTCAATTAAGAGAGAGAAACCCTGCATAAAATCTTAGTAGTCACGTTGACTTCCATGGGAATTTCAGAAATAAAATCCGTTTATGCATTTCTAAGAACATCAATATTAAGCAAAATGAAACTTATTTTTATATATATATATAAAATAATTTAGATATTTAGTATTAACTATTGTATTTCACAGTGGTCTTTAAACTAAACAATTGAACAACATGCAAACTTAAGATGGCGACGATCGATGGTGCGCAAATACAAAAACCAATTTTTTTTTTAAAGATAAAAGAACCAAGTCAGGCGCCTTTTGCAAACAAGGTTTGGTTTTTGACCTGAAAAGAAAGGGATAGATTATTCAGAGGAATTGATTGGAACCATACATGAATTATTGATTAGTTGGTTTTTAGTTTTTCCATAATTCTTAAATGCAGGAAAGAACATAAAAAGTGAAAAGAACCATGCCCGAACCCGGATTCGAACCAGGGACCTCTGGGTTGACAGTCTAGCGCACTCTCCACTAGACTACAAATACGTCAAAATGTTTGATGTTACGGACAGCGTGATGATATCGCAAATCTATTGTTTTACCCTCTACCAACAACTTAAAAAAAACAAAAAAATGTTCCTTACTATTTTTTGGTATGTCAAATGTAATTTTATGTGACATATTGCCGGAAATTTTCTACAAAAATCCGATAATGAGGAAATTATGAGAATGAAACCTTTTACTGAGGGGTGTTTGCGGTCGCTGATTTTGTGCCCAAAATAAGCGTTTCAAACTTACAACTTATACTCGAATTCTTCAAAAAAAAGACACAGTTTCGATAGTATCGTAAGTATGGACGTAGAATTCCTTTTTATACAGTAATAGAGAAAAATTCTGGTTTTTTCATGTATATTCTTCAAAACTTTTTTAAAGTATTTCAACTTCTAAATAAAAATATTCAAAAACAAATTTGTTGTTGTCGTCCTTCTTTAAACTTATCTGATCTAAAAAGCTCACAATTAAATTCATGTAAAAATTTGTTTTGTTTTCTAAAAGGTTTTCGTGTGATATTTGTAGTGATGAATTTGTTGTTAATTTTTTATGATGGTTACAACTAAATGTAATTCAAAGTTACGTTTAATTAATGGAAATAAATATCGGAAAAATTTCAATTATTTATTTTTCCTGTAGTAAAGACCATTAACATACATAATATATATATCAAACGAAAAGTTTTTATAAAACATAACAAATTTTAACATGAATTTAATTGTGAACTTTTTAGATCAAGTAAGTTTGAAGAAGGCAACAACAACAATAAATTCGTTTTTGAATAATTTTTATTTAGAAGATGAAATGTCTTAAAATAGTTTTGAAAAATATAAATAAAAACACAAGAATTTTTCTCTATTACTGTATAAAAAGAAATTCTACATCTGTACTTACGATACTATCGAAACTGTGTCTTTTTTTTAAAATACAGTTGAAAGTTCTCTATATGACCTTGTTATTAATTATGTTGATTTTCTATGATTTAAAAATAAATTCTAAATGTTTGATTGTTTAAATCAAACTTGATTTAAAATACAAATTCTAGTTGTTTGATAGTTTAAAATCGTTTATTGAGCTTAAGGTCAAAGTTAGAACAATTAATTGTACTAACGAAGCTTTCCAAAGAAACAACAACAACGCTAGTGCACGCTTGTACGGGCATTACAAAGATTTCTGATGAAGCCTTTAGCACGGCCGAAATTGCAATAAAATCAGTTAGTGATTTTTTCCTTTTCATATTGAAAAAACTTTGTTGTTGTTGTTGTTGTTTCTTTGGAAAGATTCGTTAGTACAATTAATTGTCCTTTTTTATATACGTGGCTCAAACGCTTAATCGTACATACTCAACGTTTAACTTTCATATAATTTTTCAAAATGATAAATTTATTTAATTTAGGAAAAAATCATATTTTATTGATATTCAAAGTCTCATCTATTTTATCATGAACACAAATTATATTTATCCTCAGCATTTAATAAATAAGAAACAAAAAGAAAAAAAAGCACAAAATTCAAATCCAAACGAATAATCGTACAATTAATAGGCGGCGACAGGATCCCGTTATTTTATGAGCGTGTGGTCAAATTATGCAACAAATTCAACAATTAAGGCCCCTATTATGTATTACAACTCAACTTAAGTTGACTAGATTCAACTAATTTTTTTTCTCATAATTTATTACATACATTCCAGTTGAACTATGTTGTTTGAAAATTCTTAAAAGATTAAGGCAAACTACATGGTTCAACTAAAATAAATGTAATACGTTATATGAAAAAATTTAGTTGAATCTAGTCAACTTAAGTTGAGTTATTTTACATAATAGGGGCCTTATACTTCTGTTTTTAGTTTGTCACGAGTTTTGGAGTTATTAGGTTAGTTGATGCACAATGGCACCGTCAGGAAAACAATCAACCATAGCAGAACGTCAGCTCATTGTTAAATTGAAATCGGAGGGAAAAACTTTAAGAGAAATTGGAGATTTAGTGAATAGAACTCATTCAACAGTGCAATACATTATTAATAGATACAAAGATGACTCTTCCATTGCAAATAAAAGCCGCCTAGACCAAGGAAAAAAGATAAATGATCGTGAAGAACGCATAATTTTAAAAGAAGTTAGAAACAATCCTTTTGTTTCAGCGGTAGAAATTAATAAAATATTCAAAGAAAAGACAAATAAGGTGGTTTGTGATGAAACAATTCGTAATGTTTTGAAAAGAAATGAATATAATGGGCGAATAGTGCGAAAGAAGCCTTACATTAGTCCAAAAAACAAAAGCGCTCGCATGAAATTCGCTTATGAATATATAACCAAAGACATGGACTTCTGGAAAACGGTAAAATTTAGATATAATAGTGTTTATTTGTAATAACTCTATTGTTTAAAGGTTTTATACACGGATGAGAGCAAATTCAATTTGAAAGGCTCGGATGGAAAATGCTATGTTTGGCGGAAACCCAACACAGAGTTTCATTACAGAAATACAAAGGCTACTGTGAAGCATGGCGGCGGATCTGTGATGGTGTGGGGGTGTGTTTCAAGTGCCGGAGTTGGAAATATTCATTTTGTAGAAGGCAATATGGATAAATATCAATATCTTAACATCCTTAAAGCCAATGTCAAGCAAAGTGCCGAGCGCTTGGGCATATTAAACAATTTTGCTTTTTATCAGGATAACGATCCGAAACACACCTCCATGGTTGCGAAGATGTGGCTGATCTATAACTGCCCTAAATTGCTCAAAACACCCGCTCAATCACCTGATCTAAATATAATTGAACATGTTTGGGAGGAATTGGCTAGAAAATTAAAAGATAAGGTATTTCGGAATACGAACGAATTAAAGGAAGGTCTACAAGTCGAATGGAACAATATTTCACCAGCCGTATGCAAGAACTTGGTCGAGTCAATGCCAAGACGCTTAAATGCTGTAATAAAGGCTAAAGGATTGGCCACTAAATACTGACTAATGAGTTTTGTAATTTTATTTAAGAACATTTAATTTTGTACGATTATTCGTTTTGACATGAATTTTGTGGTTTCGTTTGATTTTGTTTCTTATAATTTTAATCCTGAGAATAAATATAATTTGTGATTGTTGTCAAATAGAGGAGACTTTGAATAAAAATAAAATATGCTTTTTTCTTAATGAAATAAATTTATCATTTCGAAAAATCGTAGCAATGTTTAACGTTAAGTATGTACGATTAAGCGTTTGAGCCACTGTATATCAAGATTCGAGTTTTAATTTATGTCATATTCGATTGATGCGTCGTTTATTTTTGTCTTTTCCCCTCTCTTTTTCACCCGTTTGCCAAAAAACTCTGAAATATGCATTAAATCAGTTGAGTTTCCGTTTATTGTTTAGTTTATTGTTGCAACTTAATAAAAACTATTTAAAGAAAGGGTTACAATTGTTTAACAACAAATAAAATTAATAAACAACTTAAAGTTTTCTATATGACCTTGTTATTTATTATGTTGATTTTCTTTGATTTAAATACAAATTCTAGTTGTTTGATAGTTTAAAATCGTTTATTGAGCTTTAAGTCAGGTAAGAACAATTAACAGCTCTAACTATTTAATCAAAAAGATCACTAATTAATCAGCTAGTGATTCCTTTCCTTTTCATATTGAAAATGTTGTTGTTGTTTCTTTGGAAAAAACTCGTTCGAGCAATTAATTGTTCTAACCTGACCTAAAGCTCAATTTTATTTGCAATTTCAACGATTTTAAAGTATCAAACAACTAGCATTTGTATCTAAAATCAAGAATGATTTAAACTATTAAACATTTAGAATTTGTATTAAATCATAGAAAATCAACATTAATATACAACTTAATAAATGGTACGCTTATATGAAACACACATTGCATAGTTTGCTGACAACGAAACGGTCCGCTAAGTTTTTAAAAGTGCACACCGTTTTCAACCAAGCCGATTGGCTATCTGAAAACAACAAAAAAATGAAAGCAACTGATGAGTATTTATATATGTATGTTTTACATACATATTAATAAGAAACAACAACAACAACAACAAAAGCAGCATAACAACGAACGACGTGATTACGAATCAAACAAGCAAACACAACAACAACAACAACAGCATAAGCAGCTACTGCAGCTAAGCAGCTTGTGCATTTCTCATACGAATATATGAATTTTTCATCTTCTTAGATTTTGCTATTTTATTAGATATTCGTTTTATTCCCAATAAAACTGATATTTTGGCATTTTTTTTTCTTTCTACGATGAATATTAAAGGCTGTCAAATATCACTTTGAAAAAATTCGTGAAAATGACCCCCATACAAACCGCGCAGTAAGACGTAATTCTACGTCAAAAATGATACATATTGCACCTATTACTTTGGGTTTCAATAATGGAAATTTTCACAGTATATATGTACTCATATGGATTGAATCTTACTTAAGCAATAGAACACAATCTATCTGTTATTTTTAAGCTTAAGAAATCACACGAGTTGCCTGCTACTTCAGGAGTACCTCAAGGAATTCATCTTGGGCCTCTCCTGTTTCTACTTTTTATAAACGATTTGCCATCTGTCATAATGCATTCCAGCATCTTAATGTTTGCTGACGTCGTCAAACTCTTCCTTTCTTTTAAAAATGATAATGACGCTTTATTTTTGCAAGCCGACATTGATCATCTTCATAACTAGTGCAAAACGAACCGTATGAACCTCAACATGAAGAAATGCAAGCATATGTCTTTCTCGCGCAAACCACCAATTAAATGTACCTCAAAAATTTGTGGTTATCCATTGGAGTCCTTAGATATTTTCAATGATCTTGGAGTTACAATGGATCCTAAACTACACTTTAATATTCATGTAAATAAAATAATAAATAGAGCAAATAGTATTTTAGGATTTATTAAAAGTTGGGCAAAAGAGTTTAATGATCCATTCATAACGAAAACCTTATTCACTTCCCTAGTGCGGCCTATCTTAGAATACGCTTCAGTTGTTTAGTGCCCACGATACAGTTGTTACATTGACGACATTGAATCAGTGCAGAAACAATTTCTTTTGTTTTGCTGAAGCTATCTTTATTGTAATACTGATTTTCACTTACCACCTTATGAATATCTGTTACAACTCTTAAATCTTCCTTCTTTAAAAAATCGGAGAATTATGATAAATGCTTGTTGGATTATAAAACTTTTACATGGTTATGTAAACAGTCCATATTTATTGAGTAAAATATATTTTAATATTCCTCTTCGTCCTAAAAGATCTTTCGAGTTACTCCACATGAACTTTTGTAGAACTAATTATTTGCAAAATGAACCTCTTAGAAGCTCTTGCGGTGATTTTAATTTTGTATCTGATGTTATATCCTTAAGTAAATCTATGGACTCAATCAAACATAAAATTATAGATTACCTGCAGTACCATCGTTGATTACGTTAATTTTTTTCAAACATATATCTGATGCATTTGGTGATTTGTAAACACATTAATATAGCAATCTAAATGGATAAATGGACCAAAGCGTAAAATGGAAAATGTTGCTGTATAAACATCTAAATAATCTGAATGGACCTAAACCTGGGATCTACAATTGCCTCATATCTTCATGATAAATGTGACTACATTTGTCGACGGTACCATGGTATCTTGGTGTATTTTTACCTCTTGAAACACTACGTAAGATCGATTTGTAATATATTAATATGAGTGGCCGATAAGACCTAGTTTGTCTTGATGCCTGCGTTCGCAAGTGGTTTTCTTTGTTTTATGAAAATTGGTTTGGTGTAGTTGACCTAGTTTGTCGGATAACCACCCTATCAAGCCAGGATCTCACCGGCTTCAGGAAGACAGAACGATATATATTATATATATACTTATTGGAGTTGTGTTTTATTGGGTATGAGACCTTGTTTGTCACACGACTCCGCCGTATACAAAAATTGTTGCTAACTTGACCTTGTTTGTCTTCAAAACGCAACCCTGCTATGCTGTCTGATATTATCGATTTTTACTTAACTTTTTTTTTATACTCTAATAAAATTATATACTTTAAGCAATTTATAAAAACTTTTGAGTTTGTTAATAATACATGATTTCAATCAAAATCATACTTTATATATTTGAATTGTATTAACTATCTTATTTAATAATTTTAAATTTGCTATAAAACCTGTTAAGGTTTAGCAATCAAGTAAATAAATAAAAATAATTTTTATTATTCATTATGCATATAATTTTAATAGTTGTTATCAATTTTATAGTTTAAACACTTCTGTACTAGGATCAGAAAAATCACTGCACTGAAGGGGTAAGTGCAGGGGCTTTCAAACCCGGCATCCCGAATCCCGAAATCCCGGAACCCAGAACCAATTTCTAGTCCCGGAATCCCGGGATTACAAGACTAAAATCCCAAAAATTTGGCATTTAGGGATTGAAAGCCCTAGTAGGTACTTACAGAGAGTTTTTATTTACTAGCGCTAACAAGAGTGCACTTAACTATAACTAGCGCTAACATTATTTAAAGGAGGTAACAGTTTGCTTATGTACATTAAGACACCTCACAAGAAAAAAATGTTCGAGTCGGGCTCAAAATAATCCTTGGTTTATGTTATGATGAATCCCCAAATATTTTGACTATAGCAGTATCCATACGTAAACTGGAATGGTTTGAATTAACCTTAAAAAAGCCAGTTTTTTTTGTAAAAACATTGGCTGGTGTGGTAGTTTAAAAAAAAACAAGCAAACAAACAAACAAACAAACAAAAAAAAACAAACAGAAATAATAGCAATGAAAAAGTTTTTTCAATCAGCATAAAAAATTATAAATTTTTGCATTCCGATTAACGAAAATAGTGTTGTTTTTAGTGCATTTTATTATTCTAAATTAGCTTCGTAAGCTTAATTATTTCTAATGTGATTCTCACTTTCAAGATATCGTTGGATAAGTTTTGAGTGCTTGCATTGATTCCTGGTCTGAATTGCTTAAGACAATTTATATTAAATCTAAATTAGTGATTTTAAAATAAAGACCTACTGAAAAAGTTTTAAAAAATAAAAAAAAATAAAAATAAAAATTATAAAGTTATTTAAATTTTGAAAGTTATGTGTGGAAATAATCTCAAAAATATGCATGAAAAACCGAATTTTTTTAATCCGACTGCAAACATTTACAATTTTTTCATTAATTTTTTTTCATAATTAATTTTTTGAAAACTACTACACCAGTCAATATTTTTACAATAAACTCAATTTTGAGAGGTTATTTTAAACCATTTCAGCTAACGGATGGCTATCGCTAGTGTTCAAATATTTTAGGAATAATCATAACATAAGCCAAGGATTATTTTGAGTAACCGACTTGAACAACCTTGTTTTTGTAGAGTATATGGCTTCTTAATATACATATCTTCATGTTGATATGTTGCTGACTAATATTTGATTTCTTTAACAAAATATTCGTATAATTTTCTGCAGATTACGTTTATGCTATACCCTCTGTCAATTTTCTTGACCCACCCTGGTTAAGACCCGTCTTGCATTTTAATCTATTTCCAATAAATTATACCTATATTATCAACATTAATTCCTCTTTGGTGAATTTTATTTTTTAAATTTTACATACATATTTGCAGCGTTGCATACGCTTTATCTTTTTAAGCCATCTATTAAACGCCGAATGTGAAATATCAACACCATTTCGAAGTGTCAACACAACAAACAAATTTGTCAAGATTCTGTAGATTGAAAACGTTACAAATTTAAAGCGATAAAATAAGGATTTGCCAAATAGATTTAAGCCCTCAAATAGAAAAAGTAAAGGAGGAAAAATTTCAATAAAATCGGTATCAGAATCGACAGCAAGAGTTACCGAGAAAAATAAAACGGTGTAAATGTCTTTGGAAGGCATAAAAAAAAAACAATTGTTGACAAGCGCAAATGTATGCAAACATGCAAACAAACACTGTGTTACCGCAGCAAATTCAAAAAAATAAACTCAAACACACGCACACACACATGCCTACACATACTCGTACATTCAGTGCAGGCTGCTTTTCTAGCAATTCTATTCGTAGTATTTCAGCATCACGAAAGGATTATCCTAGCAATGAAAATTTACACACACAGCCAAAGTGACAACATTTTCCTTTTATTGGCCATTAAATCGACTTAGCGCTTAGCGAGTGACTCCAAAACGGAACAGAATTCAATGCCAAAGGAGTTGAATATGCTAGCAAATGCCACGGCAAGGACACACTGAGTAGCAGTACTAGTAAAATAAGTACGATTACTTGTAGATTGCTGCAGTGTACAGAGGTGTTTATTGAATTTGTTACACCCGGTGACCCTTTAAACTCAAACCATACACAGACACCCACACACACTCACACACACAAAGCCACACAACAATACTTTGTTAAGAGAGCGATGGCAAAAATGTATTTACTGTGGTGAGCCAGAAAAGCGCGGCAAAAGCTTCAAAATCCTTTGACAAACAAGTTAAAAAATAATAATAATTTGTTTTCGATTTTATGACGATGAGTAGAATTTATTTAGCTCATAAGATGGCGGGCGAAAGCAATAAAGTATTTGCATGGCTTATTTCTAAAGTTTTTGAGTAAAAATAGAGTTTGAGTGGTTTTTAAATTGCGGTTTAAAAAGAATTTATGTTATCAAAAGGATATGAATTGCTTTATGGAATGTGCTGAAATTTTATGGTTTTCATTAAATTATTACAAGATTACAAACCATACGAGTATAGTGCTTACGCTGAACTTTGGAGGCCTTCCAAAATATGAAGTAGTCAATGTCTATGTTTTTACTCTTTCTTCTAAATTCGAAAGGAAGCTACTAATGTAGGTAATAAACTTAATACACACAAACACACACTCACCAAAAATTACTTAATTCACAAACACACTAACTCTTGTCACAATACAACTCAA
The DNA here is from genome assembly GCA_963920525.1 of Dichetophora obliterata. Taxonomy (NCBI): domain Eukaryota; kingdom Metazoa; phylum Arthropoda; class Insecta; order Diptera; family Sciomyzidae; genus Dichetophora; species Dichetophora obliterata. The sequence goes on along the minus strand of OY986435.1, from coordinate 242,766,161 downwards.
TGGTGGTGAACACGTAAGGACCACAAAAGCCAAGCATTACGTTTTTTGGATATTGATCAAGAAACATTTCAATTCAAGACGCGTGTTTCGGTCAAATGCATTTGGCATGGTAAAAAGTGCATTTTTATGCCTTGCTGACAAGTTAAAGGAAATGTCACAAAATTCTGACAGTTCGGCGTACTCTCAAAAATGAAGTTAAGAAATATCATAAATTAAAGGAAAAATATTTCGCAGCAAAATTTAAGTAAAAATTTCTTAATTTTTAGCAACAGCGATAATCGTAGTTAAGACAACGAAAAACAAACAAAAAAATTACACTTGCCTACATACACCAATTAATGTTAAATTAATTGCCGCAAAGTGATTTCCGTTAACGCACCAACACACATGAACCCAGAAATGCACTCAAATGAAGCCACAAATAAATTGCATACATCTATAAATTCGAATGTAGTAACACAAACAAAAGCTTCGAACAGCGGTGCCAAAGGACTCAGGAAAAGTCACAACAACTTTCGACGGGCGACTTCGTGTTGCAATTGCATTACATTGTGCCACATGCTGCCATCAGTATTGGCAACATTTTTAATGTTGTAATGCAAATTGCGTGCAATAATGTAATTGCCGCTAATTATGCGAAGCAGTGCATTGATAAGGTGGCTGGCCAGCTGCTAGACACACACTTAAATCCACTTCGAATGCATTGTTACTTCAGTGTTTTTTTACTGCTGCTATAATCACGGCCACCAAATTATATACACTTTGGTCCTCCATTAAAACTTTTATTTTTGTTTCCATTTTTTTTTAACTGCAACTACGTCTGTGAGGAAATGCAATGCTTTCCGAGGTCATAAGTCACTTTAATGGCAAATCGATGGAGTGCCTGCAATAGCGAACGGTGCAACACGTTGACATTAAATGCATGTACCGCAGCATCAAAAGCTAGCTAGATGCTGGCAGTCAGGTTAACGAGATGGCAGCTGGAGTGGGCGGTGAGAAATGAGGCACCGTTAATGGTGTTAAATTGTCCGACAAGTTAATGTGGTAAAGCATAAATATTGTCAATGATAAAAATCAAAATATTTACTCACCTGAGTCAGCATTCTGGTAAAATTCATAAATGCGAATGTTAAATTGTTTGAGTTTGCACTGGTTTCAACAAAAGGATTTTTAATGTAATAAAAATTATTGTTGTTTTTTACTTAAATTCACTAATTAAGAAAACAAAATTCATAACCAAATTCATGCTTAGTCATTTTATGCTGAAAACATTATGTTTTTGACGCTTTAAACTTACTTAAACTATTCGGGTTAAGTACCTACGAAAAAAAAATCGAGATATTAACGCGTAGTGATAGTAAGAACACAATGCGAAAACTAATATAATATTATTTTTTAAAAGCCGATATATTTGTGAGCAACCGCAGGTCGGTCGGATACATAAATGTAAGGAGACGATTTTTCCATCTTCCTAGTCCTTGCAGATTCTACAGTAGTCATTTGTGATAAATTGTAATCTATTGGCGTAGAAGTCGTAGCTTGAACAACAGCCAGCATGGCTAGATCTAGTCTTCCAAGAAAGAGAAAAGCTCTTAATTGCCTTAGTTTAAAAATAGGCTAGACAAAAAAATATAGAGAATTCAGACCGTTTGATGTTAGCTTTCGATGTGTTTAAACTTTCAGTAGAAACTTGAGAGTACTTCTGAACCAGTAATGTTACCACGCCACGACACCATTTTTAGAAAGCTCGTCTGAGATTTATCTCAAAAATCAACGCATGGAGCTTTTGACTTGGAATTCGGGAAGAAAAATTTTAACATAATGGCTTAAAATGCAGCTCATAAACTAGGGTATCTGTTAGATTGTCAAATGTTTCTCATTACTTTACTATTTTCTACTTTGTTAATTTCAATCAAGCGAGGCTTATACATTTATGTTTTACTTGAATTCAATATTTGATTTTTCTCAAATAAAATATTCATTCCGAAAATTGGTTTCAACAAAGAACATCGTTTTAAATAAAACTACAGGTTATAGTCCCAGGACTCTTAAACTGCGCAACAGAAAAATATTAGAGAACACGGAAATGTAAAAGATGGCGACAGGAACGATGAGCTATACCAACGTAAAAATTGAAGCACTTGGAAAGGAAAATTTCGATACGTGGAAAATCCAAGTCGAAGCCTTGCTCATAAAAAATGGAGCGTGGGCATATGTATGCGGAAAATGTGTGAAACCAGACGGACCACAAGAAAAAATTGCTGAATGGGAGTCCGAAGACGCAAAAGCGCGATCAGATTTGATTTTATCAATCTCTCCTACAGAGCTGAAGCAAATTAAGAATTGCACCACATCTAAGGACATCTGGGACAAACTGCACAACATTTTTCAGTCAAAGGGACCCGCACGTAAAGTGATGTTACTGAAATCGCTCATTTTGATGAAAATGCAAAATGGCGAAGATATGCGGGACCATGTTAATAAATTCTTCAACGTTGTCGATAAAATAAACGAAATGGATTTAGAAGTCGTTGATGAATTATTGACGGTACTTCTGCTATATAGTATCCCAGATGAATATGAGCCTTTTCGAATCGCAATTGAAACCCAAGAAAAGTTACCAAGTCCAGAAGCGCTAAAAGTAAAACTTTTAGAGGAATATGAAGCCCGAAAGCGGAACGTCACAGACGCAATCCCAGGTGCAATGCTTGTGCACAAGAACGGTAACAAAAGCCACAAATCATTTAAGAAGGCAAACAAAAATGAACGCTTCAAGTACAACTGTCACTCCTGTGGAAAATTAGGACACAAAGCAAAGGATTGCCGATCCAAAAACTTCAATGATGCCAAGCATAAGCAAAACGAAGACAAATCTCGTGAATCCAGCAGAAAAGCCGAAGTGGCACTAAGAGCAAACAATGAACGCAATAACAAATGGTGTTTGGACTCTGGTGCTTCGTCACATATGTGTTCAGAAAGGGAAAAATTTGTCGAAATTAAGGCCCCGAAATCATGCGTCTTGAACTTGGCAAACAATGAGTCGACGAAAATCGAAGGTTCTGGCATCGTGAAGCTGAACAGCAAGAATGGCGTCGTTGCAAGACTAGAAGAAACTCTCTTCGTCCCCGATCTTCGTTCAAATCTCCTCTCAGTTTCAAAAATTACTGAGAATGGGTACGAAATCAATTTCACAAGAAACGAAGCAGTAATAAGACATGAAGAAACCGGAGAAATATTGATGACAGCACACCGCAGAAAGGATCTCTATTATGTAGAAGAACTTGCTGAAGATTGCAGTGTAGCAGTTCCATCGCCCTTGCAAGATTGGCACGAACGGTTTGGACACCTGAACGAAAAAGATCTAAAGGACATTATAAGGAATAAGAAAGTGGCTGGCGTTAGCATCAATGTTAGTGAGAATATTCCTGCTTGCGAAATATGTATAAAGGGGAAGCAAACACAGAAATCGTTTCCAAAGTCTACGTCACAGTCTGCTGACATTTTAGAGCTCATACACACAGATGTATGCGGCCCGATGCGAGTTAGTTCTCTTGGAGGCTCCCGATATTTCGTGACCTTTATTGATGATAAGACGAGATGGTGCGAGATTTATTGCTTAAAGAAGAAGAGCGAAGTTACGGAAAAATTCATGGAATATAAAAATATGGTCGAGAAGAAAACTGAACGAAAAATCAAGACCATAAGATCGGACAACGGAACCGAATATACGAACAACATCATGCAGAATTTTTTAAAGAACGAAGGCATCAAGCATGAATTCACCGTCGAGTATACACCTCAACAAAATGGAACTGCAGAGAGGAAAAACCGTACACTGGTAGAAATGGCCAGATGTATGCTGATCCAGTCAGGCTTACCTCCAAGTTTCTGGGCTGAAGCCATCTCCACAGCAAACCATATCCGCAACAGATGTCCATCGAAAAGTTTGCTCGGTGAAACACCATTTAAGTTGTGGACCGGAAGAATTCCTGTGGTTGCCTATTTCCAAAAATTTGGAACTACGGCTTATATGCTTGATAAAACCAAAAGCAAGGGGAAGTTCGAACCGAAGTCACAGAAATGCATTTTCATTGGATATTCTACGGAGTCAAAAGCATATAGGCTCTGGAACCCTGATACACGGAAAATAGTTCGAAGCAGAGACGTCATATTTAACAACACGTACCAACCATATGCGTTTGAAGAATTCATTGACGAAGGATTTCTTGAAAACACTCCAGAACGTAACATCGAAATAGAAGCAGAAATTGTTCGGATTTCTCCCGAAAAAGATAAAAATCAGAAAATGATAAATAGCGAAGAAATCTTAAATGAAGATGTCACAGAAGAAAATGAAGAAGAAGAATATAGTACACCGCAAATATGGAAAAGGGCACCAGGAAGACCGAAGAAGATACTAACTGGTAAGAAGGGAAGACCCAGGAAGCTCTTCAACACACTACAGATGAACGCCGAATTCCCGATTGATAACGACGAAGAGGATCCAGTAGCAAGTATGATAACTGAAAACGATCCGCAAACAACATTAGAAGCTTTTCGCAGTCCAGAAGCTGAAGAGTGGAAGCAAGCGATGAGAGACGAATACGCAGCCCTGAAGAGAAACGGCACCTGGAAGGTTGTCGAGCGTCCACAGGACAAGAAAATTGTTGAATCGAGATGGATATTGCGTACAAAATACAAGGTCGATGGCTCAATCGATCGACGAAAGGCAAGGTTAGTGGCGAAAGGGTTTACGCAGAAACCTGGAATTGACTACACGGATACATTTTCACCAGTAGCGAGAATTGGATCTATTAGACTGGTAATGGCGCTCGCCGTGGAACTTAATCTGGAAGTGCATCAGCTAGATTTTGTAAGCGCATATCTAAACGGCGACATTGAAGAAGAAATTTACATGCGAACGCCACATGAATTCATCAATATCTTAAATAAAGAAGAGTTTCAAGAGTATTCTGGAAATAAAGTTTGCTTAATCAAGAAAGCACTTTATGGACTGAAACAGTCTGGAAGGCAATGGTATAAAAAGCTGGACGAGAAATTGAAGCAGATTAGTATGCAGCCGCTAAGTTCGGATCCTTGCGTATACTACTACCAAGAAAGAGAGGACATCATGATTATTACGATCTACGTCGACGATTTAATATTGGCATCGAACAACAAGACAATGATTAATCAATTAAAATCGGACTTAGCACAATCTTTCGAGATGAAGGACTTAGGTTTGCTCAACTTTTGTCTTGGAATCGAATTTAAGCAAAACCATGTCAACGAAATCACCATGTCACAACCGAAGTACGTAAAAAATATATTGAGCCGTTTCAACATGAAAGACTGCAAGCCAGTTGCAACTCCGATGGATACGAATCAGAAGCTATCGACGAGTATGCGTCCGAAAACCGAAGAGGAAAAGATAGAAGCTCAAAAGTTACCGTATCAAAATCTAGTAGGATCCTTGATGTACTTGGCCGTCTCAAGTCGTCCTGACATAGCTCACGCAGTGAGTGTGCTTAGCCAATATAACTCAAATTACGGAAAGCAACACTGGGTAGCCGCAAAACGAGTATTGCGCTATTTGAAAGGAACAGAAAATCTCGGATTGATGTTCCAGAAAACAGGAAAACATCTTGTGGGATATGCTGATGCGGACTGGGCTGCAAATATCGATGATAGAAGATCGTACACTGGGTACGTTTTCAAATTAGCGAATGCTGCAATCACCTGGGAATCTCGCAAGCAGAAGACAGTTGCAATGTCAAGCACTGAAGCAGAGTACATGTCCTTGTCCGAATCAACGAAAGAAGCAATTTACTTGAGACGTTTTCTATCTGAAATTCTCGGTCCACAGAAATCAGTAACGATCTATAATGACAACCAAGGTGCTAGACTACTTAGTAAGAATCCAATTTTTCACAATCGTACAAAACATGTAGACATACGCCACCACTTTGTGCGAGAAGCAGTAGAAAAGCAAGAAGTCAAAATTGAATATCTTCCGACTGAAGAAATGCCAGCGGACATATTAACCAAGGGATTGGCAACACCAAAACATTCCAAGTTTATACAGAAGATGGGAATGCAATTAATTCATAATCAGGAAAATTAATATTTCATAAGGATGTATTAAGTAATGTTAAATATCATTTGAGGGGAAGTGTTAGATTGTCAAATGTTTCTCATTACTTTACTATTTTCTACTTTGTTAATTTCAATCAAGCGAGGCTTATACATTTATGTTTTACTTGAATTCAATATTTGATTTTTCTCAAATAAAATATTCATTCCGAAAATTGGTTTCAACAAAGAACATCGTTTTAAATAAAACTACAGTATCCCATCCCGGGATCCCGGACTTTTCTCAATCCTGGGATTGCAAGGCCTAAAATTGTTGGGATCCCGGGATTGCCTCAAATACAAACAAATTGCAAAATATTCCAACAAAAAATTCAATTAGGAAAAAATTTATGTGATTTTAAAAAATTTTTAAATAAATATCTTTCTAAAATTATCTGTATAAAAGAACACAATGGGTATAACTAATAGTCGTTTAATGTCGACTGTAAACTTTATTTGACAATAATTTCTATGGAAATAAAGTGATAAATATAAAAAATAGGCCTTTCTTGAACTAACTGTACAAAATATTACAAAATACTAACTTAGAACAACTTAAATGTAGCCTTAAAATATTAGGAAAAACTTCCTTAAACAAACTGTGGAAAATATCACAAAATTATTAAACTATTTTATATATTTAAAATAATTTTATGAACCTTCTGAATGATCTCATTTACTTCTTATTTTTTTTTTAAAGGAATGATCTTTGTTTTTTGGAAGTGAACAATAAATATTATCCAAATATTTAATCGAAACTGTGTTTTTTAGTATTTTAAAATTTTCTGTGTTGTAGAACAAAAAATAACCACTTTGAAATTTCATATTACGTCGATAAAAAAAAATTGGTTTCTAAGGTTTGTCAAACACGGAATCAGTCCCGGGATTGCCGAATCATCCCGAAATTGGATGCCCTATTTTAAGCATTTGACTTTCTCGAGGGGCAGAGATAACTTTGTAGTTTATGAAAAAAATTTTGGAAATTGTTTTACTATGATGTAAATTTAAACAAAGCTGTTATAAAGAAAATTATGGTTTCAATGTAAGGCCAAAAGATAAATGTAAGAGTTCAACCAATAAAAGATCCATTTCAAGTAAGCTTTCAATCTTTTAAGTACTTAAGAGCAGGGACCGTAACGGTTATAATTTTTTTCAAATAAATCAACATATAATCGTTATTTTTTGGCTGATTTCATTTCGATCAAAAATAAAAATTTAAATTTGACTTTTAGTTTTTCGATCGAAAATGTAAGTTAAAATTTCATTTTTATTTTTTTGATCAAAAATAAAAGTTAAAATTTCACTTTTATTTTTTCGATCAAAAATAACAGTTAATTTTTTTTTTTATTTTTTTGATCAAAAATAAAAGATAAAATCAGTTTTGATCAATTTTAATCAAAAATATAAGTTAAAATTTTATTTGTATTTTTCCGATCAAAAATAGAGATTAAAAATTTGAGAGATCTATTTCTTGTTAACTATTATAATAGTTGAAATTTTCCAAACAATTAAAAGAGCACATTTTTTATTCTTTTACACCTATGTTCGTAAAATTTTTGCACGGAGAAAAAAACATTGCTATCGATCTTCATATCGTTGCAATTCATCGCTTAGTTGCTTATCATTATTGCACATTCTGTTTTCATTTATTTCGCAAACGACTGGAACAGCGACTGCGAGCAGATGATATATGAATTAATATATGACTTTTACTTTTGATTGAAAAAATAAAAGTCAAATTTTAACTGTTATTTGTTATCGAAAAAATATAAGTTTAATTTTTACTTTTATTTTTGATCAAAAAATTCAAATCAAATTTAAACTTTTATATTTGATCAAAAAAATAAAAGTCAAGTTTAAACCTTTTTTTTGATCGAAATAAAATTGGTCAAAAAATAACGAGTATTTATTGACTTTTTAAAACAATCAGAAAAATTAAAATCATTAACGATTATTATTCCTTAGCTCACAAGCATCACAATGCTATATTCCAACATCGAATAGACTTACTCTTTCCATCTGACTTTTTGAATAGAAATTTCGAAAATAACTGTTATTGTCGGTCCCTGCTTAAGAGAAATGTTATTGAATTATAGTAACAAATATTAACAAAAATTTAATGTCTGCACTGCAAAAACTATATATTTTTTTTAAAATTCTACATTAACTACATTCACTAATTGTAAAGTGAAATGGTATTTCTCAAAAAAAGTATTCAGATTTATGATAACATTGCAATTTTTGGCATTAAAACGGCATGTTTTGTGATATTACTTACAGCGAAATCTTTTTTCATTTATTAATGATGCTACGACGTGATTAGGTTATGCAAAACCGGTTCGAATTATGCGGTTTTTTTAAAAATAGCAAATTTCGAATAATTCGAAAACCGGTTTTTTTGGCTCGAATTATTCGACTGCTCGAAAAGTCAAGAAATGTATAAATCTGCAACATAAAATTATTTTTAAACAACTTTTTTTTTTATTTGACATTTCACCAACATTGCTAACATTTCTTATATCTGGTTTTATTTCATTTTGTGAAAACAGCATTTACAAGCGGCTGCCGTATTTAATGTAAGTTAAAAACGATTTTTATTTAATAATGCATTCTGTTTCAAAAGCTATACAATTCAAGCTCCCAAGAATTTTTGAAAGGAAATAACCCAAAATTTCTTAATTGAAGACTCTAAGCTTTTCGAAAAATTTAAAAAAAAAATTTAAATTAAATAGATAATTTGCTTAACGCAGTGTTGACAATAAGTCTCACATCTATTATAAGAGAAGGTGTTTTTTTAGTCTCTCATTTTATAAAAAATACGGGCAAAAACCGTCTAAAAGCTAAACACTTAAATTTTATTTTAAGGTATTACTTTTAAACAAATCATTAAGTACATATTATTTTAATAACATAAGTAGCTTTATTTATTTTTTAAAATTAATTTGTTATTTTTGTTAAATAAAAACTGCACAGATATATCATATGTAGGCAAAAAAGTCAAAAATTTGTTTAATTAGAAAATTAATAGAATCTGATAGAATTATTCGAAAACCGGTTTTGTACAAATTGTACTAATCGAGACCGGTTTTTTTATAATGTCGAATAGTTGCATACCCTAGACGTGATCAGTGTTGCTGATTTGTGAAACTCTGAAAAATAACAACGACCTTGATTTTGCTTCGAGTAAGTTACAGAAAAAAAATTTTTTTTGGCTAGTAATAACTACCAATATAAAAGATATGTTTAAAAAAAGACTTAATATGATAAAATATTAATGTAGAAAAGGCGTAACTCAATTTGTTGTTTCTTTACAGGAATTTAAAGGAAAAAACTGAATTAAATCTGAAAATACTTTGGATATTAAAAACTTTTTAAATGCAGTTTTTATATAAAATAGGCTACATTTTGCAATCATAGCGCACTGATTTTTTAAGGGAGCTTTTTTGATAGTGATCTACTAGAATATGTTGAAAACGCGATTTCGAAGAAAAAATACGAGTTACGCCTTTTCTATATTAAGCCATCGATACATTTTTTTTTTAAATAAATTTTTATTTACAATCTGTCGATTTGACAATGGGTAAATGCGATGGATTAGTAAAAATTGCATGTACAGCAGCACTCCATTAAGTGCCACTAAATAATATATGTGACCTTCTCCGAGAAAAGGGACCTAGTGTGTGAAAATGAAGTTTTGAGAAAAACGCATTTAAAGTTTCATAACGCATTTTTATCGATTTTCCCAAGTACGTTTGTTACGTTTTTATGGGGTAAATATATTTTTATCAGAAATCTAACTCATTTCATTTTATTCTACACCTTTTTAGGTACCAGAATCCACTCTTAAGTACAAACCCGTTTTTTGACACACTAGGTCCCTTTTCTCGGATTGTCACATATACAATGCAAATGTATTGAATTATATTAAGTTAAAATAAGAAAATTATAATGAAAAATAAAAATAAAATTTCTATCTAGAATATGTTGTCTTCTCAATCGTCTGATGTCATCGGTTTCATCAAGCAAGGAAATTGCCAGAGGATTACAAGGGTTACTTAATCTTTCGATATATGTTTGAGAATATTTTTGGATTACTGTCTTTATTTCTGTAGAATCTGTATCTCTATATTCAACGCGGTTGGAGACAAATCAGTGTGCGTTCACTATTCGTCTTATTGTTTTTGGCTGGTATCTTTGAAGTATCTCAATGTTTGATTTACTGGCCGTTCCACAGAGCTGAATGCCATATGTCCAGACAGGTTTCAGTATAGCTTTGTAGAGTCTTATTTGTTTTCTAAATTGAGTTTGACTTGTGTCCAAGTAGCCAGTAAAGTTTTTTTCTTTTAATGTTGAGGTGACCCCTTTTGACTTTTATATGCTCCTTCCAGGTGAGACGTCGATCAATGTATATGCCGAGGTATTTCGCATGATTACTTTGCGGTATTAAGGAACCATTAATGAAGACTGGTGGACAGGTTTGCCGTCTTAGTGTATAAGTTACATGTACTGATTTTCCAGAGATAACTTTGATGTTCCACTTTGTAAACCATTTTTAAATTTTATTTAAAGCATTTTCTAGACAAGCTGATGCATCGATCGGAGTCTCGTTTAAGGCAATTAATGAGGTGTCGCCAGCGTAAGTGCCACCATTATTTCATCGGAGACTGGCATATAAGACGTATAAACCCTATATAGGATTGGTCTCAAAACACTACCTTGGGGAATGCCCGCTTTTATAGTGTATATTTTTTAAGTTTCTTCTTTAACTTTCACATAGAAATGTCGATAAACAAAGTATGACTTCAGTAAGAAGTAGAAAGGAGCAGGTACAAGTTTTTTGATTTTAAATAGTAAGCCATCATGCCATACTCTATCAAATGCTTGTTGTACATCCAAAAAAGCTGCGGAACAATACATTTTCTTTTCTAAAGTATCTGTGATAACTTTTGCTACACGATGACACTGTTCGGGGATTCCGTGCTTCTGACGAAATCCAAACTGGTGATCCGGAATTGTGTTTCTACTTTCCAATCATCGATGCATAAATTGCTTTATTAAAGAAATATATGCCAAACCGACATCGGATATATTTTCTCTAAAATCGTTACATTTTGGCCAAATATCTGATCATCGGATTCAATACCGAAAACCGTTACAAATCCGATATATCGGACTAAATGACAGCACTGGACATTATATATTTCGTTGACCCTGCATAACTCCTTCGGGTGTTCAAAACCAGTGGCATTCATATTTGGCTCAACGGGTAAATTGTAATTTTCTGTACAGATTAGTAAGGTTCTTTGGCAAAGGAAGAACGAAAGTCATGTTGTAGCATATGTCGTGAATAGGGTTCAGCATACTCTTTGCCCATGCGTTGCAGATTCTAAGCACTTGCCACTGCTGTCTCAGGCGAATTTACCCACATCGGCCACTACAACTTCTTTGTTCTTATTCTTATGCGATAATTGGTAACGGCGTTATCGTGCAAGTCGACGCCACCAATTTCTTGATTATATTTGTTGATTTATTTCTGTTGCAAAATTTTCTCTTTTCTACGGCTTGTTTTGCTTCATCTTTTGACCTCAGCCTCTGGCTTTATACCTACGTAGTTGTAGTAAGCATTATCTTGCTAACGCATTCTTCAGCATTATCTTGCTACCGAACATAGGTGTTATTATTTATACGGTTGTAGCAGTAATCATATAAGCCCTTCGCCAAACTTCGTTCAGTGTAAACAAATTTTCAACACATTTCAATCGATTAGACTGGATTGTCCCAGTGGACCGAAACTTGTTTACACTGAATGAAGTTTGGCGAAGGGCTCATATGATTACTGCTACAACCGTATAAATAATAACACCTATGTTCGTTAGCAAGATAATGCTGAAGTGACACCACGTTTACAAATTTTACAAATTAAGCAAAACAAGCCGTAGAAAAGAGAAAATTTTGCAACAGAAATAAATCAACAAATATATATTTTTGATCCAAAAAATAAAAGTTAAAATTTTTGATCAAAAATTTAGGTAAAAATTTTACTTTTATTTTTTCGATCAAAAGTAAAAGTCATATTTCAATTCCTATATCATCTGAAAATGAAAAAAGAATGTGCAATAATAAACAACTAAGCGATGCAATGCAACGATATGAAGATCGATAGCAATGTTTTTATCTCTGTGCAAAAATGTTACGAATAAACTAGGACTTAATAATCTCATAATTGTTGATTAGTGATGTGGTGAAGAATTGACGGATCAAAAAAGTTTTGTTGCCAATTATTTGTCTCTGCGTGTTATGCCCTAATAATATTATTTTATTCAATCACCTATTGAGTTAAATAAACGTCGGAAATTTGCGAAGAAAAGATGTGTTCAGTAACCATAAGCAAATCTGTTTAATGAGTGTGATTCATTGTGAATATGATAATTTTGACAAAAAGAAGAGCATTCTGTCAAATCCCGCCTAAAAGCTAATGCAATGGCTGCAAGCAAGAACAAAATTATCATTAATTCTATTGTAGCTGAGTGGCAGTCGATTTATATATCTATGTATTAGTCTGTGTTTAACAAAATATGAACAAAGTTATTTGTTTTGGTAACAAGTTTTACAAATGTATGTGAAAGAAACGAAGCATTACAAATAGGTTGCTCACTTCAACTCGTCGGAAATTTCCAATTTCTGAAATTTCAGCATTAATACCCCTAATAGCATACCCCTAATAATAAACACTAATATTAGTTGATATCTGGTATTTCTATAGAGGTGCTCACCCGTGTTCAAATGATTGAAGTATATCGCAATTTTTAACTCTCTTTTACTCTCACTAAGAACTTTGATTTATTCCCAGCAGCGAAAGGAAATAGTACGAAGCTAGTTCCAAACTAGCTCTTAAGTGTCAGTAACTAGTTCCGCGCAAAACCCCAGGCAATGCTTTCTACTGTCGCATTTAACATGGTGATGTCCTAGGAGGGAGTCAATTGACTTCCTTCTTGGGTGGATAGAGTCGGAAAGGTAACTAGTTTCTTTACTAGCCACTGTGTGGCTGTATATTCGCAAGTTACTTAATCGGGTGCAAAACGTCAGAAAGGTAACCACTTTCTTTGTTACCCTTTGTGTGGCAGTATATTCACTAGTTACCTAAACGTGTGCAAACCGTCAGAAAGGTAACTACTTTCTTTATTACCCACTCTGTAGTGGAATTTCCCCTAGTTATCTAAATAAGAGTATATATGTATAGCACAGTTAAAATGTAAGAAAAAGAAAATCAATTTTATTTCAGTTCATAAAAAAGTTTAAGGTTATTTTGTTAAACATTCATGAATTTATAATAAATAAACCGGAAAGGTTTTCATTTCAGGTTTTTACTAGGTTATAGTATTCTGGTGCTATACCTGGTTCTTCGGAAAGCTTGGTTTACAATAGAATCTGTTTTAAATAACGTTTTGTAAGTATTTAAAAGTAGATTTGAATATAATTTATTTTTTAACCTATTAGAGCACCATAAAAATTTGTAATGTCTTTTTAAGACTTTTTTCCATGTATGCCATACAAATTATAAGCCATAATGACAATGGGTCTGAAAATAAAAAAATGTATTAACATTTATTAATTAGCAGCTTCATTTGCTTCCACGATAGCCTGGACTCCTCCGCGAGCATTTTCGTTTTAATTTTTTTTTTACTTTCATTATTTTCCCTGTCAATTTCAAATAATTTCTTTAAATATTTTTTCCTTTCCTTCTTAATTTGTCTCCTTAGCTGCCTTTTACCACTGTTTTTCAGAATGTATTATACCTTTGATTCTTTTATTAAAATATTTAATAACAATACAAAATATTATGTCGAACCTATTTATATTATATTTATATTTATTTGCTTATTAGAATTAAATTATTTGCTTTTTTTTGGTGCACACACGATGAATTTAAAATGTCAACTGAGCAAAACAACCGGCGAAATGAAAATCGAACGAAGAAGCCAAAACGGTATTTTTTCGATGTCTCTGTTATGCACGTGTTCAAGTTCAGTGGTCAGCATAAGTATGTTGATAACTATTCAGTACACATGACCTGAGTAGTTGTCAAAGTAATTATGTTCAACACTGTACTTGACAGCGTGCATAGCAGAGACAACGAAAAAGTCCCGTTTTGGGTTTCGCAGAAACGAGGAAAAATAAATCAATGATTGACAAACTATCGCTATTTACTTTCTGACCGCTTAGATACAGTAAAGTATATAGTAACTGCTCTACTTACTTACTCTTAATGGACAAAAATGTAACTACTTCTTTTGGAGTTAGAACTAGAACTAGTTCAATGGGTACCAATTGTCTCTTTGGCCGCTGCTGGGTTCCTGCTCAAGAATGAAATAATAGAAAGATTGCGCTGAAGACAAGTACAACAAAATTGTCGTTCTGCGTATGTACGTCATAATATCGTAGCATACGATTTCTTCTTTTCTACACAGAATTGAAAATAGCATGCAGTTTAGTTTGTATCGTTAGAATAAAAGAAGTGAGAAGCAATTTATTGGAACAAGAAGAAGGTACATTTATTTAGTACTCCTTTGCAAACATTGTTTATACTTTTATTTTATTGTAGCCAGTAAGCAGCTTAGTCAAAACAAAAAAATTTGTATGAGAAACCAGCTTCAGTGAGCATTATTGCTCGATTTGGATTTTATTAAAACGTTTATGACGAGTTGAATTGTTGTAGTTTCAACATTCCCAAACATTTTATTTCCATAAATTTAAATACAGAAATTAAAATACAGAAAGGACATGATAGTTCCAAGTTTTTAAATAAAAAAACAAATTTTGTTAAGTCAATATATTTTTGTATTTTCGTTTTCGTATTTTTGCAAACATACGTGTTCTGAAAAATATTTTTTGCTACTGTAACCGCAATTACCAACTACTTTCTTCTTTCGCAATTTTAATAATTTTTCTAAAAAACAATATATTTTCGGTTACTAAATAACGCCCTAATAATTTAAAATAATTAAAATTAAAACCTTATCTTAAAATAAAAAAACTGAATTACTCACTTCATTTTATAAATTTTAAGTTAAGAACTCGCAAATATACTTCGATAAATACACAATCAAATAAAATACAACCAATAAATAAAAAACAATCAAAGAAATTAAATATTGTGACGTTTTCTATCGAACAGTTGTTTGCTATACTCGATTAGTAGCAGTCTATCTCTTATTCTATCATTCTTGATTCCTGCTCACACATAATTTTCTGATTAAAAGACTAATGCAGGCATTTATTACTTTTCAGCATACCTCTATTATTTTGTAAATTAATATCGTTTTGTTGTTAATTATTTTTGGGGTTTGTGTCCTTTTTAGAAATAGTTCTACTAAACAACAGATAAGTAATAAAATGCAATCCTTTGACTGGTTGACGCATGTCTGGAGCTCAATCAAAATTTTGACTGATTCGATGAAGTGCTTGATTTTCACTCTAATAGAGAGCTAATTTTTTATATAGGACAAGTTTTATATAAATAAATTAATTCAATCATTTGAAAGATGTGTGAACACCTACAATATCATTATAAAACTACACCATGTTCGTTTGGCACCATTAAACTATAATAATTTTTCTTTAAGCTATATAAACTATCAGCCTTCAGTTACTGATAAATATTTGAAATTTCAATTAGTTGATAAACAGAACCATTTAGTTTAATGAGTAGCGATGAGAGTATATTTGATTTTATGAGATGCGGCTTTCATAAAACAGCGCATCCATGAATGCCTTGAATTTTAGTCCGTTCTCTAATGTTTCATTGTCGATAATTACGAGAGCACTTCTGGTTTAATATATATAATACGGTTGTGTGTGTCGAGGTTTGAATGTTTTGCTTTGTTAAAAAATATCCGGATTTTATGCAATATTTAGGTTTAAAAATAATTGGCCACACGTAACCTAGCTCTGTTTCTGCTTTAAACACTTTATTTCCAAAGTACCATATCTTTATAGACAGTATAGGCCATATCTTTATAGGCAAGGTGGTCGGAGACTTCAATGCCCAAAAATTAAATTTTTGACATACTTAATATCGACTGTTTGTAAATAATAAAATTGATTGGAAGTTTACATTGCTTAAATTTATGAATAATAAAAGATTTCACTCTATTAAATTATATAAAACTTTAGTTCCACACTAAAGGGAAGTTGATTGTGGGGTCACATGTTGCACTCTCTCTGTATTATATTGTAAGCCATACCTATGCTTAACTGATTCTACCAGTTGTTTGAACTGTAAATCTTACTTCAAGTAACAACTTTTAACCTACGACATGCAATTTAATGGAAAAAGTATTTAATCCTTTTTTTTATTGTATGACATAATTAAATCCTTGCACTAATTAAATTCTCAATTCCAAAATAAAATGCTAAAAACTGTCCTTAATCATACACAGACACACACATACTCACACATTATAAACTAGCTTACCTACACTTAAGCCGAAAAAAGGACTTCTGGACATTTCACATATAATTTTTACCAAATACCTTAATTGCACACATTTTTCGAGCAAACTTTTCCTGACGTTTAATTGCAGAAAAGTTCACACACTCACACATGCACAAACATATGTATGAACATCCAAACGTAATCCACCGGCGGCTATAAGGCATTCATTAACTCAACTCAACTCAACTCAACACAACATTGCAGCAGTCGCATGAAGATTATTATATTTGGGCACTTTGAGCACCATGTGTGTCCAGGATGAGAATGAAAACGAAAGCATTAACAGGACATTCTTGGACTGGTCGACCGACAGAGACTACCTTTTGTGCGCATCCGGAAGTTGATAATCCTGCATAATATGCTTTTATTTGAAATAATAATGTTGACGATGATAATGTTGGTGAAAATGCCATTCAACATATCTGAGGTCACATTCCAAAAGCGGCTAAAGAAACGAAAAAATACCAGAAGGCAAAAAACACATTAAAAACAACAAATTTCACAAATAGTAAAAGGAGCAGAATGGTTAATTTTAATATTAAAGGTGCCGGTGCATTTATTTAAACCTACAGATACATGTGCGTTTATACGTTCACATTTTATGCATGTGTGTAGCAAGAAGTTTTATACATGTGCAAGTGTGTGTGTGTGTGTGTGTTGGCCAAAAGTTAAACTCATTGCCAACCACAAAATTGTTGCGTGAGGTGTTGAAGGTTACACCGTTCCCTGGTGGCTGGGTTGGTGGGTATGGTTGTGGTTCTACTGCATAGACGGAATGATAAAATTAATTTCGAATGTCCGGCATATGTGTGCGCTTTATAATCTCTAACAAAATTTTAGAGTGTCCTTTTTTTCTGTTGTTGGAACATTTCATTCCAGGATTAATTGCAAAATTTTCCAGGAAATTAATTTTTGGGTTTTAATTGTTTTGATGTGAGTTGAAAGTCTCCGTCCAGTGAGAAGATTTTTCACAAATATTTTTACACCTAAAAAGGGAGTCTTCAGAATGTTAAATATTTGTAAACTACTGTTCAGTTCTTTAACATTGACCGATAAATAAATTATGCTGATCCCTTGCACTCAGCATCAAGGTAAATAGTTTGCATAACTTTAATCTAAACTGTCTTGTGGTGAATTGAAAATTAATATTAATGTTGGTTCATATCTCAGACGGCAACAAGCAAGACGGGTTGACAGAATCTCCTTGCGGCATAAACTCTTTTTGTGGCAGTGCCGGACTTGCTTGCCTTTTTTACTTTTAAACTTCAAAAAACTTTTTTTTTTGCCTTATTAGGAAAATTAGAAAAAAATTTTTATTCATGTTAATAATAATTTCTCATAGTATAAGTAAAAATAAATGAAGCAAATACTTAATAACGACCATTATTTATAATTTATTATGATAAATTAGATGTCAATAAAATAAAAAACAAATAAATAAGTTATAAAATAATCTTTAGTCAAAACAGTAAAGCAGTGAAAAACTAACATTCCGAAAATATTTTGTTAAATTTTTATAAAAAAATTGTGGAATTAACCAGTGGTAGCGTGTTTTTTGAGACGCTTTTTGAAATAAGGGGATGTATGGTTACTAAAATAACTCACGACTGCTTTATCTGAAATAAAAAAACACAAGTAAATAAATATACTTAAATCGAATTCAAAAGTATACTCTGCCCTTCTGGGGAGGAACTCTTTAATGCAATTTCTCTATAATTTTTTAAAAAACGACAGGTAGTCAACGTAGCCATATTGATTCTCTTAAGGATCCCTTACAGTAACATAAGTCATGTGTTTTGCAAGTATATTTTTTCACAGAATACGTCAATTAAATTGTCAAAAAACAGACGTATTTAGTTTTAAACTATATTAAATATTAACTATTATTGCTTACAAAAATTGAACTTTTCAAAACTTTTAAAAACACATTTTCCCACCGGGAGAAAAGAATCAATTGTGTATGAAAAAAGAATCAATTCTCTATTCCAATTATTGATTCTAGAATTGATTATTTTTAACATAGTGATGTCCTACAAAAAGTAGTACATTCTTTTCTGCCTTCCACTTGAATCACTGCTGAAATCGATTCTATTATTCGCTTATTAAATGGATTCTTTTAAATGAAAAATAATGCATTTTTTGTATATGAGAAAAGTATGAATCCCTAAAAAGCCCTTTTGGAATAGATACATATGAATGAATTCCATAATACATAGGTTTGTATGGCAGAGTTGAAAATCTTTTATTCTTTTTTAAATAATAAATTAAAAATTATATTACAAGAATTCACATCACAGAGACAACTATTAGGTAATTAGAAAGAATAATAATACTACAGTGCAAAAAAATGTTAATGTTTATGATGTAGGCTGCTTCCTCAATTTTGCTTCAAATGTATCTTTATATAAATTACATTTTGACTTGCGTATAGCTTTCTTAATATCTTTTTGGAACTGTTCTTGGTTGTATCCTTCCTTGCAAAGGCAATCTGCATTTAAAAAAAACATTAAAAATTATTTAAACAAGTAAAGATTGATGGTTTTTCATAACCTACCAAACAATACATTATTAAAATTTTCGAGGCTTCCGAAGCAGTTTTTCCTTTAACGCCCCCAAAATTGAATTCTACAAGCACAGTGTCTACTTCATTTCCGTAAGCTTGAAATGAAGAAGAAGAATATGTAAAGAATATGTTATTAAAAAACAAGAATAATTATATAGAAAGTTACTTACTCTTTAATTCGTTTGCATACTTCACTAAATTAGAAATTTCTGATGTCAATTTTTCAATTAACGCAATTTACAATGACACTTTTTTGCTGGCAAATGCAACAGAAAATATAAACATAAAATTTTCAAGAAACACGTGAATGGAAAACAACAGAACAATCATTTTTCAAAAATATCTGAAAAAACAAAAACAAAAACAACAGCAAACAGAAAATATAAATCATAACAGATTGATTCTTGTTTCGCTTATAGCCGAATTTGTTTCAGAATCAATTCGTTTTTCACTTACCATAAAAGCAAGGAAGGAATCTAACAACATTTACTTTTTTATAATTTATTATACACTTCATAATCGATTCCTGCTGCATTAAAAGTTAATCAGTAAATGTTTTGTGTATTGGTTCCAATTAATAGGTTTTGCTTTAAATTTATATATTCTTTGGAATACATTCTAAAATGCAAGCAAAATAATCCATTCATTTTACGACTTTTTTAAGAATAAATTCTCATTTTCCCGGTGGGTTGTTAAAGCAGCTGTAAAATATGCATTTTTCATGGGCTCACGTCAAATTTTTCTTTTTAAAAATATATAATGTGAAATGAGTTAGTATCATCTGACGAAACCAAAAATTGTACTAGTACTTTTTCTTTAGGTCTTAGTACATTATAGCCAAATGCGAATTTTGGGTCAGATCAGTAGAATAGTTTTCGAAAAAACTTTGTAGTAAAACACCAAAAAAAGATAGACAAACGTGATCATTGGAGGAACAAAACTCTGATTTGAGTCTTAGTCGAAAGTTGATATGTAAAAAAATTCAAAACTTCGTATCCACCCGCGCAATGTTGACAAACCAAAACTAGAGTTTTTAGGCTTATCAGGAAGTATTCTACTTGGAAAATTCATTTTCGGTAGCTCAACATATATACTAAGTCTGTTGAGCAATAAAAAAATAAGTTTTCTCTTAAAATTGTGCCTTTAAACTGGATTTTAAAATGATATGAGCACATAATTTAAGAAATGTTTTTATTTTGAAACAGCTTCACCATACTTCAAAAAATTAGTTTCCCGATATACCATACAAAATATGATTTCCGCACTCTAAAATTTGTATTTTCCGAAACTACGATAATTACTCTGCATAATTACTCTGTTGCTTTCATGTGAATTCAAAGCACAATATAAAATAATTTGTATCATTCCCAATATGAAATGCAACTGTGATCCGACAACCGACAACCGCTTCTATTCTGGACGTGTTCTCAGCGGATTTCTCCGAGAGAGGCCCGCCATCCGACATCCGCTTTGGTCCTGTTCGGGCTCGTAGTCGGGTGGCGGGACTCTCTCGGCGAAATCCGCTGAGCACACGTCCAGAAAAGGAGCGGTTGTCAGTTGTCGGATCACGGTTGCATTTCATATTGGGAATGATTCAAATTATTGTATATTATCCTTTGAACTCACATGAATGCAACACAGGCACAAAAATAGAATGTCAGATCATTGTAAAAACTAAGAAAATAACACTAAACGTACCCAATCTTTAGCAAAAATATAGCAACATTTAAGTCACTCAGAGAGAGAGATCCGCCGGCCGTCAGAGAAAAATTATAATAGATACTATTCTGGCGTTTTCCCGTCAAGCAATTCTACAGCGGTTTCATTTTTGGCGGCTGCATATATTTTCATGTATTTTGTTGCACGGTGAATCCGACAACCGACATCCGCTTTGGTTCTGTTTGGGCTCTATAGTACATACTTAAGCTATGCAAAGAACCATCCAAGCACACTAGTTGTGTGTTGTTATTTTTTCTTATATCTACTTGTATCTGTTTCGCTCTCTCTGCATTGTGTAAGCATGGTATATTTCTCTTTTAGATACCGATGGAATGGGTATGAGAAAGTGAAATTATGAAGCATAAAAAATACGAGTTTGAGAACGTACGTAACAAACAGATATATCCATGATACAAAGCACTACAGATAAAGTATTGCGCATGTCAGCCATCTTTGCTGTGACGTATGTGGTGCTCGTTGTTGCAACCGTAGTTAAAATTTATTCATAGAGTGTAGAGATTTCAAAATTTCGAAATTTTCGTATGAAAACTTGTTATACTGAAATGAAATAAATATCGTTAAATAAAACACATGTTCAAAATAAGTACAGGACTTTGTGTACTTTAGTACTGTTTGTGACAAAAAATACATATTGTGTAGGGGTGCTCTCCCCCCTTTTTACACCTTTACACAAAAAGCAGCTACGTTGCTTTATGTGTTTGACAGCATTTTGACTGTTTTTTTTTATTTTCATTTTGCTATCTTCGTCACCTTTGCTGTTTATTTTTCTCTTTTTTACATTTTCTTCTGTATGAATTCACCAAGCGTCGCATTTGACGAGCACCTTTTCGCATCTACAGCATACTAAGTTTTACTTGGAACATCTGGAGCATATAACGTCGTACAAATAAAGAGCGAAAAAAGCAACAATGAAAGAAACACTTTATATATGTAAGTACAATACATTTAAGTTTTTATTTATTTGATAACAAAAATAAACATAACAAAGGCATATTTTTAGATAGCTTAATAAAATTAAAAATAATGCACATGATATTAAAAAAAGAATTAAAAAATTAGTGGAACAGGTAAAGACAAAAAAGCTTATACTACAATGAGAGCTAGACCAAGATTCGTTTATAAAGTTTTGGCACTTGAGAGAAATGCGCTCTTTTTCCGCCTTTGCTTGAACTGTCCCTGTGCTTTTCTTTGTTCTAGTGTCTCTCTTTCTAAGTGACCAAAACTGTCAAACTCAGCCATTTTGGTATTTTTGCCAATTTTTGCTTTCATATTACATTCTCATTGGTTGCAGATTTTGTATGAAATTTCAACTTCGTTTTGACAGTTTCGGTCACCGGCTCTCCGCCCTAACACTACCTTGTGTAATTTTGCCATGGTTCAATGCATTCATTTTCATGATGGCCATAACTGTCATTTCATACAAAATTCTCATTTTGCAACCAATGAGAATGCAATATGAAAGCAAAAATTGGCAAAAATACCAAAATGGCTGAGTTTGACAGTCATGGTCACTAAGGAAGAGAACACATTCAGCCCTAACACTACCTTGTCTAGTTCTACTATGGCCACAACCTTATAAAGGAGCCTTGAGCTAGAGAAAGAGATAATACTCTCTCTGCTCATTCAAAGGCATCTAAGCATATGTTAAGTTATACTCTCTGTTAATAATATAAGGTTCTTACTTGTTAGATCTGTTTGTACAAGTAGAATGGATGGTTCGCTGCAGACCTTTAGGTCATACCTATCTCTACACGATTCATCAATAAATTTAACAAAAAAAAACAACTTACAAATAATTATTTTGTTTTAAAATATAAATGATAAATACAAAATAAATATTTTATTTTGTTTTTTATGATCAGCTAACCTTAGCCGTTTATGACTCTAAAGTAAAACGTTTTTGAAAAATGATTTTACAATTTTTGAGGTACTAAAATAGTTCTGTCTTACAATCCCTGCGAAAAAAATTTGAATTTCTCTAGGAATTTTGTCCATCTAGCATACTCTATTCGATTTGCTGTGTGGCGCATTGGTTCATTCTTAAATAAAATTGGTCGAAGAGTAGGGGTCTATCTTAAACACCCTCTTTTATAAGGGGTATTTTGTTAAATTGTGTATAGAGACAGATAAAGTCTTAAATTTTTACTCATACTTTGTAAATATTTCAGCTTTTAATGGTGTTAAAGTTATATACAATTATCTAGCTCCCTTCTGTAATTTCAATTTATTCTCATTTTTGAACAACTAAACAATTTTTCGTTGTTTGAAGTAAAAAATATGTACCTACTTTAAAATGTTATTTTTGTTATACTTTCGTTGATTCCAAAGTGAAAAGATTAAATCTTTAAAAGAAATAATTCTAGTGCATCCAATTAATTTTTATAATTTCGTTTATATTTATAATATCTTTTTTGATATGTTTATATCGAATATTTTATAAATTTTTTACATTTAAAATACAAAAGTATACAAAGGTTAACTATTTATTCGGAGTTTGATTCCTCGTTTGTTGGATCTCTCACTACTTGTACATAAGTCTGATAGCGTTTGAATACTTGTTGTTATTTTAGTTTCATAGCTACAGGATCGATAAGTGCTTAAATAGAGGGTGAAAAAACCAAACTTTAAAAAGCACAAATGCATCGTTTTATGATGGCTGTTGTAAATATATGAAACTTGTTCCTTTGTTTATTATCTTGATATGAGATCAAAGAAATAAATTGTTTCCAAGAATTTCTTTCATTTTAACCTGCTAGATTTGCCAAATTCAACACTGTGCAGCGCACATTTTCTGAGTCCCATAAAAAAGTGTCAATAAATAGAAGGACTCGACGTACACCAATACAATTTAGATTATATTATACAGACACGTGAGCTTAAATTAACTATATGAGATCTCATACAACAAAATTTTGCAATTCGGCGCCTATCTCCCCTGTAAGGCAAAAATTTAAAATGCTATATTTTTTATTATTGAGATTATATAAAAACCGCTCCCTAAATTCTTTCAAATATATGTGTAGAATAAAAAATGTATAAATTTTTTCAAAGCCCATCTCCCATAAAAAATGACTTTCAAAATTTCAACATGAGGCAAAGCATTCAAAAGGCTGAATTAATTGGTTTGTTTCATTCAAAGGTATTATTTATATGGTTTTTAGCAAATAAATAAAACAAATCATAAAATGAGCGCTGATACTTTCGTTATTATTAAAAAAGGAGTGAACCTCTGGCATTTGCAGCAAATTATTTTTTATTGTAAAAGTGATAACTACCAGCAAGATCTTGAAAACTTAAGAGCAGAAATTTTGACAGTGTGAAAAAATGCACGCAAGTCGTGTAGCATACGTGGCTTGTACATTGTAACGCAATGCCTAAAAGTATACTAAATAAAACAAATGTATGTAGTTTTCCGATTGAAAAAATACTCGAAACTTATTTCGTCTTCGCTATCTATATATTGTGAAAAGAGCAAAAATGTGCTAACTTTTTTTATTTTAAATATTTAAGTTTAAGTCCAATAAAAACTATTCCACATATGAAATAAAAGTGCTTCGATGTGCTGATATAGTTATATTCTGCTAAAAATGAAATTTGCCCTATTTTTATTCATATCGACTTGAATAGAAAATTAATGATAAAAATTAAAACTAAAAAATTTTCGGCTATTCAGAAAAGTTTCACAATAATGTTTTTAGTAGATAAAAAAACCAGGGTGCAATATTTTTCAATATTTTATTTACTCTTAAGAACCATTCATTTTTGACGACAATATTTAAGCGTTTTTACATTAATTGACTTTCAATGCGTCTGCAGAAAAATACTGGAAATTTTTCACCAAAATATTTTGGAATCATGTTAGTTAGACTATTCTTGAGCAACGTTAAGAAAAAAGTTCATCAAAAGAGCTTATGAATTTTGGTATTTATTTCCACTTTTCAACCACTTGCTGCATTCCATAGTAGCATTCCATAGAATTATTTGAAATTATTAGAAAAAAATCATAAAGTATTTATAACGAAATTTATTGTTATACCAGTACATATATTTAAAAAAAATCGAGTCTTTAATTTAATTTTATTTTAAAAAAATCGAGTTTTGATCCCCATCCCACCTTGACTCTTTTACAAACTGAAACTCTTGGTCGAATTTCCTTTAATCCGCTACTGTTTTCCGCACCTTATGGACCCTTTTACCGCACACATCCTTAAAATGGCAATCGCAGCAAACATGCACGTACATATATCATCTCCTCTGCCAGATGAAGTGAAAATGAGTAACGATTTGCCTTTACTTTACCTTATTTAAGGTTTCTTAAGAGAACCAAAGGACATAAACTGCTCTTGCCTTGATATAAATATTTTTTTTTTCGACTTGTTGGGTTAACCAGTTCCACCACTATAAATCTCTCGAAAAACGATTTAAATTTTCTTGTGTTTGGCAAAAATCTTTCTACAGGACATATAGTATGTCGCCAGCACAGAGCGATGCCTATGATTCTACCACAATTTCGAGTATAATTTATCATTTTGCAGCAAGGAAGAAGAAAGTATAGCTATATTTTCCCATTTGGGGATTTTTGCACTTTCAACTCCTCCCCCTTCCCAAGTCACCCGCAGCATGTCATCATTGGTTACCATGCTAGTTGGTTGACTGCTGTTGCTGCTGCCTGCCTTTCGCTACCTTTTTTGGTGTCAAGTGTTGCTTCTATTTTAGATTTTTTTGCTTGCTGTTATTTCTTGTTTGTGGCTAGGTTGAAAATCGTTTTTAGTCCTAGTTGTTGTTCCTGTTGGTATTGTTTCGTCACCTTTTACTTTTAAACAGCTGACTCAGCTATTTATTAAATGTTAAGCACACTGATTGTGTGTGTGAATACACTTTAAGTGTGTATGTGTGCTTGTTGTCTCTATACAATATGTTAAAAGGTTAAATAAATGTAAAGCTAACAAGATGGTGACACATGATATTTTCCTTTCTTACTTTTCATCTTCTCGATAGAGTCTAGACAGTATAAAGCTTTATGTATAGACTAGAAGATTTATGCACCTCTGAAACCTTGCTATGCCGTCACATTTACAAAGAAATGCCAGTCATTATGACCTCAGAGTTTTTTGATGAGTTATGATTTTTGTGACTTGATTGCTTGTTAGTAGCTTCAATGAGATGTCAGCAAGTTGCAAATAAAAATCGGTATAATATATTTGTATCATTCCGAATAACAGGTTTTTCGAAAAAGTTACATATATTGACACAGTAAGGCTTTAAACTGACTAGTTTAAAAATTAAAAGCGATAAATTTAAATAAATGTTTGCATCATTTCTTAATTTTCACGAAGATCTTTTATAGGACTTACAGCTTTTGAATCGATGCTTAAAACTTAAAAATGATAATCGATTGGTAGTTGATAGATTCCCTGTCAATATTGGATATTAAATTAAATCGGGGACTCTGTCTTATGGAACTCCTGCTGAAATTAATATATGTGATGGAATAAATTCTTGACTTTTACTCTGTATTTTGTAGACTTAACGAAGCGCTTTTCATTTTTTAGATCCTTTATGTTTTTGATTGCCTTCCATAGGAAAAAATTAGTTGCTTCTGTTTAGTTAACTTTTTCGCATTTAGCTTTAAATTTTATTCTAAATCAGTATTTAGGAATTCTTTGAATCGCATACTGCTGAAAGAAAATTTTCTTGAACATTTAGTTTAAAAAAAATAATAAAACTTTTCGAGGAATTATTTGAGTAATTTTTACACAATTTGAAGCAATACACAATATTTTTACACAAAAATCTTGTTTTTTTGAGTTATGACGTTATTCGAGCAAATGGGCGATATTATCTATAGCGACAATTAATTTTTAAGCAAAAAACTATATGCTGATTTTTATATTTAATTCGCACTAGAATCATCATCTAGATAACAGTGCGACAGTGAGATCGTCAGTGCTGTAATGAGACATTAAAAAGGTAGAGATGCCTTTCCTTATGAGATTGGCTGTTCTTGTTCTACTTTTACTCTACAGTTGTAGCGAAAAACATATTGAAAGTGGCTGACTTCAGGCAAGATACCCGAGAAGGGTATCTCTATTCTCTAATGCGAGAAGGAGTTCTATGCTGTCGGTAATGGACCTAAGTCCATTAGGTTGAAGGCTCCTCAACGGGGTCGACTTGCATAGATCACATAGATCATTGTCCTTCCCAAGGGCTCACAAAATTTATTGATTGGGTAAGGTAACAAAACAAGCGTACATAATACTCAAGTCTAAAAAAATGTAATGCTTATGAAATAAAAACTTTAAACTAAATTCACTTTAAGTAATAGAAAGAACAAGGAAAAAATATGATATAAGAAAACAAAAATACATAGGATAGAAAGAAAATAGAAGGGTCATAGGAAGATATAGAATAATTAACTAGAAATATATGAATAGATGGTTTAAAAATATATTATCTCTAAAAATAGGAAAAAATGGATTGTTTTAACATTTTGACTTCAGAAACACATTTGAAAGGATTTGGCAAACTATTTCACAACCTTATTTGTTGACTTGTTAATAAAGGTCCTTTATTAAGTTTTTTATAGTCTTTCCATTGACTGTAGTGTATGGCCGACGCCATTTATGTTGAAATATTTAAATGTTTGTAGCAGTTTGTTTGACCATTTTTACATTTATTTTCATTAAAGCCCAATATTTTTCGAATGGCCGAAGTTCCTGTTAATTCGGATGATACGCACTTTTTGGTACCACGGTGACATTGTTGGCTTGATAACAGCGTTGCCGTTGTTACTTTAATCGAAGTTTTTTGCTTCACTTTTATGTCCAACACTTCACACTTCCTCTCTTATAAAAACTCCTCAATTTTGAGTGATTTTGATTTTTTTATTTACATTTTTTTTATATTTAATAATTCATCTTATTACATTTTACTTTATTTTATATTTAAAATGTTATAACATGTCACAACTGTTGATGTACATGAATGAATGGTGTAAATGCAATGATAACTTTTACCTTCTCTGACAGAGTTTTGCATTATTAGATAATTTTAGCTCTATTGGCAACACTATGTTCGGCAAAAGCACGCGCTGTGGAAGTAAGTTTACAATTTCATTATTTCTAATTCGTGTATTAATAAATTCTGAAATCTATATTTTCAGCCTGTCCAAGCAAAGTGGCATTAAAAGGTTTGAGTTTATTTACATTTTAATTGTCTACTAATATGTTTATTTAAAGGTATTTTACGATAGATTCGCCAAACGAAGAGCCACTACAAGTGACAAATAAAGATGAACAAGTGGACAAAATTACTTCGGAGCAGAGTGCCGCACAGACAAGAAACACAACTTCGAGAATGATGATACCACTTCGATTGATCAGAACTCCACGCCAAAAAGGTTCAAGCAAAGTTTTCGAGAGGAATGGAGGAGCATATATGCATGGCTGGAATCAAAGGACGCGAAAAGCTTTTGCAGGTTATGTCAAAAAACTTTAGCAAATAAAATCATAAATATTGAAAGGCACAAACATACTGATAGCCATATAAGATCCGAAGCAGCTTTACAAAAACAAGTGAAAATTGAGAATACTGCAATTATTCAAAAGACGGCATCAACAATTCATAAAGTCAAAATTATTGAGCTAAAGAGTATTGTGTTCTTGTTCCTTCATAATTTACATAATTTCGCTGATTAATCTAATTGGATTTAATTAAAAATATTTGTACTGATAGTGAAGTGATAAAAAAAAAATAAGTTGCGGCAGAACGAAAGCAGCTGATACGATAAACGAATTATTATCGCAAGATTTTCTTGAGAGTATAGCTGAAATATTGCGAGGTAATAAATTTTCAATTATTATTAATGAAACGACTGACGTCTAGGACTTGTCATTCGATATTTTGATAATAATATGGGAAACATTCTTAGCCGGTTTTTAAACTGAATTAGAATGGAATTAGAAGCAAGTGATGTTAAATCTATTTAAACTGCCATAACTTCACTTTTCTCAAAGATAAACGTGCCTTTAAGTAACTTAGTCGGTTTTGCAGCGGATAGTGCATCGACAATGATGGAAATCTGAACGGGGCCAAGGAATGGTTAAAAAATGATAACAAACATTTGTATGTAATTGGATGTATATGCCATTCTCTAAATGTATGCACTTCCGCAGCTATGAAGGCACTTCCTCCAGAGCTTGAATAACTTGTCCGCGACGTTTATATGTTTTTTCCCATGGCAGTAAATGGCAGAAGGACTATAAAGAGTTTCAAGATTATTTCAACTTTACGCAGAACAAAATATTGAAAGTAGCTAACGCAAGGTGGCTATCATTAGGAATGGCTGTACAAAGAGTGCTAGAACAATGGGTGTCTTTGAAACAATTTTTTTTCGTTAATTTTCCTCGAGGAAAAATCTGATATGGCTATAAGTCGTATTGCAACACGAATGACTAATACAAATTTAATATATTTACACTTCTTGTCTTATGCACTGAGTGTTAATAATTCACTTAATTTAGAATTTCAGTCAGAATCGCCTAGATTTCATAAATTGTTATAATCATTAAAATTGTATTTCAGAAGTATTGTAAATAATTTTATTTATTTTTAATACATTTATTGTTGCCGTAAAATTTGATACACTTTTTGAAAATTATCTTAATACTTATGACTTTAAACGTTTGTCTGATATACAGTATGTGGATAAATTAAGTTGTCAAAGTAAACATTGCTTTTGCTCATGATACAAAGAGCTATAGGTAAAGTATTCCCGGCGCAACAAACAAAATTTACTGCGCACCTCGTCATCGGTGCTCGTAAAATGTGACACTTGATGAATACATTCAAAAGAAAATGTAGAAGAGTGACGAAGATAGCAATATGAAAACGAACAAACAGTCAAAATTCAGTCAAGCACATCAAGCAACGTAGCCGCTTTTTGTGTAAATCGGTAAAAAAGGGAAAAAGCACCCCTACAAAATATGCAAATTTTTCTTCACAAACAGTACTAAAAAATATATTAACTTTATTTTGGACATGTGCTTTATATAACAATATTTATTTCATATCAGTAAAACAGCTTTTCATAAGAAAATGTAGGCATTTTAAAATCTTTATACCCTATGAATAAATTGTGACTACGTTTTAACCAAGGCGCACCTTGCACGTCACAGCAAAGATGGCGGACATGCGCAATACTTTATCTGTAGTTCTTTGTATCATGGCTTTTGCTTATCATCTCTCGATCACGTTTTCATGCTTTGTTTTTCTTTTGTTTTCACATATGTATTTTGGAAGTACCGTTAGCAAAAAGAAAATATGCCATATTTGATGCAATTCGATACGGTAATGAGTAATAGGCACTCCACTGTGTAAATATAGTCGTGGTTGTGATGTTGACAAAATAAGTTGTCTAACACGAGTTTTCTTGATTTAAATATTAAAAATTAAAGTGAAACTTAATCAACATTATCTATTTTTAAGTTAAATTGGTGAGTTTGTCATAAAAAGTAAAGGTTTTTTGGTTTTGCTAATAACTGCTTAAATTTTCTACGGTTTCTTACAAATTAAAGAAAAAATGCCAAAATTTCGGCAGTTGAAGGATGAGGAGTGTTCTGTCATAATTAATTTACCTAAAGACAGCCATACGCAGAGATATATAGCAGAATTATTTATTAAAAGTCAAGCCGCAATATGGAAAATAATTTCAGAATATAAAAAGGTACACCGAGTCTGCAGAAATACACGTCCTGATCGTCCCAAAATCACCACTGAAAAAGTAAATAAACGAGTTTTGGCAAAATCAGTGCAAAAAAATTCGGGCGCAACTTTTTAATGAGGGCAAACAGTCCCCTTCGGTGTATACAATACGTAATAGATACGCGAAAGCAACAAGTATGGTCAAGTTGCTCGCAAACTTCTGTTCCTAAGTAAGAAAATCAGAGAGAAAAGGCGCCAATTCTATGAGAACTACATACTTAAGCCTCAAAATTTTGTCACTCGGTACTTTGGACGGATGAGTCTATGATTACACTCAAATATTCTCATGTCATGCCATGGCGGAGCCCTAACGAACAGCTTTCATATAAGTGCACTCAACTATTAAGTCAGTAGCAAGAGGTTTAATGGTTTGGGGATGCTTAGCTGCGAATGGCACAGGCAGTTGTGTTATCCTAGAAGGAAAAGTGACAGCCACAGTGTACTTAAAAATTCTAGAGGAGACTGCAATACCTGAAGGTAGACGTCTTATAGGGCAACATTTTATTCTCCAACAAGATAATGCACCTATCCACACTGCCAAATTGATAAAAAATTAGCTCATAAGGGAAAATTTAAATATTTTACAGTGGCCTCCGCAAAGACCAGACTTGTTGCCGATAGAAAATGTGTGGGCGGACTTGAAAATACGAATTGAGAGAGTGAGTGAATTTGAGAGAGTGCATTTTTCGAAATTGGACAAATTTTCCTGAGGCTTGAAGCTTGTTAACTCAAATACACATAGACTTGGCAAAATATATTTTTAATTGTAAAAAAGCTAAAAAAAATTAACAACCATTTATATTTTGTGATTTTTTATGTTTATTACATTGTTAACTATCACATTAATACATTTGAACTTCATGAAGGTAGATTTAGAATGAAATTAATTAGAATATTACATATATTAGAAAAAAAAATTGAGTTTTTAACTTTTGTCAATTATTTGTACATTTTTCGCAAAAATTGAAATTATGTTCATCACAAATGAAATTTCTACACCTTTCACAGCGTGTAGCAAAAAGCTTTTTGTTATTTTTATATGAGCAGATGTAGCATCGGCCTCGTTTTGACGTACTTGGTAAATGGCGAATCTCCCGAATTCTTTGAATAACACTGGAAGCATCATTACTTTGAGGTTGTTTTTTACGTTTAGTGATCTGTTTTTCAACGAGATTCAATCCAAGCTCCTCGATAAAAAGGCGACAACGAATATTATGGTTCGTTTAAGAATTTGTCCACAATTCGGGAACAATGCAATGAACATCACGAATGCATTCAACGCACTAACATCAAGCATGTTATAAAATACTGCCATTGGCCACCGATTGACTTTTCGTTTGAATGTGTACGTAGCCACCATTTGATCCATAGTATCAACTCCACTCTTGGTTTTGTTGTAGTCTTCAATAATGTTAGGTTTCTTCTTTTCACTATTCTCATTTATGCTGACAACATAGTGGTATGTACTAAGCAATGTCACAAATCGGTACCGGCGAGGAACATATGACAACATAACTGCTTGCAATTTATGTTCATATACAGCTTCTGTATGATAAATTGGCTTTTGACGCATGTCGAGTAGAACTGAAGGAATTTCAGTCCTATTTTTCCTTATTGTTCCCAAAATTGTCATGCAATTCTTATGTAAATCTTCTGCCAATTCATACGAAGTGAAAAAGTTGTCACACGTTACATTTCTGTCAGAAAGTCCTTCCACCAAATCCAAAACAACACGCCGTCCGAGATTACGTTCAGGAGTGGCATTACGATTTCGACCAACATAAATTTGTGTGTTGTATGCATACCAGTTTTTTGAGTCGCATAGCACATAAATTTTGATGCCATATTTCGCCGGCTTGGATGAAATATACTGACGAAATGGACATCGCCCACGATACGGAACTAACTGTTCATCTACGTTAATGTTTTTTCCTGGTGTGTATACAACTTTCAAATTATGATTCCATTTATCGTATACATTTCGAATCGGTGCCAATTTGTCACGTACAGAAGTACTTGTAGATGCAGTGTTGGCCATACGTTGTTCGCGGTCATCAAATCGAATGCAACCATGGATACGCTTGAACATTTTCAAAGACATTGTTGCTCTAAATATTGGCCGACCAGTTTCGTCATTCCACAGTTTAGTGACACATTCACCGTATGACCGATACACACCAGAAAGCAGCAACAATCCAAAGTATGCGTGCAGAGTGTCCAAGTCAATGTTTTCCCAATCGTCTTTGTACTTTCGCACACCATATAAATTCATCATGTTCAAAATAATATTCTCAACCGGTTCAAGGAACATGTGAAATGCAGACGAAACATCAACTATAGTAGCAGCTGCTAATGCTTTTGAACCTGAATTATAACAAAAATGAAGCATATAATGAACATGAACCCATGCCAAAGAGGGTAGGTTTTTACCTGAAGTGAAATTTTCTGCACGTCGAAATGAATTTCTTCGATTTATTTCAAATGGTTGCGATGAATATTCAATTTTCTTATTTTTTGAAAAATATTTATTTTCAGGATTTTCTGCATTTTCTTCTGCTAAATTTTGCTCAATGTCGTCTTCATCCGAATGCACGCTAACTTCACTTTCATAATTTTCCTCCTCTGATAATGCAAAATCATCGTTAGTATTGCACTATCGCTTTCCAAATCAAAGTCCATTTCTAGTTCATCTCGCTGCCTTCTTTCACGTAAAACTCTATCCATTTTTTATCAAATATTTCGAAACACAACCAAAATTCAAATAAATGCGCAAACAAACTTCACTTATGTGTGTTCCAGAACAAACTGAATTCCATAAAACGAAAAAATAAGAGCGTGCTATAAATCCACACACAAAAATAAGCGGCAATTACAGGTACCTGCTTAT
Organism: Dichetophora obliterata; assembly: GCA_963920525.1. NCBI lineage: Eukaryota > Metazoa > Arthropoda > Insecta > Diptera > Sciomyzidae > Dichetophora > Dichetophora obliterata. The sequence continues at coordinate 242,732,582 of OY986435.1, read as the reverse complement.
GTGTATGCGCGCACATACACAGGGACCGATTCATAACTATAACTGCACAGGCAAATACAGTAAGGGTAAAAATTCCAAAACGGGTTTTTTTTGGTTGTTCAGGCAAAATAATTCTACTTTGCAAAATACAAGGTCATTCCGCTGAACCGTTTTTATTTTATTCAAGGTTAAAGATCAAAATTGTATGCGTGCGCATACAGGAGACCGATGAGGGTTAAGACATTGAAGCACAAATTTTAATTTAAAAATATTAAAACCTAATAAAACACGAAAGATATATTATTTTCGAACATATTTTCAAAAAATTATTTTGACAACATATATTTTCCACCTACTGTATGTATAGGGCCTAGAGTCTAAATTAAAATGGGTACCTGTGATATATCTGCAAGCAATAAGAATGATCCAGATAAGAAAAGATCCAGTTTTGAGAGCGGTACAAATTTTGGATAATAGTTCTTTAGGTAATAGTTTGGTCCTCTTATAAAACTTTTTCCTAATCTTATCGATGAAAAAGATATGGACTGTTTAGAAAGCGAATGGCGTCTTTTGATATTAAATGACTTTTCAGCTGAAAAAGAAGAGTTTTGGTTTTACCTTTTTAGATTAAAAAATGCCCTAGGAGAACTAATGTACTCAAAAATACGAAAATTCGTAGAAGCATTGCTTAGCTTTCCGCATAGTAGAGCAACAACAGAAGGGTATTTTCACAAACAAAACTTATTAAAAATCTAAGGAGAAATAAGTTAAAAGTAAGCACCGTAAATTCGATAATGCTTATAAAAGACCACTTTCCAAATGATAATTTTTTTGATTGGATTCCGTCTAATAATATTTTGTCAAAAAAACATAGCTGTTCTATGCGAAATGTATTTTGTTTTTTATAAGCCATCTCAAACTGGACATATACAATATTTTCTTTAATATTGTTTATTTATACTTATCGTCGATCTAATTTTAATACAATGGAAGTCAAAATATAGAAATTAGCGTTTATTAGCGGCTTAGTAGAGTGATTAAAACGACATCTATGCCCTTTTTTAGTTTTTATTACTTGTATGAAAAAAAAGTGAGGTAGAACTATTGCAAGAACACATGTTTCAATATAACTGAAATGTGATTTCAGTTTTCTTCGCCTTATGAATATTCAATAATTTTGACTTACATAGTGTTAAAATTAGACCGAAGATATGCTTAAGTAAATGAAATGTACTTTAGTTTTTTCTGACTGAACTTTTTTATTGATTTCAAATTTTTTTGTTTTTCGTTATTCATTGTTTCACTTGATATTGTTACATTGTTATATTACTTGAAAAGTATATTTTTTGTTATTTATTATAACATGTTTATAATAGGTCTGCTATTTTTACTGAAGTGTATTATCTAAATACACTTTCATGTTAAAAAATGACTTTATTTTTATTAACACTTCGAAAAATTTGAAAACACTTCCTTCTTTCATACTATTTCACTACGTTTCTAAGTTCTCGAACGGCAACGCTACTTGATAACAATCCATTGTTCTGTGAGCGTAGTGGCTGTTCTAGTTCTGGCCAAAATAGTACTTAACCTCAGTGCTGACGTAAAAAAAGGCAGCAAACACCGCTCCAGACAATCTCTGCTGTAGACTTTGATGTTTGTGGTGCCATCTGTTACAAATTCCTTATTTCGAAGGTCACATTTGTAAATGGACTTCCGAACCATATATTTTTTTTTGGATATTTGGTATGCTTTTTTGTTGTAAATTTCGAGGATACCGCACTCTTTTTAGCCGCAGTATATAATTCATGTCCATGTAACTGCTTGAAATCCGCTTTGCAATACGTTACATCGTCCATGATCACGCAATAAAATTTGGTCAAGTACTCGCGATACAGTTTTCGAGCCCTCTTCTTGCACTTTGTGCACTTTATAACTCTTAAGGCTGTACAATTTTGTAATCTGTTGATCATTTATAGTCGACGTTCCTGCTTTTGTCGCTGCATCACTTACCGAAGTGCCTGGATTCTTCAAAAATAGTCGCTACACTTTTTGCGCCACCCCTTGGTTTACAGGACTGTTTTTTATACCGGTCACTGATTTCCCTGATAAAGAGGTAGTCTCATTGTATCGTTTAATGGTCCTTCCGGCAGTTTTTACGCATACGTCAACTTCCTGACCGATATTTTTGTATGTGGTGTCGAATTATTTCCCCTGGTATTTGCAAGTAATTACTTTCCGCTTCTGTTCTTGTTGAGAGGACATCTTTTGATTTGCTGAATTAGTTAACTTATGATTATTATTTTTAGAATATGCAATATTTTTATTTTGTTTAGGTATCAAATGAGTATGTTCCTTTAGAGTTAATCTGTTTTTATTAATAGACTAAAAACAAAAGGATTTTTTCTAGAACGGACCATATTTTTTAGAGGAGACGGAACATATTTCTAGATATGAAACGAAAAATGTTCTGAGTCAGCATTATTAATTTGGACCTCCGCTTAATGAAGCATTTCCTTTTCATACTCAACCTATTTATCTGTGCAATTTAATATTATGTCATTCAAATCAGCAACATGTACCTAATATAAAGTTAATTTTGTTAAGCTCAATAGCTTTCTCCATAATATTAATAAGCGTTGGCTTATAGCAAATACTTATGACATCGTGATTGACTTTATATTAACCAAAATAAAATATTTATTGAAATATCACTAAAATACAGCCAAAGCACGCAAATATTACTGGCAACATTTACGTTAAACGATAGCATACTAAAAATATGGTTGAATCAACATTATTGAATCGTTGTGGCAGCAATACGATCAAGAGCATTAAAACCACAAAAACCATGCTGCTCAATAATCCGTGAATGTGCGTTTGCTAGTCCGCTGAATAGTTAACAGTTATTTTAATGCCCATTTAATATCTCATTTGATATTTGAACTAGCAGAAATGGAATAGAAATGAATAGGCAGAAGAATTATTGTACAGCTAGCAGATAATCAGACCACCTTCAACACAGCTCTATACCTTCCCATATAGTATAAAATGCACCAATCATATCGTTGGTGTGAAAACCTTTATCCGTCGTGTGCACTCGAATATAATTTACCACAACAGCAGTTGAATAAAATTGGAAAATAATTCAAAAATATTTACAGGAAACGAAGTGTAGCACCCATTGTACTGAATGTGCGTAAAAGTGTAGATGTAATGGATGAAGGTGTGGTCATTGTTGTAGATGTCATCATAGATTTAACTACAATTGAGATCTGATGATGCAGAAAATTTACCTCATTCTCGTATCAGTTTTCGCTTTAAAGGAGTAAAACCAATCGTAAAAAATAAAAAAAAAATTAATGGTAAAACATAAAAAATACATCAAAATTTTAAAGGAAGCGCCATTATTACCATTTCATTTTAAGAAGCTTTAAGAATTATCTATGGCCCTAACTTAGGGCACCCATTCCAAGACAAAGTGATAACTAAACGCATTTTGCGTAATTTAATCCAACTGTTACCGACAGCTTACACGGCTGCTTCCTGTAAATTAGGCAAAACAAACTTCATTTTGCCCATATTCAGTGGGCAAAAACAACTCAAGTGCATGATGCGCAATTTTACACAAACTACACCAAAAACACCAACAATATCCTCACAAAAGCTGCAACAAATTCTTAACAGCGACAAAACTCAAACCACAAGACACAAGCGATACCTTTAGGCAGGCCAGCAGCATACCTACACCTACACCTACACCTACACCTACACCTACACATTCAGGCTCTGTGTTTGAAGAGCTACAAGTTTTGGCATCAAACCTAATGCCACGGATGTCATGTCCATGTCCAGTGATAACTTCTAATCTAAGCATCAGCAGCAGCATACAAAGTTGTTGGGCTCACTTGAAAGTCACTTGAATTTCACGTTAAATTAAATACAAAATAATAACGGCATGAAAATGACAGAGGCGTGGGTGGGTGGGTGTCAGTCGGAGCAATGAGATGGCATCATTGAAGGGGTTGTCAATCAGCAGTGGCTACAGCGGTGTCCATATGGGACGACTCATTTTCTCTTTCTCTGTGTTTAGTTTGAACACAGATGAGGCTTAAAGACATTCCACCAATTTGTCCATTTAGCATGTTCTTGTTTGCAAGTGTTAAGAAAGTGCAAAGGGTTAAACGGTTACCAGCAAGGCAATATACATATGTGTATAGGTTGTACGAGTGTTTTTGTCTTTCTGACTGTAAATAGTCTGTGTTAGAAATGACCTTCATTGTGACGCTGAACATATAGGCGTATTTTAGTCGTAGCATAGTAAAACAATTGAATTGAGTAAACTTGAAATACACAGAAAGAAACAAAGAAATGCATTGAGAAATGGATCATATTAGGTTAAAGTTAAGCAAGTCTTGTACTCACTTCCAATAAATCTTTTATTGTATATACATATATATACCCTTCTTTATCTATCTAAATTTCATCGACGTCAAATATTAATATTGTCTTTTATTATCACATTTGATTAAATTTTAATACAATTTCGTTTTAAAATATTTTTACATGAAATTAATTGTTAGATATTTAGATCAATAAAGTTTGAAGAAGGCAACAACAACAACAACTCTGTATCAGAGAACTGCACAAGCCTACTTGAAGTTCAAGCCCTTTCAAGTACTTGAATTCAAGTATGTTTCCAAACTTGAAAAAGCAAGCTTTAGCTAGCTTGCAAAAATACCAAACAGATACAAGTCATATTCATGCTTGCTCGTTGGCTTGGCTTGTTTACTTTTACTTTGTCGGCTTGAAAAAAAAGCTTGGAAAGCTTGAAATGATCGGCAAAAGCTTGTAAGCTCGCAAGTATCCAATTAATTAAATTTAAAGCCAGTATCCAAAAAATTCAATGAGCTTGTGTAGGAAAAGCTTAAGCGTACTATGACTTTTAAGGGTTCTGTGGACTCCGTGGTTGGCAATTTTAGGGAGTAGATGATTTCGGATCTGATGACAGAATTAAAAATTCAAGATGGCGGATAGAGTTGCCAACTAGATTTTTGGGTTTTTTTGCAAACTCTTTTAATTTTGAAATTCTGACAACGGATTTGATTTCGAAAATAATGTCACAGTTTTAAAATTTAAGATGGAGGTTAGGTTTGCCACCTAAATTTTTAACACAGTATTGCCACCTAATAATATATATTTTTAAGAGTTTTAAACAACACTTTTAAATGTTAGGGAGTCATTGGTTTCGAATCTGAGGTCAGAATTTTAAAATTCAAGATAGTGGATAGGGCTGCCACCTTAATTTTTTGTATTTATATGAATTCGAGGCTGGCAAAAAAATGGTACACCAAAAATGGGTCGGTGAATCTGTTTTCAGAATTTCAAAATTAGAAAATTTTGAAATAATAGGGTTGCCACCTAATAATATGTGTTTTTAAGAGTTTTAAACATCATTTATCAGTGTTAGGGAGTCACTGATTTCGAATCTGAAGTCAGAATTTTAAAGTTCAAGATGGTGGATAGGGTTGCCACCTTAATTTTTTGTATATCTATGAATTCGGGGCTGGCAAAAAAATGGTATACCAAAAATGGATCGCTGAATCCGAATCCGTGGTCGGAATTTCAAAATTATAGGCAAAAAAATAGGTAAAATGTCCCCTAAGTCAAAATGATTAGAATTTAAGAAAAAGAAAAGCTTTTTTTACCACTACAATACCAAATAGCACACATTGATTATGAAAAATTTAAAGAAATTGGCTACACGGTTAAAAATCTTGGACTAGAATTTACACTTTGCAAATACTTACTAATAATTAAAAATCTACTGTACAAATTTAAACAAAAAAAAAAAAATATGACAGCTTCCTTTTAGCTTATCGGCTTAAAATTAAGTACAAAATAACTTTTACAGCGTTTTTAGCTTTTTGGCATTCAGTTCAAGAAGGCATTTAAGTGCATTCCGTATAATTTTTTGTTTTTAATACAATTAAGACTAAATTCTAGTACAATTGGATGCTAAATTTAGACATGGACTGGTAAAATGTAAGCCTGGTAGTGCTAAGACTCAATATTAGACGATTCGGTCTATATGTTTGTTTATTGCTTTTGTTACGCATAGCCCAGTTCTTAGACTAGAGATCTTACAAACATGATGTCGTGGGTTCAAATCTCACAGTGTTCGTTTTTTTTTTATTTTAATCCGAGTTTGTACTAAAATTAAAACCAAAACTGTATTAAAATTATATTTTATTATTTTGCAAATACTATATTTGAAACCAAAGCTGATGTGGACTTACATATATGTAGTAAAGGAAGGTTTAAATTTTAGTACAAGATTTCTAACCGTCCCTACACGGGAGCTCTCTGTTTTACCTCCCTGATGCCTTGTAAAGTATAAGGGACCTATGACGTTGTAAACTATGCAGCATTTTAATAAAATTAGATCTAAAGTATCAATGATCTTGACTTCTAAAACTGGAATAAAATTAAAAACGATATTGCGAAATTTTCTATCATAATCGTTGGTAAAAGTTATTTATAATGTTGTAACCGGATATAGTTAGCAGGGTCAGTAAACGATCACAATGAGGCACACAAAATTGTGAATAATAATCAATACCATGAAGGGCCAGGGCCCGTATTTGATCTGTTGACAATATTTATGAACTGTCCAACTAATACAATGAATTCGACGTTAATAGAGTCCATGCACCAGGCGACCTGTGAAAGAGTCTTATAGCCATTTAAACGCTTAACCATAATTGGATTATTATCGATCCTATTCTAGTATGATTTCTGAAGCATCAACTAGACTATCCAATTTAATAATAACAATACCAATGCATAGCAAGTCTAATTAAGAGTAAGAGGGTCACTTATGATGATAATTCTTTAATTACGATCACAAATATGTTAAATTATAATTCCTCTATTGCAGTCGAAAAGGCTTTACCCAACACAAAATATTAAAATCTAAAAAATAAGCATTTACAAAGCACTTAAACGAAAACGGTTCGGTCGATCATCGATATTAATTTTATATCCTTCAAAGTAATCTTCATTACAAGCTCCATTCCAATGCCTCCTGTAATTTTTAAAATACATTTCTGAGGCCAATTGTATCAAAGAAGGAATCGCGAATTTTAATTTATCGTCTCAATCGACTCAAAACGCTTTCTGCAAAATTGTGGGAAGTACAAAGTCAGAAGAAGCTAAGTCAGATGAATACGGAGATTGTGGAATGGTATGCTCGATGGTTTTGGTCAAATAGTCGCGTACAAGAAGAGGTATGTGTGAGAAATCACGAGTTGTTTCTTCACAATTCTGGTCTCTTGCGACGAACATTTCCCCTGAAACACTTCAATGTACACACGTAATACTCCTTATTTACTGTCTGAACTGGCTCAAGAAATTCAAAGTATACTTTTACGGTATCAAAATAGTCTGTCATGAAGAGTTAATGCATCTTTCGTATGCTTTGACGTGTGGTAAAAACACGAAAATTTTTTTGACCTATAAAAATTCTCCAAACAATTTTCAAAAATTGTAATCTTCGTTTTGATTGAAATTTTTACTATAGTACAAAATTAATAAAAAATATGTACTGTGGTAGTATTTTTGCTTATACATATATTTCGCCATTTTAATGTCATACACTTTAATATTACTCTTTTAAATAATAGTAATGATAACAATTTTCAAAAATCTGAAATAAATTTTTCAGTGTACCAAAGTGTCACCTTCAGAAGTGTCTGTCATCTACTAACTTACACCGTTATATTTTATTCTTCCATGCCTGTGGGTTTCAGCAACTAAAATGTTCCTTCAAAGCCGGAAGTTGACATTTTGGCACCGTAAACCAAAATGAATTCAGAAGACAACCAACAGCAGCGGCATCAGTAGCTACTTTCGAACCTGTGCCAACATCACTCCTTCGATTATGCTTATAAAGTAGCTTGCTTGCTAGGATTTGTGAGTACAGCCTCTGTATCTAGGGCGATGCCAAAACTACACTACACTCTTCTACACAGTCTATGATGACGAGAATGAACATAATGAGTTTCACTTCCGGTTTGTGTAAAGTTATATAAAGTTCCAGTTCAGTGTGTTATGGACCAAAGTGAAAATGACAAATTTTCGTATTTCTTATTCTCTACTGATTTTCAATGGTTTGAGTTTAAGGAAGAAAACTATAAGTGTAAGGCTTAGGAAGTGAACGTTTATATTGAAAGCGTGAGTGTGCTTGAACAGGAGTTCAGTTTCCGTAGCTAAGATGACGCAATTGCCAACAAGTCAAGTGGAAGCATAACATTGAATATAGAATTGAAAGAAACACGTTCTTTTCATGCTTTTTACCTTCAAGAAGGGGATACAACCACCTCTTTTGTGGACTTTGGTAGTTGATGAGCTCCTGAAAACACTAAACAACTATGATTTGGTCACCATAGGATATGCGAATAAATTGGTTATCTCAAGTTCCGGTTATCGGTTATTGGTTATCGACAATATTGAATAAAATGCAGAATATACACCAAGATAAATTCTTTTTATAAGGCGTTCCTCTCGTGGTGTTATTTTCTTAGGCCTTCCACCACCTTTTTTCGAAAAATGGAGCACACCGCATTGTAATTTTTTATTACATTTCGTACACTCCATTCGTTTGTATGGTATGCTATTTCCCTGTTGGACCCTTTACCCCTTTTTTTACCCATTTCAACCTTTAATTCCAAAGATGAAACCATAGCGTTTAAATTGAATTTATTGAACTCTTCTGTAAATTTATAAAAAAAAATACATAAAAAACCTTAAAAATTAAAAAAAAAAAAAACGGAAATACAATTTTGACAGACGACTTTAAATAGCTTAAGTCTCATCCGACCCTTGAGTGAAATTTCACCCATTTTGAAGTTTAAAACGCTATACCTAGCTCATTTTTAATGCAAAGTTAATGAAATGTATGGTATTTGTATAAAATTTCCCTTTCGTAACTTTAGCGACCTTCGGGTGAAAGTTCACCCATTTTGGAGTTTAAAACGCTATATCTGGCTCATTTTTAATGTAAAACTATTGAAATATATATTATTTGTATAAAATGCCCCTTTCTTTAGAATATTATGCCAATATTGTGATTGCTAAAACATAACGGGAATTATTTGAAAAGTAACTTAAGCGACCTTCGAGTGAAATTTCACCCATATGCGAAAATAGGACAGAAAAGCCAATTCCTTTCTGCAACAAATATATATGAGGTGAGCATAAAATTGCTTTCTACTTTCGCACAAACTGTAAATAATAAACTGTAATTTAACAAAATAAACGTATATAAAAGAAAATTCATAATTTTAAGTTAATTAGGCGTACAAAATACTCATTGGTGAAATTTCACCCATTAGGGTTTTATTTGTGACTTTTTTGAGCGTCGGATTAGGGTTAAACTTTTTTTGAAAAGCTGAAAAACTTGCGAAAATTCGTATCCGAGAGTTTTTTGTTGCATGGTGTGCAACACCTTTTGCGTAGCTTTTAAATGTTTTCAAGAAAAATACTTAAGTATGAAAAATAAGAAAACAATACTAATACCATTCTAGGAAAAGAAACTTAAATCTGATAAGACCTACCCTAGATGGTGATGTCACTGACTTTCCAAACGAGGTCAAATACTGAGAATTAAGTTTTGACAAGCAGCGTCTTAAAAGAACTCACTAAAAAAACTTTGTTGAGTGAGTTGAGCCTTAAACCGAGATGAATGAATTGAACGTTTACAACTATTGCTAGGCATATGGTTTTGTATGCAACACTTGCATGGTGGACTTAGATACAACATAGGTGGCATAAAACTACTCTACCAACTTCTTCAAATACGACCCGTTTCTGATAGTTAAAGATGGGTTTCTAGCAAAGCTAAACTTCTCAAGGCGCTACAATTCATTAATACCTAACAGACAAATGTAGTAGACAGGTAGCTTCATAGTTGATCCTGGCTCATGCACTCTAAAAAATAAATATAAATTTACTATAATTATTATAGTAATTTTTTGTTGAAATTCAAACTGATGTGCAATTTTACTATAAATCTTATATTGATCTTTGAGTATTTACCATTATACACTATTCTTAGCAAAATTAAGCAATTAATGTTGAATTTTGTTGCAATATCAACAGCAACATTATATTATTACATAAATTGAACTAATGAAACAGATGTTGAATATTCAACATGTACAATATTTTCAACAGATGTTCAGTCGAATTTGCTTGTCAACGTGTACGGATCATTATGTAAGAGTTATATAGTTTTTAATTGAAAAAAGTTTAGTAATAACTCGATTTTTAGTAAAAGTTTTATTATGTTGTAGAACACAACAAAATGGGTAAAAAATGTGGGCAGTAAATATGTTAAAAATTAAATAAAAATCTATAAAAAAATATCTGTGTTTTGTTCGGATACTCATCGGGAGGAATTTCTTTGTGCAAGTGCTTATGTCTCATTTTGGTGTTTATAGTGCTAATTTAATAAGTAGAGATAAGTAAAATTTATTTCTACAGGTGCCGTCAAGAGTGAGAAGTTTTAAGATATATTCAATTGTGTTTTAAACCAAGAATATCAAAACTAAGAATGTTGCATTTTCAAGAATATCAATAGAAATTTAATTGATTGCATCAATCGGAGTTAAAATAAATTCAAGTTGGTGAATTTTGCTAACATGAGAGTAGTAATTTTGTTATGGTACTTCATAAATGATAGGCAATTGATGTTTAATTTTATTGCAATATCAATATTTTTTCATTATTATTGCTAAATATTTAACTCAAATATAAACACGTTTTGTTGAATTCCACTACAAGTCAATAGTAAACAATATGTTTAATTAAATAAGGGTGCGTAAATTTATTACAGAAACAGCCGCAAAACTGTTGCCTACAAGAGTTGTAGTAAAATTCAACAAAAACTTTTTAGAGTGTGGTTATGGTCTAAAATTGAAATTGGTCTAAAATTGAAGCAACAATTTCTATTTCTTAATTTCTAGCAACTTAGACTCGAAATATTTATAGAACCACAAACTTTAAAAGAATAACCACTAGTGTGTATTATGGTTAGTTAACGAAACTGTATATTATATCTCTCATTTGCACCATTTTACTTACCGTTAGAATGTTTTGTGTAAGTGAATTATAAATATTACACAATTGCATGGGGAAAAAACAAAACTAAATTGTGTTAACAAAAGTCGGTCATTGTAGCCTAGCGCGATTATAAGCCTAGCGCGGAGTGCGCTAGACTATCAACTCAGAGGTCTCCGATTCGAATCCGGGTTCGGGCATGGTTCTATTCGCTTTCTTTGCTCTTTTCTACATTTAGGAATTTGTGAAACAAAAAATCCATAGCTAAATTATGGAAAATGTGGAGTTTGTGAAAGGACAGTAACAACTGAGGGCTGGAAATGCTTGCCGAGGTTAAAGCAAAACACTAGCCTCTGTTATAAGAATTTCAAATTGTATTTAATGTTTCCTCCGCCTAATCGATAATTCTCGTACGGTTGCAATCAATTGTTTCTCTAATAATCTATCCCTTTCTTTTCAGGTCAAAGACCAAAAGTTGTTTGTAAATATAAGGCACATGCCTTGGTTCTTTGACATTTTTTTTTTAAAAAAAGCGTGTATTTGAGCTTTCTGCTTAAGGTCAGCTACAAATTGATAACTTCAAGACTCACTAAATGTAAGAGGAAGTTTGTTAAAAATAAATTTTCAAGATAGACGTGAAGTTTATTGTACCACGTCTGAAAGGAAAGTCATAAAAACTTTCGGCAAAAGGGAAAATCAATGCAAGAAGTAGTGGAACCTATTCAACGAAAAAGGTATTTACTGTCTCTAAACCAGAAATAAGGGACAAACAACTTAAAACTACTACCCTTTTCGACAAGCAGTTGGTGTGAAAATCTAAACAAAACACATTTCGCACATCAGAATAACTAAAGAACGGTTACAAGCCCCGTACAATCAGTTATCGTTTTAATAAAGTAGGATTAATAATATCGTTCGGGAAATTGTCAAAATGTTCTATGTTCAGATGAAAGAAAGGTGAATATGTTCGGATCTGATGAGGCCACGTATGATCATGACCACAAAATACAAAGTATGATCCCAAGTACACCACACAGACCTTTAAACGCGGCAATCGCAACGTTATGATATAGGGATGCTTCTCATCATTTGGCGTAGGTCCTATTTTCTTGATTAACGATACCAGGTGTGCTGTGGACTACGTTAAAATACTTGACACTGTGATGCTACCACACGGTTAGAAATCTTGTACTAAAATTGAAATTTTTCTGTACTACATATAAGTCTACACCAGCTTTGGTTTCAAATCTAGTATTTACAAAATACTAAAAAATGGTTTAAATACAGCTTTGGTTTCAAATTTAGTACAAGCTTGGATTCAAATACAGTACGACCTCGCTCAACGCAACCCTCGCTACACGCAACTCCTCGATAATCTCAACACCCAAATTGTACGCAAAGTATAAATTGCAACAAAGTGCAGACCAAAATTTCCCAATTTTTAAAAAAATAAATTGAATAAAATGAAATTATGTTTCTGAACAAAAATTTTTCGATTCACTTTAATTTGAATGTGTAGAAAATGCATATTTTTTTTTGGAAATAGGTCTATTGGCCAATATACAATTTTTCCTCGGTTTTTGCAATAACCTCAGATTTCGCAATTGGCTTGAATTTAATTGGTTGCGTTGAGCGAGGTCGTACTGTATTTAAAAAAAAAATAACAAACAACGCGAGATTCGATCACATGACATTGAGTTTGTAAACTCACTACTCTAACCACAGAGCTATTGGCTTATACATAAAAAGCGCGATGAACAAACATATGAACCGAGTCGCATAATATTGAGTCGCAGCATTGCCAGGCCAACTTTTTACGGGTCTTAATCCAAATTTAGTATTCACATGTACTGGAATTTAGTATTTTTTGTATTAAAAACAAAAAGTAATACAGAGAGAGTTGTACTTAAATTGAAACCAAAAAGACTAAAATTGAAACCAAAAAGCTAAAATTTAAACCAAGAAGCTAAAATTGATGCTGTAATATTTCTTTTGGTTTCAATTCTAGTACAGAAAAGTTTAAATATGAGTTAGTATTTGAAAAGTTTCAATTTGAAACGGCAAGGTTTAAAAACGTGCAGTAATATTTTAGTGGGACTAAAATTTAGTCCAAGATTTCTAACCGTGTGCGTACTGTCTAAGGGGTATATTAACTTTGTCACTCCGTTTGTAACGCTTAAAAGGCGTAACCGGTATAGAAAAATATATATTTTCTTAATTAGCTTCACCTCCAGAAGCTAGACATGGCAAAAGTTCGAGAATGAGAATGAAAAAAAAAGTACAGCAGTGAGGGGACTGCCAACCGAAGCGAAAACATATATGTAAAATATTAGTATTCCCTGGATGACTTTCTCCTGCCACGGACCGCTTTACTGCTAAGAATTTTCATGCTAATCGGAAAAAAATTTATATTTTCAGCCCCTTAACCTTTGATTATTTCTTTCAAAATATTTTTTATTTAGATACCATTTTTATTTTATATTTTTGTAAACAATAAACTATATTATTACATTTAAATTGAATATTGTTGATATAAAAATAAAATACAGGGAGCAGTATTGAATGAAATATAATCCTCAAGAAGGATATTTAATTTTTTCTCTCAATGTATATGTAGAGCTGTAGCTAAAATAAAATAAGTTTACTTTTTTTTATTTATGATATTTTGTTTGATGGGTCTTGAAGTCTCTTTTAATGCCTGCATTTGAGATTTTGCTACAAGGAAAACAGAAAACAGCAAGCAACTTATTGCAGTCTTAGTTTTATCTTTACACTTATCCATTTTTCAAAAGAAAAAAGGGCACTTTTGGCGGAATTACCCCGTATTCTAACTTTTATAAGCAAAATTCTTCTAAAACATTCATACTATATTTAAAAACATGTTTACAATGAAATTTATCTCTAAACTGACTCTTCTTTTAGTAATTGTAACTTCAAAGCTAAAAAATAATACAAATGTACAGAAAATTTAAATTTTTTTTGTTATGTGTGCTGAATACATTTGTTTTATTATTTTAATATTGATTTACACAACAAAACATTGTCTTTAAAATTGGAATAAATTTTTGAATCAAAACAAACAAGTAGTGCAAAAAGTAGTAGACAAAGCAGTAGTGAAATGTATCTTTGGGTATTTATTACTACGAAAAAGTATTATATTGAGGCAACTGAACTATATTTTTTCATTAAAAATTACTCTTTTGCTCTCCCCTTCAACTTTATGGGTGTATATCTTCCTTCTTGTGAGAAAATGTCAAACGAATGAACAATCTATAGTAATCAAATCATGATAAAAACCTCACCTACCTCCTATACAATGTAACTATATGAAAACGGTTAAGTCTCTACAAAATTTCACAAAATTTACTTTAATTTCATAAAATTATGCACATATGCTAAAAACATTTAAATTCAATTAGAGTTTTAAATTAGAGTTTTAAAATGTGAAAAAAGTTATGCGACTTTGATGACGTCAATTTGAAGGGGATACAAACCATGTTTTGATACAACTTTGCTAAGTTTCAAACTCAAAGTGAATTTTTACATTCTAAGCATATGTGCATAACTGTAATTAATTAAATTAACTTATGCCAAGTTTCAGGATATTCAGACATTAATGAGCTATTTTTATCTTTATATAGGGTTTTTGAATATTTTTTTTATTCATAAATATGAATTGAATAAGCCGAAAACGGGTTTAACTTGAATTTTTTACTTAAATTGTAAGTAAGAACAATTGTAGTTTTATAAACACAGAAAAGTGAATAAATAGATAAAACAAAACATACAAATATAAATAATCAGCTCACACACATAATAATCTCACAAATAATAATTATTTGTAAGCCAAAATAAAGCTTCATTCATGAGTTACTTGAAAAGTTACTCTTTTCGAGAAAGGTGACCAAATTTAGATCAAAATAATTATTTAAGTAAAAAACTGTTTTTAATAAAACACGTTTTTAAAACGAACAAAAGAGTATAAAACAATTTCTCCGAGAGTGGCGCTTTTAGTTCTCCTAAAAACGTGGGGCACATTTTAAAAACGTGTTATATTAAAAATTTTTTTTAGTTAAATAATTATTTTCTGATTTTTTTATTTGTCAAATTTTTGTCTTTTCTTTTGAACTGCGATGCATTTACTTGCTCTGGTTCTTATCCATTTTTGGTAGGAGCTCCTTTATCTACCTGTATCGATGGATGTGCTTCTCCTTCTCTAGGCGTCGCTTGCGTTGTGTGGTTTTATCTTTGACTATAGCAATTTTTTCTATATAACTTTTTTTTCATTTTTGTTTATGTTTACTCTTTTTTTTCACGCTTTTTATAGCACGCACAACACTTTTTACACATACACACAGTTGTATGCTGTGTTTTCTCAAAAACAACTATTTTATCAATCAAAATTTATAAAAAATTGTATGAATTCCGTCAAAAACTTTTAAAATACTAGTTTTCAAAAATTCATAACTGAAGGAGACAGAAGAATTTTTTCAAGAAACCGAAATAGTTCTATAAATATTAAAAATGAAACAACACAAAAAAAAAACGGAAAAAATCCATTGATTTGTTGAGACTCGAACTCACAACCTCACAATTATAAAGCAAGCTCGCTGTGCTCTGATCTACAGAACTCACAAAGAAATATATTTTTAATAGGAATAAATCAAACTACTTCCTTATAAAATAAATAAAAAATCCCAACGGGGAAAAAAGCACTCCGAAAGGCCTTTTTGAGTGCTTGCAAGTCAGCTGAAAGCGCTGACTCCATGTATGACACACCATTGTATTTTTAACAGTGCATGTCATTGGAAAAGAGCACTTTAATTTAGCTGACTATGAATTGCTTCAAAAGGCCTCCCGTGCAAAGCTTTGGGTCAGCAGTTCATCAAATTCTTTTTGATTTTGCCTACCTCAAAAAGAGACTTGCTGAGAGGGAGAGAGAGAGACAGAGCAATATTTTATTTCATCAAAATAAGGGTTAGAATTTGCAACCGTCGATACTGCTTCAAAAAGCCTCCATTGAAAAGCTTTGGGTCAGCAGTTCGTTTTTATTTTTAATACATTACCGAAAAATCTACATTTTGACTGAAACAATAACTACAGCAATGGTTTCAATTGAATTTTGCGAGACCTCACACGCGCAATTGTATCAAACAACTGATTATTTGCTTTTATAAGTTTTTTTTTCTTTGTTCGGTTTTTTTTTATTCGTTTTTTCTTTGTTCGTTTTTTCTTGTGTCCGTTACTGAGCGCTCTCAATATACTGTTCATTCGCACAACAAGAAAAATAAGTGCTGACGTTTTGTTCCTGTAGGAAGCTGCTGACATGCCGGCCCGTTGGGATTCTACTCATATTTTAACTACTTGTTTGCAATTTTTTTCACAGTCAGAGGTACATTTTTCAAAATTTGAATTTGTTTCATAAAAAACAAACAAAAAATTTGTCCACATTGTCGAGGCTCGAACTCATAACCTCACGATTAAAAACCAATTACCTTATGCTCTGAGCTACAGAGATCACAACAAAACTTTTTCTAAATACAATATATTTTAAGTTTCAAAACTCTAGCTCATCGGGAAGTTGGTTAAAAATGATTAAAAATCGTAACAGACAAGAAGTGAAGCTAGTAAAAACGTTTTAATACCTCAGTAAAATATTTGTATGTGCATAAATATTTTTTTTTCTCCCTGGCTTATACAATATAATTTTTTTGAGCTTGCAAAAATTTTTGTTAATGGATGAAGTTTATTAGTCGAACAGAGAATTCTTCTCTTCCTCATATTCGTAGTACCGTTAATCGAAAATACTGTGTAATTTCGCGTTTTCAATAGAAAATATTTATATGTGCACAATTGATTTTTTTTTGTGTTTTAACTGCTTTTAAAAATTAAAAAATTTTGTTTATAACTTTAGTAAGAAAAATCATAAACATAACGGTAATTCATTTTTGGAGCAAAATATGAGCACATTTTAGAGTTATGTTTATTTTTTTCAAATAAAAATGCCACGTGGAACCACTTTATCTGAAGAAAATCGTTTAAATATTATATATATATATATATAGCATAAGCCCAAATAAGTCAAAATGTTTTATTATAACAAGAAAACATAACTCTTCTTTGCCCTTTCCGGACGTTACTATAAATGATGGGTCATGTATTGAAGTTGTAAAAACGGCAAAAAATTTGGGTATTACCTTCAGCAGCACTTTAGATTGGACGAATCATGTCAACATCACTATAGGAAAAGTTTATGGTATGCTCCGTAGCCTATGGGCCACACAGTTTTTCACCCCCTTTAACATAAGAATGTTATAAGCTAAAACGTATCTTGTCCCCACCTTATTGTACGGATCCGAAATTTTTGCATACTGTGATGCTGCTAGTAAGCGCAAGTTGAACGTTTCCTATAACAACATCGCTCGTTATGTCTTCGGACTTAAACGAACCGACCGTATATCCCAGTATGCAAAAAAAATATTCAATTTGACTTTTGACAGTGTTTTGAACTTGAGGGCGTTAGTCTTTCTGCACAAAATTATTTTTACCAAAGAGCCAGTTTACTTATATAGTAAACTAAAATTTTTAAGATCTCAGCGCGGAAACAACCTAGTCCAACCAAAACATGCCTGCTTAGCGTCCGAACGTCAGTTCTTTGTTAATTCCATACGTCTTTGGAACTCACTCCTACCGAATCTACAGCGTATTTGCAATACAACCACATTTAAATGTAAATTATCAGATTATTTGTCTTCCTTCTAACCAAAACTTTTATCTTTTTTTACTTGATTCGTTATTCTATTATTTTTCTTTATTTATCTCTTTTCATTCGATTTCTTACCTAATTCATTCCTTTTTAATGTTATTTTTCTGTCTTAATTTAAAGTTATTTTATTTTGAATTTTTAGTTTTATATTCTTATAATCGTTTTTTAAAAAGTATTTTTGATCTCAATGTATTTAATTAATTAATTTTTGTTCAAGATTATGTTTAAGTATTTTTGGTCTCAATGTATTTTGATCTCAATAAAAACAAATGAAGTTATGTTTGCTCTCTAAAAACAAATGAAGTTATGTTTGCTTAGAATTGCATTTGAAGTGTTGCACATATAATTATTTTACTAAGGTATATAAAAACAAAAACTATTTCAATCTTGCAGCAAACTAATTTTTAGCAAACCTCAAAAAATCCTCCCCAGCTACGTTTCTCAAGGCTCTTTTAATGTACACTATGCTGCAAACGAATCCTGCAGCGCATTAAATCCTTATCCGCTGAGAGAGGAATTGGTCAAAAGCCAAACAATTAGCACGGAAACAATGAACCAATATTGGTTGATGGAGCTAAAATGGATTATTACACAAACATAAATTATGCTGCTGCTGCTGCTGTGGCTTGCAGCATACAAAAGACAACAACAACAGCAACAATACAAACAATAAAAATAACAACAACAGCAACAAATGACAGCATAAGCTGCATGCCGCTTTAGATCGGCAACAACGTTTGTGGCTAGAGTGCAGCTCTGTTGGCGCGCAAAATCAAAGAGAAGAAACAAAAAAAAATCTACGAAAGCCCACCGGAAGTTGAGTCGATTATTTGTTGAATTTTTGCTGTTACTGTTCTTTTTGTTGTTGTTGTTGTTTGTATGCACTTCAATAAAAATCGCACACGTTCTTACGTTGCTTCCCTATTGATTGCATTACAGTTGAATGCTTGCAATATTTTCTGCATATGTGTGTGTGTGTAATTGTGTCAGTGTGTGTATTTGTGTGTGCACTACATTCAACTCAATTCCACTCCACTTACTTTGCGCCATATTTTTATTTAAAAATAAAAACAATTCGGGTCGCGCACTTGAAACACTTCCGGTGGCCACGTTGCACTTCCGTTATGTCGTGGTCAAGCAGCATATTCGTACTCGCTGTTGGAGACCTTTGTTGGGAGTGAGCTAGTGTGTGTGTGTGTTGACTTGTTTAAGTGTGTGTGAAAAGCAAAAAGCATTTGCTTTTTTAAAATAATATAATGAAAAGCTTGTTTTTTTTTACATTGCCATAGTATCTCGCGGGATTTTTGATTGCGCTTTTGAAAGTGATTGCGGCTTACAACGAGTCGCACACACATGCATACTAACACACTAACAGCATCAAACGCCATTTATAGGCCTGCAACTCAATAACCGGTGAGCTTTATTTTCAATTGACATCAATTGTATGCTTTTTTACTCTGCTTCTCTTTCAATTTGTTTTCCCCCTTTATTTGTTGGCTTTATTTTAACCATTTCATTGTCCACTCTAGTTTATTTTTGTCACTTTTCACCACTGCCATTTTTCATATGATTTTTCAGAAATAATTCTTTTTGCACTTCATTGCAGATTCACCTGCATTGTCAGGACTTTATTATTATTTATCACTATTTTTTTGGAGGCATACCTTTTTTTTTCGTCAGCTTTTTGTCAACCACTTTTCGCACTCACAATGAGCGGAAATGAATTATGTTGCCAAGTGCTTGTGTGTCTGTGTGTGTTTGAGTGCATTTTTGACTTCATTGTGTTCATGCTGCAGACATATAAATCAACTGCGGTGACTTTATTGTTTGTTAATATATATTGTTGTATTTATTTTGTGATCGCAGCGATAAATAAAATATTATGTATAAATTTTCATAAATTTTGCTCGTGCATCCTTGTTCGTCCATTGGTTTTGATGCAGTTCAAAGTAATGCTATAAATTAAAATCATTTTTGAGAATAAACAAAAAAGTTTCAAAATAAATCACCACAATAAAGGTTACAATAGTTTAACCGTCATTTAAATAAAACAAATTAGTTAACGTTACGTATTTACTTAATCAAATTAGTTATCGTAAGCTTGCATAGTTTTAAGAGTTGTTTTTGTGAGTAGGGACAAACGTATCGTATTGATACTTCAGAAAATCGATACATTTTCTTTCGATACGAGCACTTTATCAATACTTAGAGTCATTTCGATATTTGACGGTATCAATTCTTTTTACCTAATATCGAAACAAAATATACATGATTATACAAAGAAAATAAAGTGGTACAAAAAAATGAAATGCAGGGAAATTTTTTCAACGCAAGTAATAAACGCAATGCAATGTGCAAGATTAGTTTTAAACTTTCAAAAACAAGTGGAAACACCACCAATATAGGGTGGTTTTACAAAGCAACGTAAAAATCATCGAGAAAAGTAAGTTCCCCCAATTTTTTGCTTTGTATATTTATTTAAGGTGTAAGAAATGTTCTCAGAACAACGAAAGTGTACAAGAAAGCGCGAAAGATATTGAACCAGTGAAAGAAAAGTGTGTCGCACGGTGTCGCACGGTGTCGCAAATTTGACCATAAATGCCGAAAATAAAGTTTGGAAAAGCTTAAAAATATTTATTGCTTGCACAACTAGTTAATACTAGTGCTAAGAAAAATCAAAAAGAACTAACTTAATATGTTAAGCCATTTAAGCACAGCACGTCTCGAAAGTTTAATTTTCTGTAAGTTGTTCATTTCTTACAATAAATTGCTGTAGAATCCCTAGTTTTTAAGGTATGACCTGCAGTTCAAGCCCGCAAAAATAAGGTTTTTTAAAGTTGCTGTAGCTCAGGCGTTTTTCAATTTATCAACTTTGGGTTTATTTTACGTGAAAGTAGACGTAATTTTCTAACTTTTTCCGAACTATTTTATGTTTCGATGTTTTTTATCCCCCCTCCCAGAGCGATAAAAATGGGTACGTAAAAATGAGAAGGCCAACGGGGTGTAGTTTTGCTTGATAACCAGATGTCATATCAAAGTTCTGCGGGTGGCATGTTGTTGGTAATCACAGGTTCTGAACAAGAATATTTCCAAAATATAAAAAATTGACAAAATGGCGAGATTTTTTTTATCTGTTTTTGGGGGGTTTTAGCCCAACCCTTCCCCTGGTAGTAAAGTTGGCCCAATTATCCTAGTTCAAGACTTGCCTGACAAGACTACCTACAAAACGCCGCCCGCCGCATCTTCATCCGAATTCTGGTTCTCGAGAAAAACAAAACCCCAGTTTGAAAAAAGTGATTTTGAGAACAACGCATTTAAAGTTTTATTACTGCACTTCGGCGCGAGTGTATAAATACATATATAGCTCTGTAACTCCAAAAAGACTTCGAATTTTAAAAAATCCTTTTAAGGCAGTATTTTTGAAAGATTTTAGAAGACATTTATGAAAAAGAAAACTAAAAAAAAAAAATTTTAACAGCAGCTCATAACTTACGATTCGATATTTCGCTTTATTGTGGTCCCGACCGTAATAATTCATATGTCAAAATAAAATATGACTTTTATATTACATAACGTAACTTTGTTATTTTTGGTGAATGGAATACATGCGAGAACTACCGCTATTTTAAAATAAACAGCAAAAAGAAGGAATTTCTATATTAAAATTACATTTTTAATAGCAAATTAAGAAAAAACCTTAAAAACACCTTTCCACTTTTTTCACTATGTGCTATTCTTAGAAGCATGCTAAATCAAAAAACGAAATATAATGTGCTACTATTTGCTACTTTGCAATTTATGACAATTTAATTATGGGGGCCGCTGTTGTTGTCGAAGAGCTTTTTTGATGTTTGGTTATCAAACCAAACTCATATAGCACTTGAAAAACTAAATGCTATGATATGTAGATTTTATAAAAATAAAAGTTTCTTTGGCCTTGGCTGAAGAGGAGTTACGACATAGAAATTCATTTGTGGAAACAAAAATACTTGCAAGAGGAATCGTGCATATTTTTAAAAAACCAATTGGAAATGACTGCATTCTACAATTTACTTTAAGTTATTTGAGAAAGTGAGTTAAAATTTTACATTTTATATAAAACTAGCAAATTAATTGAGTTCTTTGCAAATTCTTTTGGCAAGACACAATCCGACCTAACGATGATGAGGTTATCTCAGAAAGTGAATTTTCTGAAAATTCTTATAAAATTATATTAAATTTAGGCTATAATGTTTTTTGAAACGAAAAAGAAATACATATACATATGTATTGCGAAGTTTTCCAATGATGATGTAGGAGTGATGAACAAAATTGAGGATGTTATAACTAATATGTGAGGGCAAAAGAATTTTTCTAAAAGAAGACTTTCGCACACGAGAAAACTGTTTGCTAATTTTGTGTTGCGGCTAAGCAAAACTTGCGCTTGAATCTTAGTCACTTCAAAATTATGCTAAATTTCAACAAAAAACTAATCAACATTTTCTATTCCAGTTTATTAAATTCAAGTAAAATTTTGCTAAGTTATTATAAATTGCAAAAGAAATTTCTACTTAATGCAAGCATATATTGTATTTGCTAAGTTATTACTTATATTTTGATTAGTATTTTCTGAAATTTAGCATAATTTTGAAGTGGCCACAATACAAATGTAGCAAACGAGCCTATTTTTAAAGTTAAATAATTATTAACATTAAATTAAATTAAAAAAATTACCATTATCCGGAGATTTAACCTCGGCCGCGTGAGTGTAAGTGGGCTTATCCATTTGACCATCGAAATTGTAAACCAATCGTCGCCTAATTTTAAGGATAAACGTGTGCTCGTAAACTTAAAAGAAATTCGCTTGAATTTAGTATAAATTTGCTATTTGTGTTTATAATAACTTAGCAAATATTTCGTCGTTGGGCGTGCAATACCGCGTATCCGCCGTACGTTTTCATATACGTATACGCGGTATTGCACGCCCAACGACGAAATATTTCTTAAGTTATTATAAATACAAATAGCAAATTTTTACTACGTAGTTTTGTACGTATATGAAAACGTACGGCGGATACGCGGTATTGCACGCAGGGCCGGACTAACCAAATTTGCCGCTGTGGGCTATACTAAAATGCTGCCCCTTAAAAAAATATGAATAACAATAATAATGGCACTACCAACAAAATTAGGTACATATTGTGACAATATTATTAAAAATTTTATCTGCTAAAATCAAATCAGAATGCTTTCAGATAAAGAACTTTTAAATCAAATCAAAAGTTGGTTTGAAAAACATAAAACCTTAATAACACAAGGTAAATTTTAAACTTTTGAAAAGACACAAAAAAGCCGAGACTCATCAACTTAATATTCGGCCGTAGAATTTGGTGGCTTACTCAGTTTTTCCAAATCAGATCAAAGTCTTGAGATATTCAGATTTTCGATATATGACCTTCATTCAAAATATTTTTATAGTTTTTTAACAATAACTTTTTATTGTCTTTTAAAACATACCTAAAACGTGAAAATCGAGTAAGCCTTGTTGAATCTATGATTTTTCAAAAGTTAAGCGATTTCGCTTTTTCTTCCATTTTGACCAAATTTGAGTGTTGAATGTAAAAACTTTAAAAAAAATCTTAAAATTTTTTACTCAAATTAGTGTTTTTATTTCATAAGTAGATTAAATTCTGCATTCTTTAAGGGAGAGAAGGAAATCTGCTGACATCGTCTACTTACACCAAATCATAACTGGTTCTCCTGAAATTCTTTCCCTTATAAATTTTAACACTAGCCGTAGAAGCAGTAGAAACTCTAATAACTTGATTTATTTACCATTTAGTAGAACAAACTATATGTTAAGTGCTCCATTAAATCGCATGAGTACCTTTGTTAACAACTGTAGCGTCAAAAGAACAACTAAAAAGTAGATTGAAAACTAATGTAGGATAAGATAGATCTATGTAAGCGCATGGTTAGTTGTTATATCTTGTGTTGTACCTTAGCCCAACCCATATTATGGTGGGTAAATTTTTCTCATTTTTGATTGTTTTGGACCACTTGGACCACTTTGGACCACTAAAATGATCTAACACGGAAAAAGTGTGAAAAAGCTGTAGTAGCTACAGCTACTATTGTTATGCTCTAATGCAAAATCGGAGGTGGTCAAAATTTTTGGTCTCTTAAAATAAGAAAAATATAGATAAAGATGGGTCTAAAAGTGACTAAATTTCAATCACAAATATCTCGAGATTTTGAGCTGATTGGGAAAAACTGAGTACGCCACTAAGTTCTACGACACAAGAATTAGCTCATGCATCTTGGAATATTTGTGGGTCTTTTAAGTATACCTTAAGATTTTGAATTTTTGCTTCCTAAGACATCAGTTTTTATTTTTAGAATTTGTTTTGCTGCTTAAGACTATATTTTACAGGATCTAAAAATAATTAGTGCAAATGTTGAACATAGTATATGTACTTATGCTGAAAATATTAGTAGTTCCTTAACTTACTTTAGATTTAAAATACATTTAATCTAATGAATTTCACGTGGGGATTTTGCAGAATCAAAGTCCCAAATTATGTCATCGAAATCAATCGCGTAAACTAAACGTGCTTCAATGCACAATACTCCAAAACAGTTGAATTATGTTGAAAACGATCTTTCGGTTGAGTAGTTTGTTGCAAAAAGGCATAAAAACATTCGAAATGCAATATCTAAACTTGGGAAAATAGTTTCAACTTGGTTATTTCGAATTATATTTGCCATCCGAATTCTTATATTTTCTAGATTGTGATTGCTGTTTTCACATAAGCATTGCGACAATACTTTTATGAATGGTGATTAAGGTTCAGTGCATTTTTTGTTACACGAAAGTGAATGTAACTTATCTTTTATATATTCTTGAACACGAATGCATTCTGATAGACAGGAGTCTTCTAAAAAATTAGGTTACTAGTTTTTAATTTTTTAACCCTACTTTGAAAACCTAAGTCTGCGAGACGTATGCTTTCTAAATTTTTTGGTCTCTCTCTCTTGTGATATGCTTTCACTGTAAATCTTATTCTTATTTTCAAATAATAAAAATTACAATAAAATGTGTTTGAATAACAAGGAAATATGTAATAAAGTCATGTTAGTAAAAAAATTGTTTAATTGATATTAACCATCTAATGCCCCATTTTTTGTTTGAGCTCCAAATCAGATTATACTTATCAGACTATACTAATTTGGGGACGAGAAAAACGAATATGAAGTTCGTTTTCAATTTTAGTTTTTCGTTCATTTTTTCCAGGCGAAAATGTCTACAACAGGAGAAAATGTTAACGATTTTTTTTTAACACCTTGCATTGTCGTTTTACATATTTTTTTTTATCTTAATTAAAAGAAAAGACAACTTCTTCCTAGTATTTTTTTTCACTTCGATCTCACTTCAATTAATGTTTTTTTTATTTACCGAAAATCGAGCTATAAATTTCGAGTAAAAAATTAATTGAATTCGTAAAAAAATGATGAAATTTAAATTCAAATTGACGTAATTGTCAAACAGATCATGCTTGCTCCAAGCGAGAAAAACTGAAATATAGCTTAAAGATTTGTCTAGACTCTGAATGAAACCATTTGAAAAATTTTATACAGACTGCGGTTTTATAGCGATCGGTGTGAGATCCGCCTAAAGGCGGGCTTGGGCATTAGAGGGTTCACATAACATTAAGCTTCGAAAATAATGATACGTCGGAAAGACGTATGGTTAACTTTTGAGCGTGCATTTAGGGTTAAGGTGAAGTGCATTCTTGGGAACATTTCTTTTACTTAGGCATTCCAAAACTTCATAATATTCGTAAATTTTTTATCTGGAAACTCGTTTAGTCAATTCTGAGCTAATTTTATCTTAAATTGTAAAAAGTCTCCACTCTAAATTTTCGTTGGCCCATTATATCTCGGAGTAAATATTTTTGTTGGCCCATTAGCTTTTTTATATTACGTTTGTATAATCTTAGCAAAAAAAAAAAAACAAAAATGTTCTATTGTTTTTCCAAATTTTTCCGCCCCTAAAAATGTGCCGCTGTGGGCTCCAGCCCAATCGCTCTCTAGGGTTAATCCACGATTTGCTTGCATTAAGTAAAAATTTGCTATTTGCGCTTATAACAACTTAGCAAATATTTGCTTGATTTTAGTAAAAATGTGGTATTTGATTTCATCAAAAGTTCAAGTTTGAAATAATTCAAAATAATTACTTCCGTGCACCGGTAAGGAAAAGCGTACATCAAACAGATAGAATTAGTGTGGGGTTTTCCTGTGATTTTCTGTATTTTTGTGACCTAACATTTGCTTTTCTTTTGTGATTAATTTATATCTTAGTTCTGCAACTAATCCAAAATTTACTTATTGTTTTAGGCCCCATTACGTTTGCATAATATGCTGCCTATAATATATTTATCTTACAAATTTTAGTGGGCGTATCACAAAAGTAGGCGTGTCAACTTACAGATCGATTCTGACGCGGTAAAGATAATCTTACTACCGACAAAATTCACCTTATGGTAACTTTTACAGCCTTTGGGTTGTCTGTAAACAAGCGTTACCGGTCCTTTTTCACACGGTAAGTTTTCTTGCCGACAGTAAGTTTGTACCGACAAATTTTTTTTCTGTGCTGTTATTTAATTTGTATTCGCGACTTAGAGGCAAAAAAGCTGACATTTGTATAGCGATGTAAATCAATTTTTTCCTTGCAGCAGCTTCTCTTTTTAAATTTTTTTGTTTCATCACATTATCACACAGAAATACCAGATGCAAGATAAGTACTTTATATCAATATGGTGTGTTTATGACGTTTAACAGCGCTGCCGCTTGCACAGAATACCGATTGCTAAGACTGGTAACGAATTTTGGTAACAAGCTTACTTTTACCGGTAACGCACAGAATCGATTTGTTACCAGTTTTTACTTTTTTATTTTGGAGATCCTCAATAAGTTCTGTGCCGAATTTCATGGCTCTAGTGATGCTCAAAAGTCAGTGCTCAAAATTAGCTAAAAGCTTTTTCAGCCATGTATACGTATATAAATTCTGGCGACGCTAAAAAGCTTTCAGTATGCAGGCAGACTCAAAACAGACATGGTTATGTCGCTTTTTTTGCTTAATTTGAATATAACTACGTACACTCAAAAAAATCTGCTTCCCTTAAATTAAGAAACAGTGGCCTTGATTCATAAGCATGGGTTTTTCAATATTCTATAGAGGTTTCTCCTTGCAGAGAATTTTTACATGATTTAACGATCTCACGTCTTGAATTCGTTGCAACGTTGTCAAAACAGTTTCTTACTTTTAAAGACAAATTTTTACTTAAATATCAGAAATGAAGGTATGATAAAAATTAAATTTCCAAAAAAAAAATAAAAAAAAGCAGAAATAATTTGAAAAAAAAACTGTATTGATATCAAGTTCGCTTGCAACATTCTACAGCACGATTTCTTAAATTTGGAGGAATATAAGATACAAAACTTGGATATTTCATAGAAATACATGTAAGTTTTTCTTTTTAAGTACACCACAAGCTATTTATTTTAAGGATGCTTTTTATATTTCTAGCAAAAATGCCTTGAAATTACGTACAAAGTGAACGATTCTAAATGAAGCAAATTAAGCGACGATTGTTTAACAACTGATATAGTCGAATGGATATGCTGATGATCTTACACTCACGCGGCTGTCAAGGTCCAAGTCTCCGGATAGTGGTAATTTTTCAATTTAATTTAATGTTAATAATAATGTTTGCAGTTTTTCGTGTGGAAAAAAAAATAATATATAGGGATGCTGTTTAAAATCTGAAAAAATGATTTTTTTTTGCAAAAAATCCAAAATTTTTCCAGGGATTCGGAGAAAAATTTCTTATTTTCAAAGAAAATGTTTATCTTGGTTATAGCCGCTGATTAATAAACAGTAGACAATTTATTATTTTCAGAGAAAATGTTTCTCTTGGTTATATCATGATAAATAAACGGTAGAAAAACTTACTCAAATGTCATAAGATTTCAACACAATTGATCTAAGTTTCTTCAATTTAGCGAAATTGTTGTTCGTAAATGTTCATAAATGAAGTTCGTAAATGATTGAATAATTTTCCTAAACTATTTTATACTTCTGGTGTCAATTCAACGACAAATATATACTTTATTTTTAGAAAATCGGCCATGGCGCTTAATGAAGCCCAATTCGGTTCTATTCTTCTAGAATTTCTGGAAATATTTTTCTCAGTGCAGTTGTCCTATACTCAAAATAATAATATAGGAAGCGATGCAAAGTTCTGTTTTAAGTGTTTGCTTGCATTTTATAATTTACAAACGATACAGTGCTTTTCCAGATCATTGTTTTCGTTGTTGGCAAGTTTAAAATTGTTTCATTTTATGTTTATTTTGTTTTATAGATAAATTCTTTCTATAATAGACTTTCTACAAACTGCTGGAAAATACAGGGTCCGCCATATAACTTTTTTTTTTAAATTCTGTAAAAAAAACTAGTGAATATTTTTTCAAATTTTTTATTTTATTTGAAAGTACAATTCTTCCGGTTAATAATGAAAAATAATTTCATTCAAATGACTGCCTCGACTGGCCATGCAGTAGCCTACACGATCGGTCCAATTTTTAAGCACATTATCGATTGTGTGCAGCTGTATTTCACCAATGGCTTCACGAATATTGTCCTTTAAAGCGTCAGTTGTCTCTGGCTTGTCGACGTAACACTTATCTTTGAGGGCCCCCCACAAATAATAGTCCAACGGTGTCAAATCGCAGCTCCAAGGTGGCCAAACGACCTCAGCTCTGCGGCTGGTAATGCGATCTTCAAAAACAGGGCGCAAAACATCGAGTGTAGCTTCGGCTGTGTGGCACGTAGCGCCGTCCTGCTGAAACCAAATGTTGCCAATATCCTCCTCTTCAATTTTTGTGAACAAAAATTCGTTCAACTTGGCCCGATAACGATCGCCATTGACTGTAACGGCCACTTCTTGCTCATTTTCGAAGAAAAATGGCCCAATTATGCCTCTGGACCAAAATCCGCACCACACAGTGCCTCGTTTTGGGTGCAGCGGCTTTTCAATGTATGTGTGCGGGTTTTCTGTGCCCCAAATGCGACAATTTTGCTTGTTTACATACCCGCCAAGATCAAAATGAGCTTCATCTGAAAAGATGATTTTTTTGGCAAAATCGGCATCTTCTGTAAGTCGATCGCAGGCCCACTTCTCAGCGTTGTTCAAGCGTATACACAACCATATTCGTTCAGCGGAAGGATAAAACTAATTATCTGTCAAATCAGACATGAGCTAAATGTGACCATTCACGAAATAAGCACTAGTTGAAAAAAAACGTTATATGGCGGACCCTGTACAATAATAATTTATAATAAACAAATAATGTATTTTTATATGATTTCATAATTTTTCAATTTGCTTCGATTTAATAAATAATTTTTCTGCAAAAAACTTTCAGAAAGCTTTTAAAATGCTTTAACTTTTGATTTCTTTCAGTGCGAAACCTTAAACGTTTCACATACATGCAAGCAGTTGAAGTTGTGTGCGTGTGGCCATCACTATTCTAGATCCAAGAATGAAAATTTTTCAATTCGCCGTTATATAGACAGTAGGCGTGGCAGTGGGCAGATTTTTACCATGTCTTCAAAACTTCTTAATTTCTTCAATGGAAATTTTTAATCCACATTTTGTTGCACTCCTTCTTTTTTTGAAGAAAAATCGCGACACTGTGTGTCAATCCAAAACTGTTGGTAAAGCAGATCTCTATTAAATATTATTTCAATCGACTGTAATGAATTTTAATTTATGCTTTTATGTTGATTCTACACTTAAAGACATATTTCATGCAGGTCACTGTTTGCAGAAGGTGGTGTGCAACACGCAAAACTTACAAAGAGCTTGCTACTTTTCATGTGTGTCGATGATCGAGCTTTTGATATTGGAAAGGGATGAGGTTTCCAGCATTATTTCAAGCAGTTTTGTCCCACCTTTAATATTCCATGCGCAGACACAGTAAAAGCTCGTCTTAATGATTTTTACGAACTCGATAAGCATAAATTTGCAAATGAGTAAACCAAAGTTCAGCATGTCCAAACTACAGCTCAGACAAAATGTTTTTTTTTTTGTTATTAGATATTAAGACAATTCGTAAATGTAACAAATGTATTCGTACAATATACATTTATTTATTTGTATGTGTACAATATACATATATAATATTTTTGAGTGTATCTATATTTTATTACGCAAACAAAAAAATTGTGGTACCATCTTACCTGTGTTAACGTCAGCATATTCACATAAATCTTAAGCATAATATATTTACATAAGATAGGCAAGCAAATTTAAAAACCTTTTTTTCCCAATGGGACAGTGCAAACCAATAGCAACACAGCTCTGTTGAACATCGTTGCTGTAGCATACACGAGAGAGAAGAGAGTGACTCAGAACACTTCAACAGAGCTGTGTGGCATTGTTGTTGTTGCTGTTTCTTAATTACTCTATCGAACTGATAACCTAAACAGAATGAAGTAATTTCATTCAATGAACCCAGTGGTAAATAGACACATAACAAGTGGTAGTAGACACATTAGCCAAAAGTATTAATCAATGTAATAATTTTTTAACTTTGATAAACGCTTTTCAATAAAAGTAAACCAAAGTTCAGCACATTGATCTAACGTGCGATATTTTGACGGAAAGAATGGCATACTGCAGTTGTTTTGGGTATCACTGTACACTTTTTGAAAAGAATTGCTTACGAGGTAAAATTCAGACTACTGTGGAGTTATCTGGACGACATACTTCTGAATGAATTTTTTGTTAGTCAACTGGAAGCCACTTGCCATCAGTTTGACATTGATAAAAGTAAGATTTCGTGCATCGCAACAGACAACGGAGCCAGTATGGTTGCTGCCATACTTTAAGCAAGTTTGTTTCACACATAAACATTTGTCTTGTTTCACACATACTCTAAACCTTGTCATGCAAAGCATTATGAAAATACCTGAACTGGTGTTGCTTTGTGAACAAGTTAGAAATATTGTAAAGTTTTTTAAAACACTGTTGCTTACAGCGATGAGCTTCATAAACAGGATGGCAATGTTGTTTAGTTAGTTTAAAATATGAGATGTTAAACGATCTCTGTATTTTTATGTTGGAGCGTTTTGTAGTTTGGCTCCTGGTGTAGATCAATAATTGCTTTTAAATTGCCCTGTCATATTCATCTACACTTCAGTTTGAAAATGTGGAACTTGTTGCGAATGGGCTTCATCCAATTAAGTTTGTAGTGAATAAAATATCTAGGGAAAAATATATCACTGCAAGCAAAATAATTATAATCACAAGAAATTTGCGTGTCGAATTGAGTCAGATTAGTAAAGAAGAACAATAAATAACAAAACAAGTAAAAGCTATTCTATGTTAAGAAGTTAACAGCGGGTTTAAAATCATTGAAAATAAGGGCATAATTGTAACATCATTCTTACTTGACCCTATGTTCAAAAAAGTGCCATCTCAAGACAAAATTACGTGCTTAAGAGCTGTTTCCATTTCTATGACTTAGCAACAACAACTGCTACTGACGTTATTGAAACCTTTAATGATGCTGTGGAAGAAGAAAACTCTACATATGATTTTTGGTCCCGCTATAAGGAACTGGCGCAGAGATCAGAAGTGATTAGACCAGTTTGCGATAAAAGCAAGATATCCCTGTACTTGTCTGATAGTGTATATACCTTGAATAGTGAACCATTGAAAGACCGGGACAGTTTTGAGAATATTTATTTGTCTCTATACAAAATAATGTAAGAATATCTACATACTCCAGCCACGTCGGTACCATCCGAAAGGCTTTTTCTAAAGCCGAAAAAATAATAACGAAGTAGCAAAATCGTCTTGCAGGAAAAAAACAACTTAAGAGGAAATATAGCGATATCCGAAGCAGGCTGTCTAGTCTGCTGTGTGATTGACTCTATACAGAGTTTTTGTTTGTTGTTGTTGCCTTGTTCAAACTAACTTGATCTAAATAGTTCACAATTAAAATCATGTAAACCAAAATCTGTTTTTAATTGATTTAAATGATATGGAGTAAAATGTCCAAAAAAGTCACAAAAAAATTTTATTTTTGCATTTACATTTTATGTTAGGCTAATACAAAAAGTTTGTTACAAAAGTTTTTACAGTTTTTAGAAATACTAAAAAGTATTACCATATTCTTAATTTTTAAAGACATTGGTTCATAACTTACAATAACGGAAGGGTTTTTGTTTTCATCACAACATATTTTTATAGTAATAATAGCATAAAAAATAGCATAAGCTATTCTTAACATGTACTCTGAAAATAAGTATTTTTTTATTTCTTTTATGTTCATCTAAATATAATTCTTATTTTTATGTAAAATAAAGAAATATATAATTATAAAATTTATAATTGGTTTTAAGTTTTGCAGAAATATTTAAAATATAGTATTAGTATCACCGTAACAACCCTGGCAACACTAAATTACAAAATTATTTTGCAAATAAATCAAAGATATTTATAAAAAATTATTCGAGAAAATAGAAATAAAATATAAAAATTATAGACTATGCATAATTCTCTCTAACAAAGCTTCCCATTGACATTATTAAGACTGCTTCCATATTTGTTGCAATTTCAATGATTTAACGTAATGAGTCTCTTTAAAAAAATTTTAATATTTTTCGTTTCCTTTTTATAAGAAAGACGCATTCTTAATGATCATAATTCCCCCTTTAAGGAAAGTGTTCTTTAACATTTTTTAGCATTACTATGTGAAAAGTCAATTTTTAAACCATTTGCTATCAGTTTCATAGTGAATATATCTTTGCAGCCGGTAAAAATTTTAGTTAGCAATTAATTTTTATTTAAAATGTACACTCAAAACAGTTATTAGTAAAACTTCTACGAATAACATTCGTAAACAAAATATTCGTACATTCTACAAATATTCGTACAATATACAAAGTGTTTGTATTGCGATATGCTTACGAATTTATTCGTAAAGTGTTACTAATTCCTGATGTAGTATCTACGAATATATTCGTTTTATATACTAATGATATTCGTAAATGGAAATAAAATAATTCGTATTACTGCATTGTACGAATGACTGTGTGCATTTAAATAATAATATTCGTAATTTCTTTCATTAAATTCGTAGTATTTACTTATGCTTTCGTACTATTTACGAATGAAAAATATTATTACTACAAGAAATTTATTCGAAGGTAATAAGAACGAATTATTCGTACAATGTACGAATTATAAATTGAGCTTAAAAAATTTAAAACCAAAATCATTTAGCCTGGTTTGTCGAACAACTATAGAGTAAAAGAAACTGTGCGCCTGTAGCCTACTAGTAGAGTGCCTGGCCCGTAAGCTAAAGAGCCGACGTTTAAACCCAGCTCAGACAGAATTTTTTATTTTGCCTGGCTTATCGAACAACTACAGAATATAAGAAACTATTTGATTGTAAAGTGACTGTAGCCTACTGGTAGAATGCGTGGCCCTTATGCTAAAGAGCCGAGGTCCAAACTACAGCTCAAACAGAATGTTTTTTTTTTTCGTTATTGGATATTAAGACAATTCGTAAATGTAACAATTGTATTCGTACAATATACATTTGTTTTTACACAAATACGAGTAAAATATTCGTAATATGTACTAATAAACGTCGATTCTACGAATCCTATTCGTAGCTGAAAACTACGAATAAAATTCGTATAGCGGACGCAGTTATAAGTAATATTTACACACAAATATTTTTGAGTGTATCTATATTTTATTACGCAAACAAAAAAATTGTGGTGCCATCTTACCTGTGTTAACGTCAGCATATTCACATAAATCTTAAGCATAAGATATTCACATAAGATAGGTAAGCAAATTTAAAAACCTTTTTTCTCAATGGGACAGTGCAAACCAATAGCAACACAGCTCTGTTGAACATCGTTGATGTAGCATACACGAGAGAGAAGAGAGTAACTCAGAACACTTCAACAGAGCTGTGTGGCATTGTTGTTGTTGCTGTTTCTTAATTAATCTATCGAACTGATAACCTGAACAGAATGAAGTAATTTCATTCAATGAACCCAGTGGTAAATAGACACATAACAAGTGGTAGTAGACACATTAGCCAAAAGTATTAATCAATGTAATATTTTTTTTTAACTTTGATAAACGTTTTTCAATAAAAATAAAAAAAAAAACAAAAGGAAAATCGATTTTGATTTGCTCGAACTTCAACCACAGGCGATACTAATATACATTATTATAGAATATTGCCACTGTTAGTGGCAAAAACATTTGAAAGCTTTTTAATTGATATTAATACAGAATGTGTATATGTCTTTCAAGGAAAGCTTAGTTTGTAAGGCTAAAAAAATTCTCAACAAAAGAGGCTTTTGACTTTTTTGAAATATATAAGAAAATTTGTTTCATCATTACTTTCTACTTTAAGTCTCTTAACAAATCAAAGGATACAGATTGAATAAACGGATGAGTATGTATCACAACGGCTAGTATTTTTAAATAAAATTCAGCTTTTGATCGGATCGAGATATTGTTATGATTTTTACACATTAATTTTTTTTAATGTTTGCTCTGTAAATAATATAAAAACATATTTTGGGAAAAAATAAATATGGTTTTATGTTTGATGACAGGAACCATTTTAAAATTTTTGCGTTTAATTGAAACAGTTGTAGAAACTATAGTCTTTAAGATATCCCCTTGATGTACAAAGTAACTTGATGTACAAAAATATTGCAAAAAATCTTTCGTAGACCGATTCTTCTCTTAAGTGACGATATTCTATTCAAAATGGCTTTATACTAAGAACAATTTCTGATTAGGGAATACACTACAAAAAGGGCTTTAAAATGTTGGAAAATCGCTATACCAAAAGCATTGCCCCGAAGGCAACTATATTGAGGGATATATATTACTTTGTCCAAAAAAAAAACCGCTTGGTTTCATTAAAAATCGCAGAACTTTTTAGCCTATGTAGTATAAATATAATACTATAAAAAATTTTAGTTAATATATCCTACATGTATACAGTAATAAGTTTTAAGATAAAAAAAATAAATATTTTGAAGTCAAAGATCAGATATAACTATATTTTGTTTGCTTACTTACATGAAAATGCAATAAAATGCCAGAAATAAAAACAATTTATTCTATTTTATTAAATTTCTGAATAAAAAAAAAACCTTGTTAAAATAAATCCCATAAGCAAAAACAATTCACTTACCTACTTAAGCCATGTTAAACGCTATAGATAAGGCAAAGCCAGCTGTCAACGGCGCAAAATTTCAATAAAATGCATAAATCAAGTTTACCTTCACTCAACTCAACCTTGACACTCACCGTATATCACAGTCTCAGTGCCAAAAATTCAATATTAAACTTGAGTTTTTTTTTTCAGGTTTGCCAAGTAGAAGCCGGTTGACAACAGAAGCAAGCAACTCCTTTTTGCTGTCTTCGCTTAACAACACGGAAGCAATACACAGCGACACGTTTAACGGAAATATGCACACATAGTTGCTTCCGTTTTCCATGCACCGATACACAGATATACACACACATAAGCACAGCTGTTTTGCTAACTCTATTGAATAGCGATAAAATCGCGTTTGTTGCGTTATTGTTTTCGTCGTTCTTTGTTGTTGTTATTGTGTCTAGAAAAACAACATCCTTTTGCGGCTTGTCATCACATGGTTTCATCTTTACATCCTTTTAACTCCACTGTATGTGTGTGTGTGTGTGTTGGTTGGTTGTATTTTTTTTTGTTGGTCGTGCGCGTCTGTTCTTCACACTTTGATCGAAATTTTAATAGATTGCTTCCGTACAAGAAAATTGTGCAATTTTTTGTTTGCTTCTTTTCCATAAAATAGAGTAACATTGTTGCAAATGTTTTTTTTCTTTTACTTTTTGAGAGTTGAACCCTTTCGTCATTGATATACAACGTCAATGCCATATGTTTCCGTGCTACAGCACCTTTGAGGAATATTATTAGACTTTTGACATGTGTTGCTGAATCTTTTTCTTACAAAGTAGGCTGAATGTTTAAGTGATTGTAAGAATTATGGGATTCTCAAATTTTTCTTTGCTGTGTGATTGATTGTGAATTAAAAATAAACCATTTTAATTACAATTTTTTTATAACTAGGAAGCATTTTTATCTACCCAAATATTTTTGCATAAATAAACGTTCTAATGAAAAGTAGCAGCAGTAACATTTTCCATATCTTTTATAACTGACTGCTAATAACCCTTTACTGAATCTTCGCATATCTTCAAGACATACTCGTATAAAAATAAAGAAATTTACTTCGAAATTATTGCCGGTATAAAAAAAAAATTTCAAAACAAGCAAACAACTCGAAAAACAAACAACGCCATCATCAAAGTAAGCAAAGCTTAAAACCGTCAAATGAAGTTGATGAAGTTCTTAACTTAATTATAAATTGCTGGCAACCGCAAATAACTCGCAAATGTTTTTATTTCAACATCGCGAAAGGATAAGCGGCAAAGGGTGGCACACACTCCGCTGCTTTACTCTGCTCTGCTGACGGAATTAAAAGTTTTATTTTGCTCTTTGCCGGAAATTGAATTAACGTTAGCTACAGAGATAAGCTTACGTTTTTGATTGTTGGCCATGGCTGAGGGGTTACCTTGATGGAGCTCATTAGAATTTTTGTACACTGCCGAATGTTGGAGCTGCTGTTGCTGTTTACCTTGGAAATTTTAAACGAAAATTAAAAATGCAAAGTGAAGAAAGACGAGTTGTTGTATTTCTTTTGAGATTTTTTTGGTTCTGTTTGAAAGAAGACGCCAGGTTTTGGTTAAGTCTTAAAGTAAACATTAAAAGTTAAGTCAATTAAGATCTCGTCTTACAAGTGCTGCAAAATCAAAGAAAAATTTATGAATTTTTAAACAATTCTTGAGTTACTTTGTATTTAAATTGTATTTAATTAGGCTGGAGCTGGCTCGGGCAGAATTTGAGGCATCTTAAATTATGACAAACTAACATCACTGGTATGAAAATTTTAGAATGGAAGCTACTTTTCCATTAGAACCGAAAAATTTAGAACAAAATCATAAATATATTATACAATCCTACTCAACAAACTTTATCAATTTATAACATCGGACGAACAAAAAGCAATAGTAAAAATAAAACCTATTTTTAAAAGACCATGTATAAAAGAATATAAGGAATTGTTTATTCAGCCTTTGACTTACAGACTATAGGAAACAAAATTTTGTTGAAGATTAGCACCTCGTTTTTCGGGGTTAATTTTCCCCTTCCAAGGAAAAGTTTTAAAAAGGATTTTATAATTTGACGTAGAGAGTTAACGGTTCACAGTGGCTCAATCTGGTGTTTCTCTTTGCAAAAATCATAGCTTCTGTACGAATTGAGAAATCTCGATAATTTTTTGCTGTAGATAGAAAAAATTATACAGATTTATATTGCAAGATGCTGAGAAATTAATTTTGAAGGTAGGCTTTTAAGGAAGGGTGTCAAGAACTATGCAAACAAAGTATTTCCACAGGATTTTCTTTTGAAAAAAAAACCGTTGAAAACCTTGAATTATATCTGAATCATGGTGAATAAACACGAATTCGAAGTCAATTTTATTTTTCAAAGTCTTAAACTATTACTACACTGAAAATAAATTGTCGCAAAACTAGGGCTTCTTATTTCAGGACTCAAAAGCAATTTCGGGATTGATAATTAAGAATTTGAAAACAGATAAAAAGTAAATTTTTACAAAAAAAAAAAAAATACAAAAAAAGAATTCGTTTAATACTTAATTATTAAACTAACTTAATTAATACTCGATAACTTAATTTTTTTAAAAAAAAAGTTAATTTGTTTTATATCTTAATAACCTTCCTTACAAAGCGTAGATTACAACACGCTTATAAAATTTATGCTGACGATATGTCTGCAGCTCATCCGCTCCCAAGCATATCGTGGGATCGCAACGTCAGCAACTTAACATTCCAAATTAAAACAATAAGCAACGATGGCAGAGACCGCGGCAGAAACTGTGGCAGCGTTTAGGTTAGATATAGAATAAGAATCTTTGTAAAATTCAATTGTATTTTGCTGCTCAATAAATAAAGGTCGATTGACCGGAAAATATATTTTTTTAGCTTTTAAGTAAACGAAAGTTTTAACTTATATAAGGGACGAGAATATACAGTGTTGCGCAAAACAATAGCAACATAATCGGTACGCTGCTACAAAATCGTGTATCTTTTTAAATATTAGGGACACACAAAAATGATTATAGGAACCAAAGCATATATTCATACATCATATTAAAAACAAATCATATTCCAATTTGGTTTTGTTTTCTTTATTAAATTTAAAATTAATGTGACTGCATTCAGTTTGTCTGAGAGCAAAACAAAAGCAACATAATTAATATTTGGTGTAAGATCCATTATTCTTGATAATCGCTGCACATCTTAGCGGCATCGACTCTATTAAAGTATATATGTGTATTAGTATATGTTCCCAATTAAGTTTCAGCGCTTCATACAGTGCAGTCTTATTGGAAAACCTTTGACCAGAAACTTTTACCTTCAAAATCCCAAAAAAATTTTCAATGGGATTCAAGTCATTGTGACTGTGCCGGCTAATCAAGGACTTGCCTCTAATGTAATCTTTGATGAGCTTTGAAGGGGTTGAAACGAGCTGAAACGTTCACTGAAGCGACATATTCCACTCTGAATGTGTTCGCATCTTGCTTTCTAAAATGTCATTATATACAAATCGATCCATAATTCCATCGATTTTTTGAAATGGTTCAACTTCATTATAGGAAAAACAAGTCCAGACCATAATGCCATCGCCTCCGTGTTTAAAATTTATTTTGCAGTTTCGGGCTTCAATTCGTGTACCTGGGCGGCGCCGTACCATGCACATACGAATTTTGGTCGCGAAATTTCCAACCGAAGAGAAACATCACTCGGACTCAACGCTAGTAGGCGGAATTGTTATCAAAAAATCATATGCGAACATTTGAGATAAATTAAAATTTTTTAAAAGTTTTTAGCCGAATGTCATATTAAAGTGTTGCATTTTTGCAATTTGAAGGCAATCCTGGGATCCCGAAAATCGCCGGATTTTTGGTCTCATAA
The DNA here is from genome assembly GCA_963920525.1 of Dichetophora obliterata. Classification (NCBI taxonomy): domain Eukaryota; kingdom Metazoa; phylum Arthropoda; class Insecta; order Diptera; family Sciomyzidae; genus Dichetophora; species Dichetophora obliterata. The sequence goes on along the minus strand of OY986435.1, from coordinate 242,693,525 downwards.
TCCCGGAACTGTCGGGACTGGAAAAAGTCCGAGATCCCGGGCCTTACTCAAAACAAAAAAAGGGAGAAAATATTAATTATTTAGAACACCATTGTCATCACGTTTCCCACTTAAATTAATAGAATAGTTTTTCTTTGAAAATTCCCTATCCTTGAAAAAAGTTAGAGCTTCCCTTAAGGGATATGAATTGAGTGGAGTAAGAATGCTGTTTTTAATCCTATTTAATCGTATTGGGGTAATAACAGAAACTGAATTGGCTATGTCGTCTTATATTTTTTAATCTTCCTTGGTGTATTTTACTATTAATGCAGTTGAGAGTTCTTCCATAGAGATCCACGAATATGGAACTTTCATTCATTGACTTTCTTGGTCTTCATATTTCGAATTTTTTCGTACATGGGAATTCTTCGGATATATCGGTAATTTTCTCATCGGTCGTCAATTTTTTTTTGTCTTTTTCTAACGTATTTGAATGTAGTTGGCAATTGGTAGTTATCAAAATTGCAGTCAATCACAATATTTCGCATTGCAATTTTTAGTTGACTTTTTTCTAGGATATAACTTGTGGATCTGCCCTTGTATTTTGGATGTTTTGAAATTTACCTCTGCAATGTCGAGATGTTTTTTGCAGTGCTGTTTTGAAATCTATTTCAGGCGATGAACTATTGAAAAGTTTAAATGCAATTAGGTTTGGAATAGCCATATTGAAATTTATATATTATAATGATGAGAAACGATATAGTTTCAGTTTTTAAAAGAACTGAAAAGTAATTTTCTATTATGAAAAATGGTCGACTTATGATTTCTAAAATGTTAAAAAATTAATTTCAAACAAATGGCATTATAAGACTTTCACACTACCCGCTATCCATTTTAAGGTTATAAAATTTTTCAAACTTTTGTTTTTTTGCCATTTTCAATATATGTACTTTTGTTTTTGCCAGTATTGAGAAACGTACATGATTTATTTTTTTATATCTGCTATGGATATTCATAATATGCAACTAGAATACACCTATTTCTATTATTGACCATTAAAAATTTGCAAGGAAAGGCACGGAACTGCAAGCGGGACATTAAAAAATCATAGGTTTTCTGATAAAAATAGGAAAAGAAAGCAGGTATGCAAGATATGCAGCCAGTTCTTTTTGTTTTGTATTCAACAATGTTCAGTCTATCTCTTTTTTAAAGCAGGGACTCGTTTTGAAAGTCAAGCAAAAGTTCGAAAAATAAAAGATTATAAAATATGGTCTAGTATTTGTTGATAGCATAGAGATCGCTTATTTCATATATAAAAAACTTTTTATTGATACATTGTAGGAATATTTGAAATTAAAATATATCTTTTTTTTAAAAAACAAAAATTCGCAAAACTCGAAGAAACCATCAACTTTCATCAGCTCTACAAAGCAAACCATTTGTTCAATTGAGTCAAAAAACCTTTAACAATTATTTAACAAACCCCACCATTAGATTTTCCAATTTCTAATAACATCTCAAGCAAAAAAATTTACCATTTAAAATTATAGTTAATGCTTGGTAATTAATTGTAATCTATTCTTTGAGTTCTTACTAGATTTTCCACAAGCTATTTAGATCAAGTATGATTTGAAGAAGACAACAAGTACAATAACAAACTCTGCATAAGTTATTCACACAGCAGACTTAATAGACTGTTTCGGAAGGAGCTAAACTTCCAGCATCAGTAGTCTTGAGTGATTAAGCTATGACCAATCCACTGCTTCAATCTTATATGATATAGCAGTTGTATGAATAAATTCCTATGTTGAGATCGAACAAATTTATCGGCCATTTTCATATGACATTAAAACAATTAAGTTATTTTTAGATCCCAAAGCTCAAAGCTCTACCAAGGTTTGTGTGCGTGTTTTAGTTCCTCTTCCTTTTCACTATTATTCTTTGTAGTTCAACGAATTTTCCGAAATACACAAGTGAGTTGTGAATTTTATTTTAAAGCAAATTTAAAAAAAAAACTTAAAAACAGCACAATTTTATAATTTTTTTTAATTCACTATCAAAAGCAGATACTCTATATAATTTTATTTTTTAAATTTCAGTGTATTGCTAAAAGTCATTTTTCATCAAAACCAAAATTTGGTAAAGAAATAATACAAAATAAATAAAACCTAAAACAAGAGACGATTTATAAAAAAAATTTAGTAATACTACTATTTCATTGGACCAAATGACTCATTTCAAATGAGTCATTCAAAAGTGTTTACATTGTTTTTTTGCGAAAGTATTTCATTTCGTTTGGCAACTGGTTGTTTGTTGTTGCTTTTTTGCAATTGTTGTTAACTTAAAACAAGAAATGATTTATAAAAAAAATTTAGTAATGCTACTATTTCATTGGGCCAAATGACTCATTTCAAATGAGTCATTCAAAAGTGTTTACATTGTTTTTTTTGCGAAAGTATATCATTTCGTTTGACAACTGGGGTTGTTTGTTGTTGCTTTTTTGCATTTGTTGTTTGACGTTTTCTTTTGGTTTTAGTGTGTTGAGTATTTTTTATCAATTCTTCATTGAATGCGTTCGAAATAGTTTGGAATAAGTTTTAAGAACGTGTCCAATCTCGTGCATTTGTTTCAAATGAGTCTAATTGCAACTGATAATTTGTATGGGAAATGAGCTGAATTCGTTTCTCAATTGGCCGAATGAGCTGAAATGAGTCCAATGTTATCGTAGTAAAATAAACATACACAAATATTTTTTCTAATTTATTTATATTGAAATATGAATTCTGCAATGTTGTAAAAACGGAACGTGCGAAACACTTTTGACAACATTCTTTATTTGACATAAAAAGCCTTACCATACCTTAATTTTCTACATTTGTTTCCCTTATTTGTTCAGCACTGTGCAGTAGTTCGAATATCTATGCAACAAAAAAAAAAAAAACAACTTTTTTTTTAATGATGTTAAGAGCAAAGGAATTCTGAATAGATTCACAAATGTTGTAGAAAAAAGATAGCTGGTTATAAGAAGACCTTTTTAAGTAAAGTCTTATTTTATAAAATATTTAAATGTAAGCGTTGCGCGAATTTCACGTTAAGAGTATAAAAATAACATATTTTTAATGGCTGGCGTAATATAATGCTGTTACAGCTTCTGTTGATTTTCCTTAGTTACGACAAGAACATTACTCCAGACCGCGCCTTACTAATCCTCAAAAAGCACTGTTTGCCACACCCATACTTGACAAACAAAGTCAATTAAAAAACATCGACTCAAGTTTGTTTAAGCAAACATGTGACCTTGTTACATCCTGCCGCTGTAACAATTAAAAATAAAGAAATCCTTTCGCTGTGACTTTCAAGAAAAAGCTAGAGAATATGCAAGTATAAGTATATTCAAGCAAACAAAAACCCAAGAAGAGGTTGAAGATGTTGACTGCAGTGACTGGCTGCGTGCAGACATTTGTTGATTTTGACTTAAAAATTAAATTAAAATGCAAATGAGTTGAGATGTTTTGAAGTAGCAGCGAGTTGCCAGAGCGGCAAGATTGAAATTGCATGTTAAAAAGTAGTATTTTTTCTCTAGTAAAAAACAACAGTGAAGGTGCTTTTTCCCATATGTTTCAGAAAAAGGCAGTGTCACCTCGGTGACTGTCTCTGCAATAAACCAAACGACTGACTTAAGTTCCTCAGCTCAGAGACCAAGGAAAAAAATTGTGTTGAGCTCTCAAAGATAGTGTTGGAAACGAGTAAAGAACAATTTGCTAAAAAGAAGCAAAAGCATTTTGTCGCGTAGGGACTTATGCAAAAGTCGGTTTTTTTGTAGAGTGACAACACAATTCAACAAAGCACAACATAACACACACAGTTGAATAAAAAGTTTTCCTGTTTACCTATGTTTTTCATTTCCATTCATTTTAGGTCCTGACCTGTTGTTGTTATTCGTATCTTGTGAATTTTTAATACTTTGGCTGCCAGCGACTTATGCAGAAGATGAATGTTTCAAGTAGTTATTCGTTTTTTTTGTTGCTGTTGTTATTGTTGTTGTTGATGTTGTTGTCTTTGTTATAAATTATGCAAAGAAGTCGCTTAATGCTGTTGTAACCTTAATTTAATCTTGTAATCTGGTTTGTGGCAAGTGCAATAAATAATTCACAACTTACTCGACTACAGCACTGCCGACAAGAATTTTAGTGATTTATATAATCTGTTTTTTAAATTTGCAGAAAGTGCTTATCAAAAAAAATTAAAAAAATCAGGGAAGGTGTATTGAAGCCAATAATAGAACTATACTAGCATGCCTTCTTTTGCGTAGCCCTAGTTTAATTGCCCACTGGGCATCTAAAACCATTGGCATATTGTGACAATTTTCGACCAGTTAAATGGAATCTGCTTGTTTATAACATAAAAGTGATCTGTTTAATTTTCACTTACATAAAATTATAAAATTTAAACTAACTGATGTTAGCGCTGCAGGACACGTTTGATCATACAAAATTTGCAACTGAAATCGTTTCATCGACCTGTTGAAAATCAAACAGGAGATCAATGTAATGCTAGTTTTCTAGATATCTTTAAAGCATCCCAATAAACATTTACCTTGGAGATCAGCTTGAGCTCAAGTGGAGCTCCAGTTCGTTTCTCCAATCTCCAGTGCTGGATATCAACTTGACCTCCACTTGAGATCCAAGCCATTCCCCAGGGAAACGGACCTTTGATCTCCAGTTGAGATAAGGCTGCATCTCCACTTGATCTCCAAGGTCTTTCTCTAACCGATCTCCAATCCAAAATGAAAAAAGAAATATTTTTTAAGAGAAAGCTTTTCCAATTATTTATTATTTCAATCAATGAAAAGAGTTTCAAACCTAATATTACACATTTTCATAAATTATTTAAAATAAATTATATTATTATTCAAATACTAAACTGAAGCGTTTTGGTTGCATACATTAATTATGGTCTTTAAAAGAAGACTTGTTTTACATATTACTAACACATTTTTATAAATTAACGAAAATATTTAATTTGATTTTTTCGATTATTTTAGAAATAATATAAAATAAAAAATGTATTCCAGTTCCATTCCTTCCTATCGCTGAATGCAGCTATTGTTTATATTCGGCTTTATTCCACAAACTTCATATTTTGCACTGAATTTTGAAATTTTCGCGAATTTTATCTCCTAAGCCATTCAAGGCCAACATTTTATTTTTGCATTTTTGGACTAAGTAGTCTTAATTACGTTTAATAAACAAATAACAAAAATAATTTACGCGTGGGCTGAAAACTGCATTTATGCCTAATTTGTTGCAGTTTCTACTAAGTTTATTCACTTTACTTTTATTATTTTGTTGCAATTCACGAATTCACTTTTCTACAAATCCTAGCAAGAAACACAATAACCAAAACAACGTAGTGTTGCCAGGTGCAAAAACAAATTATTTTGTTGATGGTTTGAAAACTAATGCATATCAAGCTGTTAAGAGTTGACTTGGAGAAATGAGTTGGAGATCAAGTGGAGGTTGAAGACTTTTTTCCAAGCTTGGAGAAAAATATTTTTCCTGCTTGTTAAGATGTTAAAAATCGATATGGATTACGATTTGCATATGTTTATAACGCCATCAACGTTTATAACGCGTCAATTAGATTCTTAGTGCGCTATGAATCTAACGCCAAATGAGGTGTGCCTTGGCTTATGCCTTGGTGTGCCTTTGCTGCCACGCCCCCGTTTCCAAAGGCCCATCAAATATAATCTTGCTTGTGTAAATTGTGGTCTAATACTTAAAAATTTGTTAAAACTTGAAAAATTCTGACGGGACCAGCATTTAAAATTATGTTTGTTTTTAATGTGAAAAAAAAATTGCAAAAAAAAGCCATTAACATCGTAAAGTAGCTCCATAAATAATGTATGGGAAAATGAATTTAATTCATATTTTTTCGGGGATTTTTCGGGAACTGTTTTAGGTATTCATCTCGTTTGGCCGGAGACCAGTTCGAACTGGTATGAATCATCGAAATCGGTCCAGCCGTTCTCGAGTTATAAGCGTAGTAACTAATGCCACTCTCTTTTATATATATATAGATAGATTTTGTGTTTGATGCCCTATATCTCGAAATAATTATATCGGAGAGCAAAAGTTAGCCCTCTAATGTGATGGCGACTTTTATTAAAAAATTTCAAGTCTTAAGAAAAAATATAATTTACTAACTTTTTTAACATCATTGCATAAACCATTTTTTGTTAAAAAAATACTTTATTGCAGTTAAATTAAGAAATGCATACATACAATGGTTTGTTTTTATTTAACTTTTATTATTGTTGTTTTTGATAGCATATTGTTTATATTTTTTTCTTAGTTTTAAGAAAGATATTGTAAATAATACAGGGTCCGCCATCTAACTTTTTTTTTCAACTAGTACTTATTTCGTGAATGGTAACATTGAGCTCATATCTGATTTGACAAATAATTAGTTTTATCCTTCCGCTGAACGAATATGGTTATGTATACGCTTGAACAATGCTGGGAAATATTGCGACATTACTTTGAAAATCATGGTAATGTTGCAGAATGTGTGCGAAAATTGCGTATGGATTTTGGAAGAAGAGAAGCACCGTCAGCTCCGTATGTTCGTTATCTTTTAAGAAAAGTGAAAGAAACTGGCATCCTCATCGATAAACCAAAGCGTGAAAAGCCAAAAGCAGTGCGTACACCTGAGAATATTGCTGCTGTGGCAGAAAGTGTGCGTGAAGCGCCATCAACATCAATTCACCGTCGTTCTCAACAATTGAACATTTCGGAAACATCATTGAGACGAATTTTGCATAAAGACCTTGGTATGACACCATATAAAGTCCAATTGGTTCAGGAGTTGAAGCCAACTGACCATCCAATGCGTTTTCGCTTCGCTAAGTGGGTCTGCGATCGACTTACAGATGATGCCGATTTTGCCAAAAAAATCATCTTTTCAGATGAAGCTCATTTTGATCTTGGCGGGTATGTAAACAAGCAAAATTGTCGCATTTGGGGCACAGAAAACCCGCACGCATACATTGAAAAGCCGCTGCACCCAAAACGAGTCACTGTGCAAATTTTGGTCCAGAGGCATAATTGGGCCATTTTTCTTCGAAAATGAGCAAGCAGTGGCCGTTACAGTCAATGGCGATCGTTATCGGGCCATGTTGAACGAATTTTTGTTCACAAAAATTTAAGAGGAGGATATTGGCAACGTTTAGTTTCAACAGGACGGCGCTACGTGCCACACAGCCGAAGCTACACTCGATGTTTTGCGCCCTGTTTTTGAAGATCGCATTATCAGCCGCAGAGCTGATGTCGTTTGGCCACCTCGGAGCTGCGATTTGACACCGTTGGACTATTATTTGTGAGGTGCCCTCAAAAATAAGTGTTACGCCGACAAGCTAGAGACAATTTACGCTGTAAAGGATAATATTCGTGAAGCCATTGGTGAAATACAGCTGCACACAATCGATAATGTGCTTATAAATTGGACCGATCGTGTAGGCTACTGCATGGCCAGCCGAGGCAGCCATTTGAATGAAATTATTTTTCATTATTAACCGAAAGGATTGTACTTTCAAATAAAAAAAGAAATTTGAGAAAATATCTATTAGTTTTTTTTATAGAATTTAAAAAAAAAAAAAGTTATTTGGCGGACCCTTTACATACATATACATTTTTTTGCTGATATTCACGTAGCTTATTGTTGTTGCCTGTAATGAGAAATATGAGTGACGTCTACTCTTCTTTTGTAACGCATAGGGTCTGTTTCTCTTATTATTCAATAGTCTCCAAGCATATTTACGCTTCAAACACCCTGATATCTTCTTTCTAGCGTCATCAGGTCTTGGTGAAATCTTTCACCTTGCTCATCGCTATCTGCACCTAAATTTATTGGGAATTTTCTAAATGCGAATGCAATATATGCATTTTAAGAGACATATTGGCGCCTATTTCTTTATAATTATTTAAAATTTTAGCAATTATTTCCTCATAATTGCTGTGTTTAGTGATTCCTTAGAATCCATGTACCACTTCCATAAAACTGTTCCATGCATTGGCATGTAGAGATGACATGATTTTTATAAATTGTAGGTTCTGCATTAGTTTTTTTATTTGTGGACCAACAAAAATACCTTAAAACAATCATTTTTGAAATATTTGTTTTTAAAAAAAATTATAAAACACGAATAAACCTTCCTTTAGTCTTGCAAAAGTTATGTTTGGAAAAAACTTAATTAGATATTGAAATGCTGAATCATCCTTGTCTAGTGTTTTTACAAAATTCTTCATTAATCCCAATTTAATATGCAGCGGAGGAAATGTTACATCATCTTGTAATACTACCGGTGGATTAGAAACGTTTAAAGTCCCAGGAGCAAAGGTCTTTCTAAGAGGCCATTCTTTTCGATGGAAATGATGTTGTGTTGCTCGGCTTCTAAATAAGCAAACATAACAGCAGTACTAAAAGCTATTTTTAAGTTAAACTTAAATGTTTGAGTTATTTTTCACAACAGAGCTTTATTGAATCTACCAATATACTTAGATCTACCAATACATAAACTTATCCTTATTTTAACTCACATGGTTTTATGTATTAAAGTATGTTCTTATGTTTATGCAAACTGTATATTTATATGCAATTGAGACAAGAGAAAATATTACAAACTTAAAACAAAGCTTAGACTACTATGTATTGAAAAAAAAGAGCGCGTTAACATAAGTGAGCATAACGAACAAATTAAGATGTTAATTTGCATTGATGTTAAAAAAGTTAGTAAATTTATACTTTTCTTTAGACATGTATATACTTGAAATTTTTGTAATAAAATTCTCTATCACATAAGAGGGCTACTTTTTCTCTTCGATATAATTATTTCGAGAAATAGGGCTTAAACACAAAATATGTTGATAAAAAAACGAAAAAAGTGATTTTTTTTTACCTGTTTGCGATCATAACAGCCATATCATTGATGCTATTGGCACATATTATATCTTCAAATTTTCATCTGACTCTCCTCTACTAAATGCACTTAAACTTAAATTCATTGACTAAACATGTAAGTTTTACAAGCATAAATGTGAAGTATTTATTCCCAATAGTGGCTTTTTTAATTTTGCCATTTACATAAAAAACTGGGGCCAATCGAAAAAAATCATTGTGATATTCGGATTCTATGGAAAATTTTACTATAGAAAATGTTATCGCAATTCGTTGTGGAAAACCTTGCTGAGTAGAGTAATTAAGACTTATTCGATCAACAAACAAACGCGATGTGCGTGCGTGGCGTAATGGGTAAGAATTCCGTCTGACGATCGAGAGGTAGCTAGTTCAAATCTTAATAGCGGCGAGATATTTTTGCAATTTATTTTGTTGGTAGAATAGACGTTAGCAAAAAGAAACATCAGGAAAAAATTTCGTACAAATTGTAAATTTTAATTATGTAAACTGCTGTAGTATAAACAAGAGTATGAATATTTTTTCAATACTAAATAACATAAACAATAATTGTTCAAAACTTAAACTGTTATTTTCTTCTCTTTTCCATGTCTTATTTTTTTTAATAGGTTTTAATAGGTTATTTTAATTTTTGTTTATTAACTTGTAACGTTTTTGTTTAGTAAAATAAAAATAATTCGTTAAAAATTAAATTATTATTTAAGGTATCATATTTTTAATTATACTTAGTAGGGACATAAATACTGTAAAACACTGAACGCACCCATTCCAATAAAACAGTTGAACATACCCTATTATTACCACATGGATTATGAAATTTAACCTAAAAAGCGTTAGTCTGTACCGGGATTTAAAAATAGTTTCATCTTTCAGCATGGATTGGTCAGGTAACCGTATTACTGTTATTGGTGCTATTTAAGTGTGAAATGAAATTAGGTTACATTACCAAAACGATCCGGCAGCGAGGAAATCAGTCACGGAAAAATTCATGAGTCGAACAATTAAAAAAAACTTTCAGGGGCTCTCAAGCTCTGTACCGAACATTTGTCGACTGCAGCTTTAAAAAAAATAGGATGATAAGATGCAAACGTCTTGTGGTGAACCACGTTGTTAACTTGCACAGAAAACTCTTGTTAACTGATGAACAAATTTTTACCGTATTGGAAAAATTTAACAAACAAAATAAAAGGGTGTATTTACGGTTATTTAAGGAGCGGTAAGGTTTTAAAACTGTTTTTTATTTTATTTGTTTTTCTAATTTTAAAACATGTCTAGAGTATTGTGTCAAAATTTCAAGTAAATCGTGGCAAAAATAACGAATATACAGCGTTTCAAGCGACCGGCCCTCATACGGGGATGTTCGAGTATAAAAAATTTTAAATCGATTTTCCCAAACATGTCATTTTTAAAGTCGGTGACCACAATTCTGAAAAAACTACTGAACCGTCGTTTTGAAATTTTGTAAACATGTTTTACATGCGAATAGCTATGAACCGACGTTAAGTTTTTTTTAATTATTATCAGTCTTACATTAACAAATAGGTCAATTTGTCAAAAAATCAGCATTTCACCTTTAAAATTATTCAAAAAATTTAAAAATTGAGAAAATAAAAAAAAACTTGACGTCAGCTGAGAGAGAAACTAATTAACTAATCAAAACAATTTTTTTCTTTATTTCAGATAATCCAGTGGATAATCCTGAGGAATCGAATCATCAGCGGAAAACTCCAATAACTCTGTTATTTCTTAACATATTTTTACCAAAATTTTTTTAATATTCTCCAAAATAGTGTATTATATTATACTTATTTTCAAAATAAATCTATAAAAAAAATGTATTATAAAAAAATTCTTGAAAGTGGGCCTTTTTTTACAGAACAAACTTTACCCCCCCTTAAGGATGCATCTGAACTGATTCAATTCAATTCACAATTCAATTTATTTAACATATAGTGTTGGCAAATAAGAGTTAGGTTTCTTTTAAAAGCCCAGAGAAAAATATAAAATACATTAAACGAGATCATAACAACCATTCATAAGACAATAATAAAATTTTAAGGAATTTATACAAACCTAAAAGCAACAATCATATAAAAATTTAAGATTAAAAATAAGACGGAATACATTATATGAATACATAACAACCATTAATTAGATAAAAAATAAAATTTAAAAAAGAATTTATGTAAAGTTAAAAGTAGTTACCATTTAATTATAGAAATAATTTTGAGCAGCCTTAAAGTAAACGACAGCAACAATAAAATTAGAGATAGAATCAAAGAAGAGTAAAATCAAGAGGGATAGAATCAGTAGTTAAGAAAAGTAGTTTAAAATTAAATGCTTAAAGGTCCTATAGTTTGGAATACTTTTGAGGCTAAGTGGAAGTGAATTCCACAATCTGATCGCACTTACGAAAAACAATCTACTAGAAACAATGTAGTTGTATCTTGGGACCAAAATGTTCCTACTTCTACTTGACCTGCAGAACTCAAGTTTATCAAAAAGATATCGTGGGGATCGCGAGTAGATGACTTTGTGTAAGAAAATACAGTTCCTTGCCTTAAGGTATTCGAGTAAGCCAATGCCCAAAATTTGGTTGCAATATTGCGGGATATGGTCAAATCTTTTCAGATCGTAAATATAGCGGGCAGCGTTATTGAATGCAACCAATAGCTTGTGAGAAGACCTCGAATCTAGCTGGCTATAAACAACTTATGAGTATGTTATGATTGGAAGCAGCAATTGTAACACCAACTTTCTTTTTGTAGTATTTTGTTGGCATGACCGAAGCAGTCATACGGAGATTTCGTAATACATAATAAACTTTGCTTACACAAGAGTTAATGTGGTCCTCACAGGACAGAGTGGAATTAACAATGTATCCAAGATTGGTTACCTTTTTAACTTTTTCAGCTCAATGTCGTCCAATAACACAGGTGGGAAATCAGTATTCTGAAGGTGCGTTTTCGAGATTGGTAGTATATATGATTAAGGGGGTTTAATTTCAGCATATTGGCTCTGGCTCACACTAAAAATATTTTTAGATCTTTATTCATTTTAAGAAATAAATCATCAACGAGTCTAGTAGGCTTGGATAAGTATAGTTGAAGGTCATCAGCGTAAGCGTGCATGGTGACATATTTGCACTTATTGAATATGTCATTAATAAACAAAGTAAATAGAAGTGGGCCAAGAACAGAGCCTTGTGGAACTCCACTCGTGGTCCCTCTAAATACAGAAAAATTGTTTCCTACCTTAACTCTTTGAGACCTACCAACAAGATAACTTTGAATAAAGCGAACCGCAGAGTCAGAGAAATTAAAAAAGCGCTTAAGTTTTTTGCAGAGTAATGTGTGGTTCACAGAGTCAAATGCCTTAGAGAAGTCCAGTAAGCACAGCAATGTCAAATGCCGCATATCGTAAGGCTCTCTTATATCATCCAAAATTGTAACCAACGCAGTCGAACAGCTATACCCTGATCGAAACCCAGACTGATGGTTAGACATGAGGTTAAATAAATTGATGTGATCATTGATTTGCTCGGCTACGAGGCACTCACACACCTCCGACACTGAGGACAACAAACTTTAGCCACCAATAATAGTAGCCACTTTCCAGATCTCAGGGTATCTAGCGGTAGTGAAGCAGTGGTTTATTATATGCGCAAGTGGGCTAAGCACATGTGGTAGAAAAAGTTTAAGAAATCTAATAGAAATCACGTCTTCACCGATAGCATTTGATTTGATTTTTTTAAAACACCGTGCAACATCAAATTCACTTACTGCTTCAAAACTAAATTCATTCGAAAGAACTGAAATGCTTTCGTCAAATAGGGTGAGGAGGTGACGTCATGTACAGGGCTAGAAACGAAATAGTCATTAAGGGAATTAGCATCAATTTGACATTCAACAGACTCATTTCTGCATACTCCAAAACCTTTTAGATTTTGCCAAAGCTGTTTCGATGGTAAAGTTGGACTTAATTGCATCATCATCCATTATCAACTGATTCCGTCATCACCCAGCTCAGTCATGTTTTGGTGGTGCCTCACTATCATAATATGGTTAAAAAAAAGTGTAATATGTAATTTCTTTTAAAATATTTAGTGCTGGTGAAATGCTGAGTGCATTCATCATTTATTGCACACTACATTCATCTCTGCTATTTAAGAATGAAGCACAAAAGAAAAATAAACTAGAATTCAGTGTCCTTATGCGAAAATATGGTAAAGAGTAAAATGTCACATAATTTATAATTTTTCTCTAAGCAAGTTATTAATTTTAATACAATTTAAAAAAAATGTCATTTTGCCCACTGGGTATTAAGTATTGTAAGATACAATTTTTTGGATGTAAAAATTGTTTTTTAAATTGTATTAAAATTAATAACTTTAGTAATGAAATTACTAAAAATTTTAAAATATCCAATATCTTAACACTGAATTTGCATTGTTAGTCAAATCGACTAACAAAGAATATATTTTTGTGTTTTTTTTTTTAATGAAGTCACGAATATTTTTGTTCAAAATACCCAATTTAAGTAAAAATTATGTTTGTTTGTTTATTTAGTAAAATATATAATATATTAAAAGAAATTACTTTATTTCATTTTACAAACATGGTTTATAGCTATGTTTGGCAAATAGCGATGCACATCCAGGGTTAAATATCAGTTAGTATTTTTTCATGCGGCAGTCTTGTCCTCATCGTTTCAACTGAGCTCGACACGTCCCCACCTAAGCTAAATCAATTAAAAAAAAAAGAAAAATTAATTAGCAACTAAAACATAAAATCGTCAAGCATCATTTAACAACACTTCGCCATGACACAAAAAACAGAAAGTGAACCACGTGCAACAACAGACACCTTGCTTGTGGTTGTGACCAAACTGCAATTGGCGGCGGGCACACGGTGGCGTTAATAGCCCAACAGGCAACAGACAGCACCGCTGTGGAGTGGAAGATTTACAACAACACGACCGGAGACTGAAGTTGGCCATTTCATGGACACAGTTCATAAATTTTAAAAATTATTACCCGTAACATGACTGAATCCTGGCTGGCGGTGACTGTTTTTTACGGCGTAGTTATAGTGCGTGAGGTGGAAGAGGGAGTGGCAAAGAAGAGGGGCTGGAGGCATCGTGTGCCTGTGCGATTTACCTTTTGTGACAGGTAATAAAGGTCGAACACTTGAGCCACATGATGCAATTAATTGTAAGCCAAAAAGCATGCAAATTTTTCGCCACAGGATGTTGCAAGGATAACTGCTTTTTACTGTAAAAAGTACATGCTTTAAAAGTGGAAAAGTGGTGATGAGTGGTGTGGGTGTGGGGGGGGGAGAGTTTAACTTTATGCTAAGCAAGTAAATATAAATTTTTAGTATTTCAACAGAGATTGCTTCCGCTGATATCATGGGCAAAAATACGCAAAGTGGTTTTAAAAAACCTTTTAACATTGATCCTCACACAAAGTAAACACAAGAGTGCAAAAAGGATGTCGCTGCTCGCTCTAACATCTTGCTATACCATTTAATAGAAAACGTGTCGTGGAATAAGAATCACCGCTAAGAAAATGCATGAAAGTGTGCTTTTGTCCAAAATCAAACATATATAACGGAAAAAAAATACACACATGATGAGAGCAACATAGAAAAATAATATAAAAAAAAACTAGAAACAGCTCACATAAGCATATGTTACTGCTTTGAATGCATAAAATTTTCCATAAAATATTTATATTCCAAGGTATTTTAAGCAAAGAATAGCTAGCTAGCTGTTTAGAATAAAGAAAAGTTCAAATCACCGCCAGCAATTTTGCAAAAATCTCCCATATTTACTTAATTCATAAGAAAAGTTTGGTCGTCAAACAAAAATTTCCATAAAAGATTTCGCAAACACACACACACACACACACTCACGAAGGCATGCCTGACCAGCCACTACCACCACCACCACGTAAACTCCAAAAACCACCCAACAAAATCAAATCACGTAAAATGTTCAACATCCTCGCTTCATTGAGCTCATCGAACGACGACGCATTTTGGAATGCAAAATATAATCGACGTTTTTGATTCTATCCAATTCCACCTCTAATGAAATTCTGGAAAATCATATCCGGAAGCTCATCCAACTCTGCTTTGACGGCATTTTCAAAGCACCTTCAGGGCGAATTCCGAGCATCAAGTCGAAAGATGATCAACGAAGACAACGTTATTATTTGCTTTGGTTGTAGAGCATTGCTTCCGTTTGTTTATGTTTGCTATTTGCCTTTTATTTTCTTCCTCTTGCTTCCACATTTTCGGCACATTATGCACAGAGTCTTATAGTCACCTTCACCACAGCACCTTCGGTGTAGAATTCATCCATTCGTCTCCTTTCAGGATACGTACATTGAAGCTAATATTTAAGCATCTTCATAATTTTATATTGCATTGCTTTTGATAGCATTTTAATGGCTGACGACGATGTTACAACAGCGATAGAACTTGAATTCTTTTGTGGGTTGATGTATTGGCGGCTGCTCTGTTGAGTCTTTCAGGTTTGGTGCATGTAAACCTAGCTGGATTGAGCTCAAAATTAAACCGCATTGTTTTGTGCCGTTTAGCTTGTTTCGTCAAATATTGAATTGGCGTTTATTTACTGCAATATTTATTTATTATATTGAGCAAAAACAAAAAATACAACACTTATAGATGGCAACAACAAGGAAGCATGTTACCCTTAAGCATATTAATATGCAATGCTTGAGTGAATCCTTGTTGCTTGTTTTACAACGAAATTTATGCTTATAAGGAAATTGATGTAAAGCATATTTTCAGCAAAGCCATCTCGAAGGTTGTACTTATTTTAGCATTTTTTAAATTACCTTTGTATTTGCATTTGCATTTGCAACTTCCTTAGAGAATGAGAAAATGAAAAATGTGGCTATAAATACTTCGATTTTATATCCTATGCAGAACATTTTTTAATGCGATTTTTATGCAGTTTTAATTTAACGACCCCATGTTTTTATGACAAAGGAAAGTTTAAAAATCTAGATTAATTTGGATAAATGAGCCAACTGCTTTGTTTTTGGAACAGTATCTTTAAAGACAGTAACAAAAAAATAAACAATATGCAAAAACTTTCGCAAAATCTTGCACTTTCAAATAATTTACACTCTTTTGGTTTTCAGATAAAATATACAGAGCCGTTATTTTATGATATTTTTAACAGGCTGTATGGCAGTTTCTTTAAGGGTGTTCACGTGAAAAATCCATGAGAGTGCGTTTTGCCGCCAAAAACGATGCAAAACATTTTTCATACCATAGTCAAACAGAACTAGAAACATACAGAGCCATATCTGCACAAAAAGCTTAAGCGCCATTTAGAAAATTTTACAGAAGTAGGTTTTTTATGTAAAATTACACATCTGAGTCCTCACCGTCAAAATATTTATTATATTCAACTTTTTGTTTTGAAGATAAGAAATACAAAAACAACATTTTGAAAAAATTAATTTTCGTCATAAGAATGTCTGACGTGGTGCCCCTTTTTAATGGTAAAAACGGTTTTTTAAAATTTCTGATATACTGACACAACACAAAGAGTTTAAAAAATAGAAAATTCAATATAATTTTTTTTTACAACAAAAAACTTTGGGCACCTTTTTTAGAGATCCTTCTCTGGAAAGAATAATAAAATCTGAAAAGATCGCACTGAAGCCTCTGTGGTGTAGTGTGCTAAAATGCGCACGGCGATCACGACCCGGGTTCTATTCCCGCCGGTGCCATCACAAAGATGTCTGATGAAGCCTGTAGCAGGGCCGAAATTGCAATAAAATTAGCTAATGATGTTTTCCTTTTCATATTGAAAAATGTTGTTGTTTCTTCGGAAGAAACTCGTTAAATCAATTAATTGTTCTACCCAGACCTAAAGCTCAATAAACGATTTTAAGCAATCAAACAACTAGAATTTGTGTTTAAAATCAAGAATGATTTAAACTATCAAACATTCAGGATTTGTATTTACATCATAGAAAGTGCACATAATAATAAAATATAAATGCTGAGCTATGGATAGATAAATACTTTATAAATTTTTTCAGTGATTTGATTAAGTCTAAAATAAAGCATTTTTATTGATTTGTGGGTGGTAAAAGGGGGTGTGGCATTTTTTTTTTCCTAAACCATGTTGTACTTAAAAGTGGGCCTTGGTACTGTGGGACAACGACTTTTTCTAGTACATTTGCTGACATTAACCATATTAACTTCATTGCCAACTTTTAGTCTAATAAGAAAACAAAAAAATTTCTGTGAAATAACAATTTCTTGCCATTTTCAAAATGAGATTTCACAAAGAATCGGTACAACTCATGAATGCAGAAATCATTAGGAATTTTTTGTTTGACTGCTCCAATTGGATAATTTTTTAAAATTTTCTATATTTTTTACCATTTACAAAATCCTATGAACAATCCAATTTAATCTATTTTTTTTTCAAATAATCAAATCTGTTTATTTATAATTTATTTGAAGACCAAAAAACGCTAAAAAACGAAACATTTACAGCAATAAACTGTTTAACTGTTATAGAACTGTAAACAAAATTTGCTTTTAGTGTACTTTTGCTTGCTTCTTTTAAATAAATAAATAAATAAAATTGTCCAAAAGTAATGATTTTAAAGGGTTATAGAAACCACTAATATCATTTTTTGAACTAATAATTTGGATTTTCGTTCTTTAAAGTATATCCTTTACAACGAAAGCCATATTGTTGAGTTTCGAGACAAAAACACTTTTTATTTTTGTCAACTACTCGATCACTTTTCACCTTGCTCAAGGCTCGTCTGATTTTTTTTTGTTGCTAGCAAATCAAAAAAGAGAGCAACATGGAGGTTACTGAAACTCGCAACACAATTGCATGAAAAGAAAACGATTAAGCAATTCTTGGCAGCTGAAATAATTTCTTAAATACCTTAAAACTTTAATTTATTATACTTATTAAAATTTCGAAAGGGCAATATAAGTTGATGTATCACAAATATACAGGGTCCGGCAAATAACTTTTTTTTTTTTTAAATATTTTTGAGGGCACCTCACAAATAATAGTCCAACGGTGTCGAATCGCAGCTCCGAGGTGGCCAAACGACATCAGCTCTGCGGCTGATAATGCGATCTTCAAAAACAGGGCGCAAAACATCGAGTGTAGCTTCGGCTGTGTGGCACGTAGCGCCGTCCTGTTGAAAATAAACGTTGCCAATATCCTCCTCTTCAATTTTTGTGAACAAAAATTCGTTTAACATGGCCCGATAACGATCGCCATTGACTATAACGGCCACTTCTTGCTCATTTTCGAAGAAAAATGGCCCAATTATGCCTATGGACCAAAATCCGCACCAAACAGTGACTCATTTTGGATGCAGCGGCTTTTCAATGCATGCGTGCGGGTTTTGTGTGCCCCAAATGCGACAACTTTGCTTGTTTACATACCCGCCAAGATCAAAATGAGCTTCTGAAATCTGAAAAGATTATTTTTTTGGCAAAATTGGCATTTTCTGTAAGTCGATCGCAGGCCCACTTAGCGAAGCGAAAACGCATTGGATGCTCAGTTGGCTTCAACTCCTGAACCAATTGGACTTTGTATGGCGTCATACCAAGGTCTTTATGCAAAATTCGTCTCAATGATGTCTCCGAAATGTTCAATTGTTGAGAACGACGGTGAATTGATGATGATGGTGCTTCACGCACACTTTCTGCCACAGCAGCAATATTCTCGGGTGTACGCACTGCTTTTGGCTTTTCACGCTTTGGTTTATCGATCAGGATGCCAGTTTCTTTCATTTTTTCACAAGATAACGAACATACGGAGCTGACGGTGCTTCTCTTCTTCCAAAATCCGTACGCAATTTTCGCACACATTCTGCAACATTACCATGATTTTCAAAGTAATGTCGCAATATTTCCCAGCGTTGTTCAAGCGTATACACAACCATATTCGTTTAGCGGAAGGATAAAACTAATAATCTGTCAAAGTCAGACATGAGCTAAGTGTTACCATTCACGTAATAAGCACTAGTTGAAAAAAAAAAACGTTAGATAGCGGGCCCTGTATATTTTAAAACTTTTTTTTTATAAAAATCGGTGCAGTATTTTTGGAGTTTAGCTGGATAAACAAATTTTCGAATCAATTTAATATAAAAGTGTTGATATGCAAAGCGTAACAATTCAGGGTCGTGAGTTCGATACCCAGCTAGGAGGGAAAAAATAATTTTTTGTTCTTGTTTTAAATTTATTTTTTTTTAATTCAGATTTTTTTCGTCAATTTAAAATTTTTCGAAAATTTTTTAAAAATATGGAATGATATGAAGAGACTCATTAGCTTCAAAAGGTAGGCCTTACAAAAGCACTCATCAATACAGCGATCATGGAAGGTATATTGATGTCAATAAAAGAACTACCACCATGCCTTTTTTTGGATGGCCCTAGCTTAATTGACCACTTTTGAAATTACATATGGGTGAGTCTACGTTAAGAGGTTGTCTGATAATAGGAAAGACGGAGTCTTTTCCAAGTTCCACTATGATATAAAGTATTTTGTATACTAGTTTGAGATGGCCAGTCAATCAATTAATTGTTACATGTTTTTTAAGGGACCAGGGGAGATAAAATAGTCATTTGTTTTTTAAGAATCAACTTTATTTATACATTTTTCTTATGATAGTTTATAACTATAAAATCAGACTTTTAAATCTTCATACTGTCTTTTTAATGTAACTTGAATTATTAAACTAAAAAAACAAAATTAAAGGAAGTGTTATTTCTAAAAAATAATTAAACATTTAAATAAAATGGGTTGTGGCTCGTCTTCATACTGACTTTTCTCCCGAAAACTTATACATACGTCAAAAATCTGAAGCAGCTTCGTATTTTTATAAGATATTGACGTTAGTGGTTCGTCATCTAATTCAGTTTCAGGTCTATACACATTGTCAATATGAAGGTGCGGTTTCGCATTCATGATCACGGAATCCGAAATACCGAGCACAAAATGATTGCAGACCTCAAGATCACAGAAGCAGCTTAAGCTCTTCATTGTCAAGTGATTGGGACGAAATATACCTCTTGTAATATGATGGACCTTTAAGGTGTCCGAGAAAACTTTTAAATTTCCAGTTGATTTGCGTCATCAATGATCAAAACTTTTATATTGGGACAATTTTTCTGGAGGGCGTTTGTCAAATCTTCCAGCGACGTAATGTCGCTACTCGCTACCAGTTGCAACAAGTCTATCAGCGGCAGAGTTGGGCGTAGTGCACTTAATGCTGATTGCACTAAGCCTTTCACTAGCACTAAAATATACTGAAAGAAATTATATTTTTCACTATTTTTTACTACATGAAAGCTGCAACTGAAAGTGTTTCCACTCAACTTTCAAATATGATTGATTTTGAAACTATTTCAATTAGACTCGAAATAAAAAAATCTATAATTAAGAAGAACTATTTTTCGAGCCTTAGGTCAGATATGTTAATGAAGAAAACAACAACAACAGCTCTGAATGTGCAATACTTAAAATAACCTGTTCCCATATTCTTTTAATAATTATTAATAATTAATTTCCAATTACAGACCTATTGCAAAACTTTCATGTACTCCAAAAATGTTTGAAAGCATTATTTATGACATTCTCTTTTTCCATTGCAAATCTATTTTTCCTCCCAGCCAACACGGCTTCCTCAAGGGAAGATCGACTTCCATTGACCTTGCAGAATTTGTTTCAAACGCTCTATGCTTGTTGGAAAGCGTGTACGAAGTTAATGTAGTGTCTACCGACTTTAGTAAAGCGTTCGACAAAATCTCACACACTATCATTCTTCTTAAGCTTAAAGCCTTTGGTTTTCCATCACTCTTTATATCTTGGATTAAATCATACCTCGAAGAACGCCGTTATAATGTCATCTTTAGATTTTCCAATTCAGATTCTTTTTCAGCTACCTCTGGTGTCCCACAAGGTAGTCACCTTGGTCCTTTGTTGTTTGTCTTAACAATCTCTGATGTAGATGGCATCATCAAAGAATCCAATCTCTCTGTGTATGCTGATGATATGAAAATCTGTCGGCGCATACAAACTAATAACGATTCTCACTACTTCAAGAAGATCTAGTTAGTTTTTCCACTTGGTGTCAAAAAAATCTTCTAGAGCTCAACGTTAGTAAATGTCAAGTTATTACATATTCACGCAAGCGTCTCCAGCTTCTCCTAAGAACTTATTACTTACTCGGCAAGCCAGTTCCTTCTGTAAGCTTTTTACGGGACTTAGGTGTAATATGTGACAAGGAACTTCATTTTAGGTCTCATATTGATAATATCATTAGTAGAGCCAATTCTGCACTGGGTTTCGTAAAACACTGGTCCAGAGAATTCTCAAACTCTTACATTACTAAATCTCTCTACCTTACCTTTTTCAGACCCATCCTCGAATATTCCAGCCAGGTTTGGTCTCCTATCTACAACATCCATTCTGTGCGAATCGAAGCCGTTCAACGAAGATTCATTAGGTTCGCACTACGCGGTCTTCCTGGTTCTGACAGTTTCAACTTACCTCCTTATGCAGACCGCCTGAAGTTAATTTACATGCAATCTCTTGCAAAACGAAGAGAAGTTGCAGATGTACTCTTCATTCATCAACTTGTATACGGTACCATTAACTGCCCTGCACTACTCCAATTAATATCCTTTAATACCAACCCATGTAACCTTAGGTCTATTCCTCTCTTCCAACTCAACTTTCATCGTACCGACTATGGTTGCAGTGAACCTGTAACCAGGATGCTTCGTGTAACTAACAATTTGATCAGCGAATTTGATTTTCATCTGAGCAGATCTCGACTCCGAAATGTCCTTCTAAACTCCAACGCCACTTCTTCTTAACTCCAACGCCATTTTTCCCCCCTCTATAATCTTTTTCTTACAATTAAGATATGATACATATTCCCTGTTAATTATTTCCCTTCCCTTTCCCTTTATTACTTTTCTCCCCGTATTTCCTTTGTGACGTGTTCTTATAATAACGTTTTTCGTGGGCGTAATCCGCCCACCACGAATTGGATATCTTTCGAACACTAAAACAAGGGATGGAGAGAAAAAAAACCCTGTTAGAATAAGTTAAGACCCTGTCAGAATAAGATTAGTTCTTAGTTAATCAGCTTGTATTAAGCTTAACGAATAAATAAATAATTGAGTAAAAACTTTCTGTGCTTTACTACTATAAGTGCAGGTATTTTTTTGCACTATTGATTACTACTACTATTTACTACTATTAGTGCAGGTATTTTTTTTTTGCACTATTAATTTAGTGCAAAAAAAAAGTTGCACTAAACTATAGAAATTTTTACTTCCACTAATATGAAATTGAGTGAAAAATTTTTCACTGTCACTATTACTCACGTATAGTGAGGCTCATATATTTGAATTCATCAGTAAAAACTAATAGAAGATAGAGAATAATTTTACACTATCAGTACATGTAAGCTGAAACTGCAAATTTAGTGCATTACGACCATCTCTGATCCGTTGTCCTTTTGCACAACGAACCTACTCCATCAGGAGCACCCTTGCCGTGACTATGTGAAATTTACGAGATTCGGAAAAAAATCTTGCAATTTTGTTGCCAATACATGAAACATAATTTATGAACGGTATAATGTGACCGGTCCGTCGCTTAGGAAATGCAAGTTTTCAATTTGTCCAGGAAGGATGTCGAGCATACATGGGCACACTGCAGTAAATATTTACTGCATTACTAGAAGCATTAATCAGTAAACTTTTACTGATAATGAAATTCAATTTGCATTACCAGTAAATTTTTACTGATTACTGGAGAAAATTGCAGTAAAAATAAATTTTTACTGATTACTGGGAAAAAATTGCAGTACAAATAAATTTTTACTGATAATGAATATCAATTTGCATTACCAGTAAATTTTTACTGATTACTGGAAAAAATTGCAGTAAAAATAAATTTTTACTGATAATGAAATTTAATTTGCATTACCAGTAAATTTTTACTGATTACTGAAAAAATTTGCAGTAAAAATAAATTTTTACTGATTACTGATAAAAATTGCAGTAAAAATAAATTTTTACTGATTACTGAAAAAAATTGCAGTAAAAATAAATTTTTACTGATTACTGAAAAAAATTGCAGTAAAAATAAATTTTTACTGCTTACTGAATAAAATTGCAAAAATAAATTTTTACTGCGATATTTTCAGTAATCAGTAAAATGTAAAAATGTAATGTAAGTAAAAAAAAATTAATTTTTACTGATTACTGAACAAAATTGCAAAAATAAATTTTAACTGCAATTTTTTCAGTAATCAGTAAAAATTTATTTTTACTGCAATTGTTTTCAGTAATCAGTAAAAATTTATTTTTACTGCAATTTTTTTCAGTAATCAGTAAAAATTTATTTTTACTGCAATTTTTTTCAGTAATCAGTAAAAATTTATTTTTACTGCAAATTTTTTCAGTAATCAGTAAAAATTAACTGGTAATGCAAATTAAATTTCATTATCAGTAAAAATTTATTTTTACTGCAATTTTTTCCAGTAATCAGTAAAAATTTACTGGTAATGCAAATTGAATTTCATTATCAGTAAAAACTTATTTGTACTGCAATTTTTTCCCAGTAATCAGTAAAAATTTATTTTTACTGCAATTTTTTTCAGTAATCAGTAAAATTTTACTGGTAATGCAAATTGAATTTCAATATCAGTAAAAATTTATTTTTACTGCAATTTTACTGGTACTGCAAAGTGCCCATCTATGATGTCGATTATATGCTGTAAATGTGCCCAAACCGCTGGTGGTGAGTGAGACAAATTTTTTGATAACGTGAAATAGCAGGACCATTTTACTCACCATAATTTTCTTTGGTGTAAAGCACTACAATATGGATGCTGACCTGCTCTCTCGACCCTCCAAAATGAAACGATTGCACTTCTTCAGCGTATTTAGATTGATAATTTTCACTAAAATCGACGTGAATAATAGCATCTCGCTCCGTCAGGGTTTCTTTTTTTTCCATTTCACAGCCATTTATTGATGCACTCTATTGAACTCGTGCCGAAGAAAAATTTCTATTTTACTTTCAAACTCTGAAATTAAATCTCGGGGGTGTAGTTTTATTGTGCTTTTTACGAACTTTTTAATTTTTAACGTCATTTTACTCTTACATCGACATAATCTTGAGATACAGGTTGACGCTTTTTATAGAGAAGTGGAATCGAATCATTAAATTTTTCTGAGCAAATTGTGTTGTTTTATACAGGTCTCACAATATCTTGAAAGGCATTTTTCATTATATCTGTCACAACAAATCGTATTTAGAAGACCACGTGGTTTGACACAGATATTATCTTTGCTTGGTGTTTTTTCAACATTAAATCAATGTTACTGTGTGTTAGACACAAGCATGTGTTACGTTTATACCGTGGCTGGACAACCCAAAAGAGACGGAACTTGTAGAAAAGCGCATACGAAATTTTAATGTTGGATTTCTCTATAAAAAGTTTATGCAAGTTTGTTAAGGTTTGTTTTGTTACATCATCTTTTTTCCTGCGGCTACTCTATTTGAATCTTCTTCCATGAAATTTTAAATCATTTTTCTCAAAACTTTAGATTTGTTCTGGTGTCTCGTTTTGGTTCTATTAATGATAGTTTTGCTTTTATTTTCCTTATAGGTTTCAATATATTTTCTTTTTCTTAAACTCTGTATTTTGTGACTATTTTTCCACTTATAATTCTATTAAGCACCCTTAACCTCTTTTTGAGTTGAAAGGTCAACAAAATTTGTTTTTAATTGTTGGGAAAGAACTTCTCCAGACAACAGCTTTTTCCTGACAATACCTCTTGATTTTGGCAAATTAAGTAATTTGTTTACTTTTAAGCTTGGGGTTAGTCCCTTATTTTGTATTTTTGATCATTGGAGTCGTTTTTTGTAACATTGCACCGTTTTTTGAAGTTTTTCTATTTGGGTTGCTTGTTTCTTTGTTAATAAATTTCTTGCTCGCCTTGCACAGATCGACCTTTGCCGTCCAGCTTGCGCTCGTCGGTTAACCCTTTCCGTCCCCACCTACACATTTGTGTAGGTAAATTTAATGCATTTTTGAAGAGCAAGAACTATGCTGCTATGCCGTGTTAACGCCCTTCTTTTATTGTTTTAGAACTATTTGCTATCCCTTTTTCACTCTGTTATGAGCTTTTGTGTATATTTTTTCCGAATTTGGTCAAACACGTGGTACGCAACAAACATGTTTCGGAGCGCGAAAGATAAAAAATGTAAGTGTGATTATATTGTTAAAATTTATCTAAATAAAGGAAGATTTTGCTATTTTAAAGTAATGAAAGCATTAAATTTTATAAATATGTTCAAAATATGTAAATAAGTGCAAAAAATTGTTGTGTTTTCGTAAGAAACATATGTGCCTACACATATGTGTGGTATGGGCCTTTACTTGCTCACTTTTTTACATTACAGCCAAAAAATATGATTTAGAAAACCAAGCCGATGTGGAAGAAGTACTGAAATTAATATGCAATGGATCTGATATTGACAGCGATAGTTCATCAAATATTGAGTCTTCGACTTCGGCATCAGATGATGAAGATTCGGATGTTGAAGTCAGCGCGCACACTACTTTAGAGGACGCAAATATCGCTGATACTAACAACGTCGATGAACCATTGCAGCAGACTGGGAGGCAATTGTTGTGGAAGAGAGGAACATTTCATGCATATGTTAGTCAATTGCAAGAAAATTGTCACCAGGCAATGGACCCTCAACCAGCACTAAAGTACTTCGAAAGGTACTTTGCTGATGAACATTTTGAAGATGCAGCAATGTACACTAATATGTACCACCTTCAAACATTCGGCAATGAGTTGAAAACAGATTCAACCGAAGTAAAAAACCTTTACGGTGCACATTTATATTTCGGCTGCATCAAACTCCCTCGTTTGCGAATGTACTGGGAAAAAAAGTTCGGCACTAAAATCGTCTCTGATAAAATAGCTAGAAATCGCCTATTTTTGTTAAGAAAATGTCTTCATTTTGTAGACACTGCAGAGACTCTAGAAGAAGCCAATTCAAATTATCTCTGGAAGGTTCAACCAGTTATTGATGCTGTCAGATCACGATGCCCTGCCATTCCAAGGAATTTCGAAAATTACTCCATCGATGAGCAGATGATACCGTTCCTAGGAAGATTGCCGATGGGTCTAAGACAATATGTTCGCAACAAACCGCGTCCAGTTGGCCTTAAAAACTTCGTGATTACATCGTCAACTGGTACTACTTGCACTGATTTAATGAAATTTTTAATTATAATTTTTATAATTTTTATTTTTCAGGTATTGTTCTAGATTTTGAAGTTTACCAGGGCATGAAAACTCCACTTGGAGACCGATCTCTGGGCTTGGGTCCTAGCATTGTTCTTCGTCTGGTGAGAACTGTGCCAGTAAAGTCGTCAGTGTTTTTTGACAGGTATTTTACCACGGTACCGCTTTTAGCGCGATTGACTGAACTCAATTTGCACGGAACAGGAACGATTCAGGTCAATCGGTTACGCAATGTCTGTTTGAAAGATGACAGACGCATGAAAAAGGGAGAATCTGATCAAATAATTAGATCAGGAGCCCTATTCTGTAACTGTGAATTTTAAAGTGTACACGGGCTGTCACAAAAACTCACAGGTTTTCAGTCGGTGAGTTCAGTCAAGAAAAGTGTACACTTTAAAACTCACAGTTGGAGAATAGGGCCCCAGATGAAAAAATTGTTGTAGTCAAATGGAAGGACAACAAATCCGTAACACTCGCTTCTACAGCATATGGACAAGATCCCGTGGGTAGCGTGAAAAGGTGGAATAAGGAGCAGAGATGCAGGATGGAAGTGCCTTGTCCCGCCATCGTCATGAAGTATAATAATAACATGGGAGGAGTGGACATTTGCGACCAAATGATGGAGTGCTATAGAACTTGGATCAAGTCAAAAAAGTGGACACTAAAAGTAGCTCTTCACTTTATCGATTTGGCAATAGTGAATTCTTGGATGGAATATCGGCGCGATTGTCAGTCCAAAAATATGCCACGAAAATGCATTAAGGATTTGCTAGCATTTCGGTTAGAAATTGCAGAAGCTTTGCTCTGTAGCCCCAAAAGAAAACTGCACGAACTGAACGAGTCAAGCAGCAGTGAGGAAGAACAACAGATAAATAAAACCCTTAAATGCTCTCCTTTGCCTGGAACAAGCAAACGGTTGGATGGAGGGGGCCATTGGCCGGTGGTGGACAAACTGACGACAGCTCGAGCATGCCGGTTAAAAACATGCCCTAGTCGCACGCGTACTCGGTGTGAAAAATGTAACGTTTATTTGTGCCTGTCTTCGGACAAAAATTGCTTTAAAATGTTCCATACTGAACCAATGAACTGATTTTTTCTATTTTATTATTTACTATTTAGAGAATAAGAAACTGAAACCAATGAACTCATTTATTTTACATTATTTTTTGTTATTATACTTATTTTGTTAGGCAAAGCCATCGTTATTTTAATATGAAATAAAAATTTTAAGTTTTTTCCATCTAAAAAAGATGTGCGTATTTTGACAGAGTAAAGTCCCAAGGTACACATATGTGTATGTCCTGTTTCTAAGGACATGATGTTTGTACCTACATAAAAAATACATTTTTGTGTTTGTTTTGGGATAAATATCATATCCTGAAAGTTTAATTGAAATCCGTCGATTTTGAAATATTTTGGGACGGAAAGGGTTAATATTTTCGTTAGGAGGTGGAGGAACTTCATTGCCTGTTCTAGGTGGGGTAACAGGAGCATTGGCAATATCTTGGAGTGTTAAACCTTATCTCCGCAGTCTTGCCTTTTCTCTCCATAACTTTCTAGCTTTTCATTTTTCTCTGGGTGTCATTTGGTCAACAGTCTTAATAATTCCATCCTCTTTTTTTCTTTCGCATTTCTTCTTGTATTTTTCCTTTTGTTGAGAATTCTTTTCGGGGTAATTTTTCATGCGCTGGCATCGCAGTCTTTCTGCCACACGCTTTTTTCGAGACGTTCTTCACGAGTTAATTTTTTTCGGGGAGCCATGACTTAAAAACCCTGAAAGGATTATTCAAACATATCTAACATCAAACCACGTATTAAACAAAAAACAACCGACTGCGTAAACATATAAGTTGTATATATTTTCGTTATGTCCTTTTAAATCTTCTTATTTTTATTCCCCATTTGATAGATTTTAAGAAAAGTTTCCCTTTTTTTATTCGCGGGAGTCGCCAATATCCCACTTTCGTATCTACCCTGGACTTATGGTCTCTACCCGGGTATCTCGGGAGGCAGGGGAATTATGGCAAGGGAGAGATATTTTTACCAAAAATGGCACACAATCAGAAGAGTTTTTATTGTTAAAAAAAAGAAGGAACATGAGAAACTACGCAGAAATTAAATTAAATACAAATTACAAACAATGTTATACTTTGAATAATAAAGGAATAAAATGCGAGCACGCGAGTGGTTTGCTCGTCGTTTGTTGTTAACTTCATATCCAAATCGATGCTCTGAGCTTTAAATTTGTAACAACAAGAACTTAATCGACATTTTTGAACGGACGCAAAACTTCCAGAGTAGGAGACTTAAAATACGAGGAACAAAAATTGCGGATTTTGTTTTAATAGAAAATAAAAGTAATTTGACTTTAGTTGTAATATTTACCCTTATTATCAACGTTTCTTTATGAAATAAATAATGCTTAAATGTCTAATCAATTAAAAATGTTTTAAATTATACTGACTTCTTTGCGAGATTGTAAAAGGACAGGCCAGGGTAGATACTTTTTTCAAAGTTAACCTGCAGTAATAATTAAACTATCCCAGCTGGGGAAGTCATCATTACTGAACTAGTTATATAATGATTACTTGGTAATGCGAGGTAGTTCACTGCTGGATTACAACACGCACAAATAATGCATTATCTTAACATGGGCTTGTCAGAGGCGGTAATATGTGGTGCTTACATCCAGCATTACTTGTAAGTCAGAATTACATCCAGCATTGCTAATGTGACCAACCGCACTCCTTTTGGAAGTTTCTTACTTCTTTTTTGCTCGCTGTACTTCTTGCATCAAAGTACGCTGAAAGTACTTCTTTTTACTTGATGCACTTCTTTTTGACAATTTTCGCATAAATCAATTCAAAATATACATCTACTGCAACTGCTGCAAAAATTTATTTTACATCACTATCTTCTTTACTGAAAAAAATTCAGTTTGTCTGTTCTCATGTTAGTTCGTTGCTTCTGCACTGTTCAAAATTTTTTGGATCTCCGGAAAATTAGAGATATTTGAGTTGAGACTAGATAACCGCTTGCGCGATATGTGCTTAGATATATTTAATATTGTTTCGTTATTTTTTTTATTTTAAGTAAAAACGGTATTTCACAACATTAGTATATATAAAGGTGACGCCCAGTGTGACGAACGAAAATAAAATGCGGTCGTTTTGATGATTTAACATAATTTTACTGATGTCTTAAAGTGTACAAAAAGTTTTCTTTGACTTAATTTAACATAAATTTGTTTATAATTATTTATATCAAAGTAGAATCCTCGAAAAAATGAGTGTTTTTGGGGAAGCACCCCGCCTAACGTATTCATCTAAAATAAAAAATTTTTAATAAATATCGTTTTGCAGGCTTATTTGCAGTGCATTAACTTATAATATGCTCTAAAAAAGGCTGTGGTCAAAATAATAGCTTATATTCGGATATGTTTTGATAGATAATACTACTCTACAAATTTCGTATCCGGTAAACCCATTACCATTCCTGTATGTACTTTCAACGCTAGTTCAAAATCTGTACTCAGTTTCCTTCTGTACTGTACACTTTTCCAGATAAAGGGTGTTTTTCGTTTTTGCCACGTGCTAAGTATTATTGTTGATTGTTTTATGATCTAGCTATACATTTCTTAAATAATGGGTGAAATTTTTTGCCAAATCGGTTGAATAGTTTTTAGTCAGTGCTTCCCCGAAGATTCGAAAACGTAAATTTTATTGTGAAAAATGTAAAAAATTAGAATTTTAGAATCTATCACACTGGACTACTACTTTAATAAGCAATGAATGGGTAAGCTGGATCGTATTTTGAATCTCTCATAAACAAAATATCTTGCTCAATAGATTTATTCATGCACCTTTTCATATTTTTTTTGTGTACTTCTTTTTTGTACTTCTTTATTTATTTAATGTACTTCTTTTGTACTTCTTTTTAAAGGCTGTGCGTGAACTTCTTTTTGCTTTAAAAATGTTGGTCACAATAAGTAGTACCAATAAGTCAGAGTATTACTAGTTACCATTATCTATAAGTCAAAGGGTAACTAATTACCACCTGCATTACCCATAAGTCAGAGGTTAATTACTTACCTCCAGTATTACCTATAAGTCAGAGGTTAACTAATTACCTCTCGTATTACTAGTTAGTCAGAATGTAACCCATTACCTCCAGTATAGCTTAAAGCTCAAAGAGTAACTACTTTGCTTTATTACCGCCAAAGAGATTACTCGTTGTTTTGTTCAGTTGAAATTAATTTTTATTAATAAATTATGCCTATATACATATATAATTAAAACAAAAATTGTTAAAAAAAAATTTAATAAATTAATAATTAATTTTAATAATTGTATTAAAAAAAGTTTAATACAAAAATTTAAAAAAACTTGAAACAAAACCAAAAATATATTTTTGTATTAAGAAGTTACAAATTTTTTAATAAATCATAAACAAAATTAAAACTCATTAAACATATAAATTACAAATTAATAAAAGCTAGTCTTATTTTAATGAAGCATTTTTTTGTTGATACATTTATTTTTAAAGCAAATAATTTTATAGCTTTTGAAGCCCTTTTTTAGCTCTATTTTTATAGCCCTGCTTTAAAAATGCACCCGTAATTAAATATATATAATGCTATTTTCGAAGTAATCATTTGAGATGACATTGCACGTTGAAAAAAAAAAGTAATAGATATCCACCCTGGAAACTTAGAGCAATTATAACCATAGAGCAGTTGGACTACGTTTTTGAGATCCCTGAACTGTCTTTAATGGCAAATTTTTTAATTTTTTTTTATGTCATCATTGTTTTCTACAATTCATAAATTTTCAGAAACATCTGAAAAATTACTAGTGTCTGCGGAGATAAATTTATTTTTCTTAGCTTAAAATATATTGCTCTTTTTTAACTAGACGAATTAATACCCTTATTATAATAGTAAATATATACTTATTTATTTTATAAATAGATATAAAAATAATTGTAATTTAGTTTTCCAATCGCACTTGTATTGATTTTTGTTTTATTTCACTTTATAGTATAAACTTGAAAAACCGAACGCATAAAAATCACTTTGACACTAAAGATCTAGAAATTGCACCTTACGCATCAAAACCGGTATCAAAACAAATTTGTTATTTTTGTTTGAGGAGACAAAAAACTTTTTTTAAGTTTGAAAACATAAGCCGACATAACAAAAACAAATGTATTTCTTTGTTAAATTATCAGGTATTAGGTTATTAGGTACAGGCTTAGGTTATTTATTTTAAAATTGTAAGCGAGGACGTAAGGTTTTGAGTAGAAAGGTCACATTCACAGCTGTTGTTACGGGGCATTTTGATTGACATTATTTATTTACAAATTGTAAGCGAAGGCGTAATGGCATGTGCTTACAGGATAACTACCTACTGAACTAGTTTTGACAGTAAAGACTTCTCATTTCCCCACTGGGATGTTAATTTAGGTAATGCAATTTACTATTAACAAAGTAAACGTTGTTAATTATTATATGTCTGCCGTTTTCCGCAAATTTTCAACTAATGCATGGTTTCTTGATTGAGCTACCGCTAGTACCTCTTAACGTAGAATTACCCATATTTTTATAATGCCATCAACACGTCAAATGGATTCCTAACACTCCATCGAACGTCAAATGTGATGTGCTTTCGTGTTCCTTGGTTTTAGACTGATGACAAAGAAAGAAAATTAATACTTATACACTCAAAAAATGTATCAGTAAAATTTCTACGAATAATATTCGCAAACAAAATATTCTACAAATATTCGTACAATATACAAAGTATTAGTATTGTGATATCTTTACGAATTCATTCGTAAATTTTTCTAATACCTGATGTAGTATCTACGAATATATTTGTTTTATATATTTATGATATTAGTAAACAAAAATACAATTATATTTCTTAGTGCATGTTACGAATGATTGTGTACATACAAATAATAATATTCGCAAAATTCTCGAACGAATAACTTCGTAATTTCTTTCATTTCATTCGTAGTACTTACTAATGCTTTCGTACTATTTACGAATGAAAAATAATATTAGTAGAAACAATTCATTCGTAGGTTGACCCTACGAATTAGTCGTACAATGTACGAATTATTAGTCGAGCTTAAAAAAATTGAAGACCGAAATCGTTAAGTCTTGTGTGTCGAACAACTTCAGAATATAAGGAACTGTATGATTGTAAAGTGACTGTAGCCTACTGGTTGAGTGCGAGGGCCGTAAGCTAAAGAGTCGATGTTCAAACTCCAGCTCAGACAGAATGTTTTTTTTTTGCCTGGGTGTCGAACAACTAAAGAATATAAGGAACTGTATCATTGTAAAGGGGCCTACTGTTTAGTGCGTGGCCCGTAAGCTAAAAAGCCGAGGTTCAAACCCCCGGTCAGACAGAATATTTATTTTTTTTTTTCGTTATAAGATATTATGATCATTCGTAAATGTAACAAATGTATTCGTAAAATATACATTTGTTTTCTACGAATGAAATATTCGTAATATGTACTAATATACGTCGATTCTACGAAACCTATTCGTGGCTGAAAACTACTAATAAAATTCGTAGAATGGGCGCAGTTATTAGTAATATTTATACACAAATTTTTTTGAGTGTGGTATTAGTTAACTAATTCCTATCAGCTAATCAAAAAAGAAATCGAAAAAGGAAATCAGTAAGAATTCCGCCTCACGCTCGAGACGTTCAAATCTCGAAGCGGCGAGATATTTTTGCAATCACAACAATTTTGTGGCTTTAATAGACTTAAGCGAAGAGCAACAAAATTCTTAGAAAACCATGTTGCACAAACCTGTATTATTTTTTTAATTTTCAAATTACAAAACAAATAACAAACTTAAACTTGCCATCAAAAAATTAAAACATATCTCAACACAATAAAAGTAACACATTTTGATAGATATAAATCTATATTCAACACCTCTACACAACATTTCAGTCACAGACACAAATTTTTAATTTCCTAACTTTTACCTCAAGAACATTAAAAGTTTAACAATTCCTGCTCAATCTCATTTCATTAGATCCTTTGAAAATATCACTGTTTTAAATACATACTTTTAAGCATAGCCACAAAACCTTAACAACCACTTAGCATGCTTAAGATACGAAAAAGCAAAAAAAAAACACTTAAAAACTGCCACTGAATTTAGCCACTTAAGCGATTCTCTTTCAAGTAGAGCAGTGAAGAAGATCCAAGTAGCTACCAGCACAAAGCAAGAACAAAACTTGATTCAAGCCAACCGCCAGCTAAGTAAAGAACAAAAAATTCTTTGCCAACAGTCGTTATGAATATTTCCTGGTTTAGATACCAGCTTTCGAATTGTTATTACCTGCCGTTATGGTTGTCATAATGTTGTAGCAGCAGATAATGTTTTAATGGGCGCGAGATTGGCGCTAAAGCTAGAGGGATAAGATTATGACGAGTTGTTAAAGTGTGGCAGTTGGAGAAAGTTTGTTTTTGCATTAATTGCCTGTAATAAACAGGTAATTAGATTATGTGATACACACAAACAAAATAGGAAGAGGTACTCTGAAAAACTAAAATTTAAGCAGTTGCTATTTGTTTAAAAAAAAAAAATAAAACAATCTAAGTGACTCAAATGTGCCCAAGTTAATGTAGTGGAAAATAGCAAAATTATGTTGACCAAATAGAAAATCATTATTCAAAGCAAAGACGTTCACAAACGTGATGCCATCAACGCATACAACAAAAGCCAAGTTCAATGCAAAAGAAGAACAAGACAAAAAGGACCTTCTCTGTTGGCACACTGGCAATGCATAATTTTTAAACTCAACTCACACATCCGTTTGCCATATTTGTTCAAAGCGGAAATGCAAAAGGCACACAAGCTCCTGTATAACAGCATTTTACGTGGGGCTTTTAAAAAAAAAAAAAATGTTCAGCTCTGCATCCTTGCACTGCTGCTCAAAAGAATATGCTGAGGACGTCGTGTGTCACACCTTAAACAGCAAACATAACAATGACAAATTTCTAAAAAATGTCCACACCCACCCAAAAGTGTATCCTTGCTGGTTGCTGATTGTTCTACGACAGACGCACGTCTTCTCATGGACCATGGAAGGATCATACCACGACAGCCTCATTTTATTTTTTTCCCTTAACCAAGCAACATATAATTCGCAAAGGAATTCTGCGTCTAGGTAATGGAGTGGACTCTATTTTTATTATAGTTGATTTTGAGAAAACAGAAACAAAAATTCAACAAACACACTCACATGTGCCAGGGCTATTTTATTTTTGCCTCCTGCTAAGCATTTGAATTGTTTCGCAGAATGAATGCGATTTTCTTTGAAAAATTTCGACAATTTTATTTTTTACGTTACAATATAAGTATTTTTTTTTCAACCGTCTTTTGGGTTTTTTTCGACCACTTTTCCAATGGGAAAACAAACCCAATGTTGTTTCCTGCTAGTTGACCGCAGGAAGTTGTTTTCAGTCTTTGTTTCTCTCAGCCTTTTGTGCGTTAGTAAAGTTAGTTTGTGTGAACGTGTGCCACAGGACATACCTTAGGATTTACGCTTGGATAATTTGAAATTCCAACAATGCAAAGGTTTTGACTTAACTTGTCCAAAGTAAAGACATAACTTCTTTAGCATTTTTTTTCTGCCATGACTTGTTTACAGTATCTATATTGTTTTTTTTTTAAGAAATTTTATGATTGTTAAGCGCTGCTGACAATTTGTTAGCAGCTGCACGTGATTTGAATTTGTTTAAACTCTGACAAATTTTGGGGCTAAAAAATTACAAGGAATTTTACATTATGTTAAAACGATGCTTATTTAATGGTTGAAACTACAAAATTACCTACATTATAGATGTTAGAGTACTCATAAACAAGGTGTCAAAAAGAAGTATAGAAAAATTATTGCAAAATGATTCGATTCATCATTACAAGGAATTGTTATCAATCTATCTATACTATTTCTATACTATTATATAAAATTGAAGTAAAAATTTAATGCTACCACTTTAATAAAAAAGTACTGAGCCAATTTTTATGAAAAACGTTTTAAGATATCATATTTCATCGTTTGCGTGACAAACTGTCGTAACCCACGCTTTTCTTAAAATTTGGTGAGTACCACCTTAACACTATTTATGCAAGTCCTCATCATTCCTCAAAATGTTATGGTCATACTTGCCATAGATAAGCAGAAAACGCAAATGCCTGAAGGTCGTAACCAACAAAGTATTTAAATAAAAAATTTTACAAACTGGCAGTAACCCTCACATTTTAAACATATGGGCATTTCTGTGGCTACGCACTTGGCAGTCGTGCGACTTTAATGAGTGGAAAAACAAAGAAAAATTAAACTGACAGTCTTCTTATTTTGATTTTTCAATAGTTTATTAAGCGCACTATACAAGGTGTAAAAGCAAAGAGTTGTCGCAAGTCCGGAACTTAGATAGAAGCCACCTAAAATAGTACGTTACTTGAAAAAAAATGGTAGTGGTTTTTGTCTGCATCAATATAAAAGAAAAAATCTGCGAAGTGCACCCAAAAAAAAAGCTTCGTACTATGTACAAAACAATTATTATATTCTACAAAGCTGTTTGTTCTTTTCAGCCTACGAACGACTTTGTAAATAATACAAATGACCGTTTGTACATTGTACAAAGAAATATTTGTATATTTTACAAACGCATTCGTTTCATCTACAAAGATACGAACAAATATACGAACGCTGCTGCCACCGCTTTGTATATTCCCTCCAGGAAATGTGAGCATTCCCGGATGTTACCAGGAAACATTCCATGGAATATTGGAAGCATTCCCCTTTGTTGCGCACTCCATTGCTTTTTTAACATAGCATGTCATTAGAGGGAAACATTCCTCCCCGCTGTGTTAAAAAGTCATGTGGAAACATTCCTCTCCCTTGTTATGAAAATGGATTCGGCCAGGATTCGAACCCGGGACCCCTGAGCGACAGTCGAGTGCGCTACCACTAGACTATCGAATTCTGCAATAAGCGGCTAGAAAACAATGATATTAATATTTTCTATTGTCATTGCTTGACAATAAATAAAAGTTTCCACATGCATTCTTAAAAAAGCGGTTTGGAAACAATATAAATACAAAACTACCCTTAAACTTCCAAAAGATGCGGTGGGGAAACAATATAAATACAAAACTACCCTTAAGCTTTCAAAAGATACGGTGTGGAATGTTTCTTTATCACTTTTAGATGGAAGCTTTCCGATTTTTCCTGGAGGGTTATCAAACAATGTTCGTTCAGTTCACAAATTTATACATTATAGATTTTTACAAACTAGCGTTTGTAGAATGTACAAAGTTACGAATACAAAAATTTTTTTTCATGCGGCCAACACTACAAACGTTTGTGCTATGTACAAAACATTTGTACATTTTACGAATAGCCTCTGTTTGTATTTCTACAAAAATTTTATTCGTAATTTTATCCTAAATATGTTTTGGGTGTAGTTTTATTTATTTAATTGATCTAGAAAAACATATAAGGGGGCATCCATTATTTACGTGAGTTGATTTTGGAAATTTTATGACCCCCCCCCCCCCCTAGTGAGATATCGTGATATTTGGTCCGACCCCTCCCCTTCTCAAATCTCACGTGAGATAGCTCAAAATGCGTGTTTTGAGTGTAAATATGTTAATCTATGTTATTCTATGCTTCGCAGCACTCGTCGAATCGAGTGTTCGGCTAGCCGGTGGTTAAACAATTGATGGGCTACTATGCGAATCTGTGGCGCTCGCATAACCGCGATAAATATTATTGTGTAAAATTTAGTCATATTTTAGTATAGAAATACGTTTTACTCAACTGAGCACAGTTAACTTATAAATTTACAGTTTCTTGCGGATAAAAAATTACGTAATCTTTGCTAGAACCCTCCCTCCCTCCACGAGTGAAATTCGGTTAAACATCCCCACCCCCTAAACGACTCACGTAATTAATGGATGCCCCCTAAAGTATAATTCAGGAACATCACAATCAAAAAAAAAAAAATTCAATTTTGTATTTATTTACTAAAAATTTTTTAACTTTTGTTGCAATTTTTCAACATTTGAAAACATTCATAATGTTTGCTGCGACATTTTAAAATTCAAGTAGAGATCAGCTTTCATGCTAAAAAATTGCTTTTTAATTTTACAATATTCAATTGGTTCATTTTGGTTACTTAAAAATTTGAAATTTTACAAAAGGTCTTTAATGAAATTAAATTTAAATTAGTGTTTGAGTGATAAGTTAAGCAACATCGGTTTCGGCATAGGCATTGCTTTAAAATTAAAGAACCGGCATTGGTATCGGTTTTTAAAATCAGTCAACATCGGCATCGGCATAAGCATCGGTGCAAAAATCGGGAATCGGTCGAGAACTAATTGTAATTACGGCTATGTTTACACACAGAAAAAAAACATTGTAAAATCAACTAGAAACATAATGATTTTGTTTCCGCAATGATTTTGCTTTATAGAGATTTATAGTAAAATCATTGTGACTTTCATGTAAGAATCGGAACAAATTTTTATGTTTAAACATTATGAAATCATGTAAAATCATTATCATGATCATGTTGAATCATTATGAAATCATGTGAAATCATTATTACGATCATGCTGAATTATTATAAAATCATGTAAAATCATTATGATGGTCATGTTGAATCATTATGAAGTCATGTAAAATCATTATGATAATCATGTTGAATCCTTATGAAATCATGTGGAATCGTTATGAAATCATGTAAAATCATTATTATGGTAATGTTGAATCATTATGGCATCATGTAAAATCATTATGATGGTCTTGTTGAATCATTATAAAATCATGAAATCCAGCTGAATCCTAACCTCATTCTGAAATAAAAAGAACTTAAAGGTGGTTTTTTTTTTTTGTTGAAAACTATAAAATAAATTTACGACGTATAATTATAAAACTTTCTTTCTTCTAATATAAACATACCGCAGAGTCTAATATAACCATACGTCATTTTTTCTCCAACTAAATAACTTTTCTCTGAAACGTGCAAGAAGTCCAATGGGTGGTATAGCTTCCTGTATATCTTCCTTAGATAAATACCTTAAGCTTTCGTAGGCAATTGAAGGTTCTAAAAAAATAACATTTCGAAATTAGAGGTATTTACGAATCGTGCACTTCCTAGTGCAGTTGAGGGCTTGCGCACTTTACAAAAACAAAATAAACGTACTTTAAAAATGTGCACAAGTGGTTTGTGCACAAAAGCTACCTGCAACTCGCGATTAAACTTCTGATATGCAAAAATACACCACAACTTAACAGAACTTCTTAAGCACGCTACCAATATTTTTTACATGATACAATAATAATTTTACTAGATTCCATAATGATTCTACATGATGTCATAATGATTCTACATGAAATCATAATGATTTTACATGAAATCATAATGATTCTACATGAAATCATGTTGATTAACTTTTTACATGATGCAATAATGATTTTAATAGATTTTATAATCATTTTACATGAAATCATAATGATTTTACTCTGCAAAATTAATACCAACACATACACACCATGGAAGTGTGCGTGCGTGATTTTTTTTACATGATTTTACATGAAATCACAATGATTTAAATGTTGCTGTCACCACGAAATATGAAATCATGTAAAATGAAATCAACTATGCATCACAATAATTTTACTATGCAAAATTTTTATGTGTGTACAGATTAAAAAGCACTTCAGTCAACTTCTTTGTAAAAACTGAAAATATCCTTATGAAATAACATTTAATACAATTTTACCGTTGTGGAAAATTATTATATATTGTATTTTTTCTTTTGTCATTTGATTTCTTAATTTTTAATTTTTAATTTTTAATTTTTTATTTCTTGATATCTAAACAATTGTTTAAATTCATTATAAAAACTACTCTATAAAATAAGTACTGTTGTTACTGTTGCGAAAAGCATTTCAAATTATGAAATGTTTTTTTTCGTTGCTGAGCTTCACCATAGAATGTGTGTGTTCGATGTCAACGCTACACTGCAATGCAGTGCACTTAAGTATTTTACGGTAGTGAAGTGGCACTACTGGTAGAAAAGACCCCTACCATGGGGTCTTTCCCCTCAAGGGAAATGAGTTTGCATGTGGTTAGAAGAATACCAAGTCTTGCCTTATCTGTAGATAATTGTTTGTTAGTGTCTGTGCGAGCGAGTTCATCTGTTTTGCAGTTAACTAGAAAATCTTGGTCGGAGAATCCAGCATAGAAAGATCCTGAGCTGCTTTGCCATCTTGTTTAGATATTTGCGGCAGTTGAGAACTATTTCAGTAGCAGAGTTCCCAAACGCCTAAACGACAGTTTTCGCTATCGTCAGTTAGCGAAAACTGTCATTTTCTATGAACGTGGCATGCACAATGACCGATAGCGACAACGATGATTATCGTTAAATTTTTTGTTGTTATTTCAACAGATGTTATTTCAACAGTTCCTAGGGCTTTCAAAGCGGTTTGAGTATAAGATAGTATGCAGATATCCATAGAATACATCTCATTTACCTGGAGCCAAGTTATCGCTTCATGTATAGTAGCGACTTCAGCTTGGAATACGCTGCAATCGTCAAGTAGCCTGAAAGCGTTATTGATGTTTACTTTGTCAGAGTAGACACCTCCACCTAATTTGCCATCTGTTTTTGATCCATGGGTGAAGATCTCAATGGCATTGTTAGGTGAAAGATTTCCTAGTTCCCAATCATTTAGTTAATTAAATAAATAACAAGGTCATATAGAAAACGTTTATCAAATGATAGAGCACGACCAAAACACACTGAAACAGCCTGAAGATATGTCAGCAAATCTATAAACAACTTCAATAACCATGCTTTGTTAGTGGAAGACTTCCAACAGACTGTTGGACTCCATAATAATAACATAAACATAAAACTGAAGTAAAGCAAAAATACAACAACAGGAAAATATGAATGGGAGAAAAACTGAAAAACTGACACTGAAATTTCATCGTCTCTGTGGTGTAGAGCGCTTATGCGCTTGCACGGCGTGTCACAAAGATTTCTGATGAAGCCTGTAGCAGGTCCAAAATTGCAATAAAATCAGCTAGTGATGTTTTCCTTTTCATATTGAAAATGTTACTTTTGTTGTTGTTTCTTTGGAAAAATTTGTTAGAGCAATTAATTGTTCTAAGCTGACCTAAAGCTCAATAAACGATTTTAAACTATCAAACAATTAGAATTTCTATTTAAAATCAAGTATGATTTAAAC
Source organism: Dichetophora obliterata (assembly GCA_963920525.1). Taxonomy (NCBI): domain Eukaryota; kingdom Metazoa; phylum Arthropoda; class Insecta; order Diptera; family Sciomyzidae; genus Dichetophora; species Dichetophora obliterata. The sequence continues at coordinate 242,652,892 of OY986435.1, read as the reverse complement.
TATCAAACATTAAGAATTCGTATTTAAATCATAGAAAATCAACATAATAAGTAATAATAATTTTTAACTTAATAAAAATTCAAAGAACATTTTTTTTTATGATTTTAGCTCTAAATAAGACAAAAAACCGCTTTTTTTCATTCAAGGAAAATTTTGAACATAGTATTTATTTATTTCAATACTAAGTTCATTAAATAAGCTATTCAGAGCACAAGTGGCGTAAGTCCATTTTTTAGGGAAATTGTGTTAAGTACGTAGAAGTGAAAAGGAAAATGTAACCTATTTATGAGTACGGGCTAGAAACTCCTAGCTTACGTAATCTCTGAACAAAATGCAATACTTTGTTATTGCTTTGACAAATACCATTATTTTTCAGAGCACAAGTGGCGTAAGTCCATTTTTGGTAGTTTTGAGAAAATTGAACGTTTAGAAAAATTCTTAAATGAATTCTTAGTATGAAGAACTCAGTTCTGCTTAAAAGCTTGGTCAAGAGCATAATTGGAGCTATCCATATCGTAACAAATAAACTAAATAATACACAAAACGATGCAGAATATTGCATATTAGTAAAAACATTTGGAATTGCGCCACTGTTTTAATTACCATCACCAATTATTTTAAATTTCTCGTTTCCGCTGTAGAAATCTATTAGGAGATATTTTTCAAAAACTTTTTGATGACGAATGGCAGCATTTTTACCTAGAAGTTGGACAAAACCACACCTTAGCGATTATTTTCATTATTTAGGGTGATATAAAATGAATGGACTTACGCCACTTGTCCTATGAAAATTTCTTAAAATTCCTCCTTTCCGCTGTAAAAATGTAATGGAAAATATTTTTAAGAATTTTTTGATGAGGAATGACAGCATTTTTTCATAGAAGTTGGACAAAACTACCCATTAGCGATTATCTCTATTATGCAGGGAGATATAAAATGAATAGACTTACGCCACTTGTCCTCTGAAAATTTTTTAAAAATACCCTTTTCCACTGTAAAAATGTAATGGACTATATTTTTAAGGATTTTTTGGTAAGGATTGACAGAATTTAGTTTCAGAAGTGCGATTAAAACATCCCTTTGTGATTTTCTGAATAATTGAGGAGGCCAGAATGCATTTATTCTTATTAAAGTTATTTGTTTCTATTTAGTAAGAATGTAATAATATGTAATATTTATTAAGATATTAAAAAAATGTAATATAAATCTTTACAAATATAAGTTTTCATCGCTATCGTTGTCGTTATTTGGAGCAATGGTAAATTTTCGAAAAGGTATACAGTGTTGTGTATATTCGAAGCGCCTATTTTATTTTTAAATAAATCAAAGAAACCACAATTTTCTTCTAATTGGGTTCAAGTAGATTTGCTTACATTATTTCTTGAATATGATATCTCGTAAATGGTCGCCATTGGCCTCTAATACATATTGTGCCCGTTTTGCAGCATTTTCCATGGTTTTCTTCAACATTTCGATGGGAATGGCGGCTATTTCTTGACGGATGTTGGTTTTCAGCTCTTTTTGGGTCTTTGGCTTGTTGACGTAAGCCTTTGATTTCAAATAACCCCACAAAAAGAAGTCTGGAGGCGTTAAGTCTGGTGATCTTGGCGGCCAATCGAAATCACCATTTTTTGACATCAAACGGCCAGGGAACAATTGCTTCAAAAAATCGATTGTAGTGCGGCTTGTGTGTGGTGGCGCGACGTCTTGTTGAAACCAGTAGTGCCTGATACGCTTTCGACGAACGATTGGCATGAAAAATTGTTTATCATATCGCGATAACGCTCCTGATTGACAGTAACTCTGTGGCCATTATCATCTTCGAAAAAGAACGGCCCAATGAGCATTTTAGCACAAACGCCGCACCAAACAGTGACTTTTGCATCGTGAAGAGGTACCTCTTGAATCTCTTGTGGATTTTCAGTGGCATAAATACGGCAATTTTGTTTGTTTACCGTTCCGTTTAACTGAAAATGAGCTTCATCGCTCATGAGTTTTCAGCACGTTGAGTTTTCACTATTGACTTGTTTTGTTGAATGTAAATTTCAACAATTTTAGAGCGTTTGCGTGGCGTGTACTGTTCCATTGTAAACATTTTCTTGGAATGACGCTTCAAACGCGGTATGTCATTAGTCGATTTGGCATCACTGCGGAAAGTTACAGTTTTGCCAGATGGGCGCTTCGAATATGGACAACCCTGTATTTCAAAACTCCCTTTATAATGAAGATAATCGCTAAGTGATGATTTTGTCCAACTTCTATGTAAAAATTCTTAAAAATATTTTCCATTACATTTTTACAGCGGAAAGGAGGAATTTTAAAAATTTTCAGTTGACAAGTGGCGTAAGTCCATTCATTTTATATCTCCCTTAATAATGGAGATAATCGCTAATAGGTAGTTTTGTCCAACTTCTATGTAAAAATGCTGTGATTCCTCATCAAAAAATTCTTAAAATATTTTCCATTACATTTTTACAGCGGTAGAATTTAATTAAAAAGGAGAAATTTTAAAAAATTTTCAGAGGACAAGTGGCGTAAGTGGCGACAAGTGGCGTAAAGATAATCGCTAATGGGTAGTTTTGTGCAACTTCTATGTAAAAATGCTGTGATTCCTCATCAAAAATTCTTAAAAATATTTTCCGTTACATTTTTACAGCGGAAAGGAGGAATTTTAAAAAATTTTGAGAGGACAAGTGGCGTGAGTCCATTCATTTTATATCTCCCTTAATACTAAAGATAATCGCTAATGGGTAGTTTTGTCCAACTTCTATGTAAAAATGCTGTGATTCCTCATCAAAAATTCTTAAAAATATTTTCCGTTACATTTTTACAGCGGAAAGGAGGAATTTTAAAAAATTTTCAGAGGACAAGTGGCGTAAATCCATTCATTTTATATCTCCATTAATAATAAAGATAATCGCTAATGGGTAGTTTTGTCCAACTTCTATGTAAAAATGCTGTTATTCCTCATCAAAAAGTTTTTGAAAAATATCTCCTATTAGATTTCTACAGCGGAAACGAGAAATTTAAAATAATTTTCAGTGGCGCAATTCCAAATTTTTTTACTAAAATGCAATATTCTGCACCATTTTTATGTTCTATATAGTTTATTTTGTACGATATGGATAGCTCCATTTTTGCTCTTGACCTAGCTTATAAGCAAAACTGAGTTCTTTATACTTGGAATTTATTATAAGAATTTTTCTAAATGTTCAATTTTCTCAAAACTACCAAAAATGGACTTAAGCCACTTGTGCTCTGAACAGCTCAAATGTAGGAAATGATGTGAAATTTCTTTAGAACCTCAGGCTCTTTAGGATTGCTCGAATTCTTAGTTTTTTTTCGATATTAATTAGTTTTTAGTGTATTTAAGTGTTTTTTACACTCATTCGACATTGAGTTAATTTTCTAATGGATTTAAAATTAGAAAATTTTTTCATTTTTTCTCTCAGTTTTTATGTGATTCTAGATTTTAGTGATTTTGTCTGTTGATGATTGTTTCACAATTTTGTTGCTTCTCTACTTAATAGCCATAACAATGTGACTTAATTAAGTGTATCCCGCCATGGGCCATAAAATTTTTCACTTTATTAATTCGTCAGTACCACCCAAAAGTGTCATTTTAATAATTCTCAGAAAAAATGCAAGCTATTAACGAAAAACGCAATAGAAGACAAAAAAGAAGCATGTCGCACTTACTTTTCAAAATCAAGTTTAATCTGCTGTAAATCGGCGTATTTGCTAAAAAAATGCATGCAATAAATTTTGCTAACGTCAACAGGCGACAGCAGTGGGCAATCAGATACTGCTTGTTGCTTTTGCAAGATACTAAAAATCTAGCAAATACTTAGTCTGATTTTGTTTGTAAGAGAGAGCACTCTTTTAATTTAATTTCTTGCTTTTAAAATTTTCACGTGAAATTCGCTATATAGCGTGTTACCTCAAACTGTGACAACCAGGCGCTGTCGCTTCTTGCCGGCTGTCCGTCTTTCTACTCTGTTGTCTGTCTGTCTGTTTGTCTGTCCATCTGCCTGTCTGTTAGTCTGCCTGTGGTTGTCTACAAAAATAACACATAAATTATAGTCTCTTCGAAGGGGAGTGGCAGCTTGTGTAATACTATAGAAGCTGCTACCTTTTGTTTCTGACTCGGCCCTTCACACAGAGAGTGTCCAAAAATCAAGTATCGGGCATAAATTTTGGTTCTGAAACAATTCGTTGGCACAGATACAATTCCATTTGTGTATCAGGAACAGGCAGGCGACATGAGCAGCAGCTTTACCTTCTGGTTGACTTCAGTTGGCTGAAGTCTACTCCTCATTACGAAAGTAGTGACTCTTTTTGTTTCGTCATTTATTGTGTAAGATTAGGATGAATTGGGCGCTGAGGTACGCACGTCAGTCCATGTGTTTATTTGGCTGACTGTCTAGGTGTCTGTCCGAGAGTACAAGTCGCATATTTAATGACAAAAACTCTAAAAATACTTCCAGACTCGCGAAATCGTCTTGAATATTTTGAAAATGCATACGAAGAACAACATTTTTGTCGATTTATTCATTGTTTATTTTTATTTTTTAAAGATTAGTTTTAATGCTGCTTTTATTTGCCAGCAAATTAAATAATTCTAAATTTATTTTTTCAATTACCTTGATTTAGTTGTTACCGAGTGTAACTTGGATAATGAGTTTTGTTTGGATTGGCTTCTGTAATTTGTCGAATTTTAATTAAGATTTTTTTTCTGAAAAAACAAGTCATTAAATTAATATGCTTTTTTTGTTGCTTTATCTTTAAGTAAAGGCATCATTGACCTGTATTAATGCGATTCAATTTTGCTCCTGGACAACACTAACAAAAAATTATTGACTACTAAAAAGAAAAAGGTGCTAGATACAACACTGTTGGAACAAATTGAAAAATATGATATGTGCTTCGAGGAGGAAAAAAGCAAACATCATTTGAACAAACTAAAATCCTTTGTTAGCAGTTATAAGAAAATATATTTTTAAGTCATAAACGGTCGAATAAAGTAATATCAGTTCTTACCGGATGGGAACACCTTAATTGGTAAAAAAGGGATAAGCCATAAGACAAAGCTTAATCTTTACAATGTAACAATCCGTTACAAGTTAAATAAAATACAAATATAAAATCATAAAATTTAAGTTATTATAGATTAATTTGTTAGTAAACAAGATATGGAAAAAATACTATATTAATTAATGATTTAAACTATTCCAAAGCTATTTTTTTCATTTTTTTTGTCAATTACTACTTAAAATAGGCTAAAAAATAATAAAAACATATAAAAACTAAAATGATGAAAGTTTAAAATATCCGTCTGCGCCCGCCGGATTCTAACCTCGGCTGCCAGAACGTATTTAATATATGCGCTGCAATTATATCCACAACTTTGAATTAATGATTTAAATTATTTGAAAACTTTTTTTTTAAATTTTTGTTTAGTTACTATCAAACAGTCTAAAAAAAAATTAAACATTCAAAAACATAAAATAAGAAAGTTCAAAATATCCGTCTGCAGCCGCCGGATCGACCGCCAGAACTAACTTAAAATAAGTAGAAACTAAGGAAATCTAAAATAAAACAACAACACTAAATAGAACCAGAACTAAATGCAAGTAGGCGGTAAGTAAATAACTCAAACTTAAAATAAATATACACTAAGGAAGTGTAAAACCAAATATTAGTATAAAAAATAAATAAAGATAACAAGTATAAAAATAAATAAAAATAAAACCAGAACTAAATATAAGTAGACTCAAAGTAAATGCAAAAGACAGCAACAACAATAACAACACTACAGAGTAGTGGTGCCAATTACACGGAAATTTCGGATTTCTACGGATACTTAGGCCTTGCACAGATAAGCGGACATCAGTTGCAAAATAAGGCAAATCTACGGTTTTTTAGAATTTCACACGAAATTTTCGATTTTTTTCACCAAATTTTATGTCAAAATTAATTTGAATGGCAAAAAAATGTACTTATCACTCGGAAATATGTTTACTTAATTTGTTGAAACTTTGTGCTTATCAACACTTGCAAATAATAAAAATATGCATCCCTGAAAGTTACACACATAAGTAAAGTTGGCAACGATTAATTTGTCCTTTGGTTTGTCAAGACACAAATTTGCTTTCAGCTTCACAACACGCTTACAGGAAAGGCAGGTCTGTAGAAGCGGCCCACTCCCTGGTAAGCTTTATAAATGGTGTTTTTTATAGAGTGATACAACTTTGAGTTGGCATCATTTCTTTATTTGACCACCCATTTAACAGTTGATAGTTATTTTTTGTTTAGTTTGCTTTGACATTTGGACATTATGGATCGACTTACACCATAGCAACGCATGCAAATTGTGGAAATTTTTTATCAAAACAATGGTTCTGTTCGTCAAACTTATCATGCACTTCGTCCATTTTATGGCGTACATAATCGTCCTTCAGAGCTGCTAATTCGAAGAACAATAGATCGTTTTCGGACCACATTTACTGTTACTGATAATGTGCATCCCGTGAGACGCCGAACAGTGTGCACTGAAGAATCTGTAGCCGCTGTACAGGAAAGCATTGAAGATGATCCTAATCAATCAATTCGTCGCCGTTCTCAGCAACTGGGGTTGTGTCTTTCCACTTTATGGAAGATTTTACGAAAAGATCTTGGCTTAAAACCTTTCAAGATTCAACTTGTGCAAGAATTAAAGCCAAACGACCATCGCATGCGCCGCCAATTCGGCGAATGGGCTGAAGCACAAATTGATATTGATTTTGAATTTCCATGGAAAATTTTATTTTCCGATGAAGCCCATTTTTGGTTGAATGGGTACGTAAATAAAAAGAATTGTCGTATTTGGAGTGAGGAGAATCCACAAGCTTTTGTCGAAACACTATTACATCCACAGAAAATTACTATTTGGTGCGCTTTATGGGCGGAGTCATTGGCCTATATGTCTTCAAAAACGATGAGGGTCAGAATGTTACTGTCAATGGTGAACGGTATAGGAACATGATTCGAAGTTTTTTCGTACCTCAATTAGCTTGCATTAATTTTGCTGATATGTGGTTCCAATAGGATGGAGCCACATGCCACATGACACATGCCACACAGCCACATGCCACAACAATTGATTTACTCAAGGAAACTTTTGACGAAAAATAATTTCACGAAATGGCCCAATTAATTGGCCCCCAAGATCGTGTGATTTAACTCATTGGATTATTTTCTTTGGGGTTATGTAAAGTCACTTATCTACGTCGATAAATCACAAGCAATTGAACACCTGGAAATCAACATTCCAAGAGTTATCGGCGAGATACGCCACATGACCGAAATCATATTTAAACGTTAATGTCATAAAATTTTCTATCCAATAAAGCCCGTTTCATTGATACTAAAAATATATTACTATGTTTTATTATGATTTAAACTTGTATTTCTCTATAAAAAACACCCTTAAGAAAATTCCTTTCTCCATAAGGAGTACACAATGGTAGCTTTTCTGGATATCGAAGGTGACTTTAGAAATGTTCTTCTGGGGGCAATCATTGGCGCGCTCATAAAGCTACGGGTGGATGGGTCATTCACTGAACTGATAAAAAACCTGCTGACCAGCAGAGTCGTCAGTGCATCTCTAGGTGACTCAAAAGCTAGGAGATTTGCGAGTAGAGGCACTTCTCAGAGAGGTGTTCTATCACCTCTTTTATGTAACTTGGTAGTCAATGAACTTCTGAGGAAAATAGAATAGGTTGGTCGTAAGGTGATTCTCTATGCGGATGACGTAGCTATTGCTGTACAGGGAAAGTTTCCTAATGCTCTCTTGGAGCTGCTTGGGCCAGCGCTCTCCTATCTCAATACTTGGGCCAAAAGTTGTGGGCTGGGAGTAAATCCCTAAAAAACTGAACTGGTCCATTTTATGAGGATATATAAAATTCCGCGCATAGTTCCTCCACGTCTGGATGGCACTCTGCTAAGCTTCGTGGAGGAGGCAAAATACTTAGGGGTTATTTTGGATATAAAGTTAAGCTGAAAACCGAATATTCTCGAGCGAACTAGGAAGGCCAATGTTGCTTTATATGCCTGTAAGAAAGCTACAGGTAAAACGTGGGGGCTTACCCCGAATATTGCACGTTGGATTTACACAGCTATAGTGAGGCCAATCTTGTTATACGGTGTATGTGTGTGGTGGACAGCATTTAAAGCACAGTCTAAATGCAAATTGTTAGGGAAAGTACAAAGAACTGCGGCCGTATGTATCAGCGCTCCGCTTAGGTCCTCTTCATCGGAAGCGCTAAATGCGGTTCTTTGCTTAATACCCCTTGATATTATGGGAAAAAGGATGGCGATTGATATTATGGAAGGTTGCCAGCCAAAATTCGGAATAATTCCCACGAAAATTACCTTTTTCCCAAAGTGCTTCATTCGGCTTTCTGAGCAGAGAAAATTGCAAAGTCGTTGTCTTGACATTATTATACAGTAAATTGCTTTAAATAAACAAATCACCATGTCTGATGAAAAGAAGGGCGCTGAAACAGAACACATCAACTTGAAGGTCTTGAGCCAAGACAACGCTGTCGTTCACTTCAAAATAAAGAAACATACACCTCTCAGAAAGCTTATGAATGCCTACTGCGACAGAGCGGGTCTATCCATGCAAGTGGTTCGGTTTCGGTTTGATGGTCAACCAATCAATGAGAATGACACACCAACCTCATTTGAAATGGAGGAGGGTGACACTATCGAAGTTTATCAACAGCAAACGGGTGGCAGATACTAATATCAAATTCGAAAAATAAAAATAATCCAACTACAGAAAATAAAATTCACACATTATACAAATTACTTTTAAAAGAACGAAAAATCTTTAATAAACTTGTTCTTTTTTTAACTTATAAAAATGAGAACTACACACACTATTTCGAAGCAAAACAAAAAATCAATGAAGAATAATTAATCATTATTTTTTTATATTCTTTGTGCTTATTTATTATTTTACTCTATACTCGTTTTATCTTCATTTTTTTATTTTTAAATTTAACTCTAATAATATTAAACGATCATAAAATGAATGTTTTTGAAAAGTTTGGTGACTGTGTAGTACCGAAAATAATTGCTGCCCAGCTGACACTTTGTTTTTTAGGGCAAACTGCAGCTGAATATCATTTTACCATTCTTATTGACATTAGAATGAATATAATTGTACTGTAATATGAACCAAGAAAAAATTATAAAATAAAGATAGCCCATGTTGCGACAAAAACACTCTGTACGCGCTTTTGGCAATGTGTTGAAAATAAAAAAAAAGAAAGTAACATAAATTAAATACCACCAAAATTCCCATGTAAAAGGTAAACAAAAAAAAATTCCCACAGCAATTAAAAAATACCAAAAAAAATCCCACGATCTTTAAAAATTACCACAAAAATACCACGCGTTTTAAAAATTCCACCAAAAATCCCATATGCATTTAAAAATCCCACAAAAATCCCATACGTATTAAAAAATACCACGAAAAATCAATCAAAATATTTTTTCACTTTTTTTTTGGAATTTTAAAAAATTTTTGTAAGCTTAACGTTGCATGTAGAAATGTATAATTTTCAGATAAAGTCAGAATTTTAAGGTCAGAATTTTGTTCAGAAAAGAATGCGCTATGCAATTTTTATGCAATTTTGTGCTGTCAACTTGTTCTTAAAACAAATGTGCAATTTAATCGCTTATATTGAGGGTAAGTTCGAAGAAATGTACAGAGTAAACTTACAGCTTTACTCTTCAGTATATATACGTCGATCATCGAATACTATGATTAAGATTTTGCCTAATAAAAGTAAAAAAAAAAATTAAGAAAAATTTCCCAAATTCCCATGCAATTAAAAAATACCACGCTGAATTCCCAAGCCAATTAAAAAATACCACGCTGAATTAAAAAATACCATGGGAATTCAAAAAAAAAATATTCCCAAGATCAATTAAAAATTACCACGAATGGGATTTTTCCCACAATACTGGCAACCTTGGATGGCGCAGGAAACAGACATCCGCCTGAGAGCAACCTCGCAGTGGACAAACACTCATACAGGTAATTCCTCCGTTATCGATCTTGAAGGAGCAGTTCCCAGCAACATCGATTATACTATTGCCCCTCTCTCATCCGAGAACGGCTTTCACACAGTTATCCCAACCAAAGTAGAATGGAACGGGTAACTGCCGCTAAACCAAGTTGGCACGCATATCTCAACGTCTTTTCAACGGATCTGGACATCAGAACCTAATTTAGACTGCCAGATCGTCTGCCAGAGCGTCTTCCAGGCTGAAATAATGTTTACTTATTGAGCTGTGGAATGACTGAGGTATAGTAAGATATCAACTAAAGATATCTACATTTTTACAGACAGCCAAGCAGCGATTAAATCCATTGCAGGTGTGTTCCTAACATTACCAACAGCTCTTAAATGTCGCTCGTCTCTTAATGAGATGGCTGATAAGTTTGAAATTCATCTGGTCTGGGTAGCAAGGCATAGGGACATTCCTGGAAATTATAGAGCGGATGAGCTCGCTAGGGAAGGTACAGCGGCAACGCTGCTGCCGGACATGGAAACATTTGGCATGCCACTTGCGTCTTGCAAGCTAGCTCTAAGACAAAATGCCACAGAATTGGTTAATTTTAGGTGAAAGCATAGCACCACCTCTAACACAGCTAGACAGATGTGACCTAGTTTTACTGAAAGACAAACAATGAAGCTCACTCAAATAGCGAGGAAAGATATCTTCATGCTGATAGGCGTTATAACAGTATTTTAGGTAGACATGTCCTTAGAATGGGGGTTCATATGAATAACTTCTGCAGGAGTTGCAGGGATGAGGAAGAAAAGGAGTCAGTAAAGCATCTCTTCTGTTCATGCCCCGCTTTAGCCCACAGTAGACAGAAGCATCTAGGAAGTCTCTTTTTTGATGATCTAAAGGATCTTGAAAAGGTAGACGTTAAGCGTCTACTGCTTTTCATTATAAATTCTGGGTGGTTTCACGACAGTACTTAGGAGATTCCCTGTGGTATCACAACGGACCAAATATCTGGTCTATGTGGGCCGGTCTTTGACCTTACCTATTCAACCTTACCTTGAATGTATTATGTTAGTAAAAAAACGGTACAAACAAAAGTATAAGGTGGAGTGGAAACTGAATGAAGGTGTCAGTGACTGGTTTGCAAGGAGTTCAAAGGAACCTGCTGGTTCCCAATTTTATTGCAAAATTTATGATCATCATGGCAAAGCCGGGCTAACCGAAATGAAAAGACACGCCGAGACCAATAGCCATAAGAAGAAAGCAGAGGCAATAAAGTGCACCGTTCCATTGTCTTCCTCCTTTGCCAAGCAATGATTATTTGATATAAAAATAAAACGAAAAGAGCTGCTGCTCTCTGGGTTTCTAGTTGAGCACAACCTTACATTTCTTTTTATGCCGCATTTGTCCAGTGAAGAATGCGCTGGGCTATTAACTCAGAGGACCCCGGTTCAAATCCAGTTCGGGCTTAGTTCTTTACTACAAACCTTGCTTTCTTTGCTCTTTAAGGCGGTCTTCTCATTCAAAACCCGTTTTTTGGACCCTTTTAAAAAAAATTCTTATTTGAAAACGCAAAGAATAATTGAAAACTTTTTTTATTTATTGTATTACAAAAGGTTCAAAGTAAATAAAAAAATGTTCGCTTCGTAAGCTGGTTTTATTACCTCCATCACCTTCTTGTCGAGAGGTGCATACGTGTGGTGAAAGCTATCTAACGTACCTTCAGCAGCTGCTTTCTGCCATGCGCACCAGCTCATGTTCGTACATGGCTTTTCCAGCAACGTACAAATTTTGTAGGATAGTATAGTACAGATTGTTGGACAAACTTTGTCCGAGGTCCATGAGGCCACAAAACATGGTTATACCTTTTGGCCCAATCCCTAAAAGCCGCATGGCAACAACCAAGCGTCGATTAATTTCATATGATTTTCCGATCATAGGTGACGAAGGAATATATGTTGTGCGTGGGCAGGCGCAGTTCAAAGCGATTTTAAATCCAACTCCATTTGGTGAGGCTTCTGAGAACTCAATTTTTTGCTTGCATGAGGCACAAATTACCAACGCTGACAACGTGGTAAACACAGAACAGAACTCGAGAATGCAATACTTCAAATTGTTTTTGATTGATACTTCGTCGTCTTCGTTATTCTTGAATTTCTTGGCCGATGTACTGGTATATTCAGAATCCTCTGGTCTAAGATGCTGATTTCCACTAAACCCGCGTTTTTTAGCACGATTCTGACGCTCACTTGGGCGTTTTTTTTTTATTACTTTTCCGATCCATTTTACAAAAATCACAATAAATTTATGAAAAATTTACTTTTCCGTTCACTGAAGCGCACGCGTCTGTTGCTCAACTCGATACAAACTGAACTAAATGATGCTTTCAGTTGAACACCTGCACTCAAAAAATGCTTCAACCCATAAAATAAGCAGAAATGTGTATTCGTATGTTTGTATGAATATGTGTGCAAACACGTTTTTACCTAACAATAAACATTTTCAACGGAATTCGGTGGTTACTTTATGCCGCTTCGTTCGAAAATGAGTCGAAAAAAATAGCTCATTTTGACGAAGACCTTCCTTCGCAAAAAAGGCTGTATCTTCTAAAGTATTTCGAATTTCTAAAAATCCTTTTAGGGACATATTCACAACTACCCAAGCTATAAATAAATGCAAAAAAAAAGTCGAAAAAAAGTTGCTCAATGAGAAGACCCCCTTAATACATTTAAGAATTATTGAAACAAAAAATCCACAGCTAAATTGTGGAAAATGTGGAAAGTGTGCAATTGAACAATTGAGGCCTGGAAATGCTTGCAGAGGTTAAGGCATAGCACTATCCCCGGTTATAAACAAATTGTCTTACACGTTCGTTCCACCTAATTGATAATTCACATATAGTTCCAATTAATTCTTCCTCTAATAATCTTTCCCTTTCCTTTCAGGTCAAAGACCAAACGTTGATTGTATAAGATGCATGCCTTGGTTCTTTGATCTTCTTTTTTTTAAAAAAAAACTAAAAAAAATTGTTAAAAACTATTAACGAGTTTGAGTAATTTTATTAGCTGTTAGTATTATATTCAAAATATTAGGGTGCGGCATATAACCAAGTATCATACCATCACGTGTTGCTTTTATTGCCGCACGTCGTTCAGACGTACATTGTGTTGCTCTTCCAAAATACTGGTAAACCTTTTTTTTCCAAAAGTTTTTTGATCGAGTTAATTTATTGTGTTTTATGCCAACTACTCAATACAAATTCAAGGTAAATATATCAGTTGTGTTGGTGTTATGTTGTTCTTAAAAAATATGAAGTGTTTGTAAAATATCTTTTTCACAAGTCGTGTTTCAAAATGAAACGTTTCACCACAAACTCCGTTTTAATGCGTATTTAGTGTTTTTGTGTGTGTTTAATGCGTTTTCATTGGTTTTTTAGCCTTTTTTAATTTATTGCAACAAATGCGACCGGCCATATCACTTGAAATGCGTCAACATAGGCAACAGTGGCTACTATTTTTACTCTCTTCGGGATGGCATCAGTGCTGCAGACATAATTCACAACAACTTCATAACGACATGTGTATAAGAACGTGAAGAAATGTCACCGATCTGTGCCGTTCATAAATTTTCGCTTAGTAGATTTATTTTCTTTTGTTTTCTTGGCAAACTTGAGTCTAGCTCTTCCGCCGACTAAGAAAGTGAAGAAATTTCAAAGTACTAACTTTTCTTAATGCTCTGCTCAAAAGTTAGTCCACGAACCAGCTCGACCACGGATTAGCGAAAGCTAGGACTTGGTGAGGAAATTGGCCATTATAGTTGTGCGGCTGACAGAGCGTTTGGATTTCAGCAATCAAATGTCCATAATGTCTTTCCAGATACAGTACTTTCAATGTATTTATGTTTATTTCTTACGTCAAAATATGTTATTGGCATACATTTGGTTTACTTAACCATGCAAATAAATTAAAAACTTATGTTCAACAAACTAGATCTTATCATAAACCATAACAAATCCAAGCCATATACTAATTTTCCAATTAACAATTACAAGGCAATCATTCATAGACCAATTTGATGTACGTCTGTAGCCAACTTCGTCATTTAGATCATAAAATTAAAATTTTACACATAAAATCAGTGGGCAAAGAAAAGTAAATGTTTTCAAGTTTTTAATTATGGCACTTGAGAGTTAGTCCGAAGGTAGCGCATCAGAACCATTAACAACACTGACGTCACATTGTAAAAGCATACAAATATTAAAAGTAATCTCGAAAAATAATCTCATTATTATTAAGATTATCGAGCGTGACAGCGATGCCACACACTGGCACACATATATGTTAACAGCTTCAGAACTATAAAATTTGCGTTGTCTAAGCATAGCTATAAAATCTTCCGGCAACAAAAAGCAAGAGCAGCTAACCGAGCGGCCAACCAGCAAAGCTACAAGAAATATTAAGTGCAAAATTAAAATTTCATAAATTTATCGCTATATTTGCAAATTCACGCTAGTATCATAGAATCTGGCAAGAGCAACAAACATGATCGTCATCATGATGAAATGCCATAATTTGAAGACTCCAACGAGCAGCAGAGGAATGAATAGCTTGGTACACACTAGTCGCTTTCTACTCAACGTCATGCTCAACGTAGTCCCATATTCAAAGGTAAAAAATATCTGAGAAATTAGAATTACTCTCACTTAAGTTAATTCAAAATCAAATTAGGAGAATTTTTAATTTTCCGTATATCCAACAGTTGGTTTGTTCAGCTCCGCTACTCGTTCAGGTTGCAGTGGAGGAGCTGCAGTGTGGCTGTTGAGTGTTGGATTGACGCCAGAAATGAATTTATGCATTTGAAAAAAGTGTCAAACGCATAGGTAAACATGCAGAAAAACACACAATTACATGAACGGAATATTACTTCACAAAATAAAAAGAAACAAGATTAAAATTCATCTCTGCAGTTTTTAGGAGCTAAAAATTAATTGCAACACTTTTGAATAGCTGTGCGCTAAATCACAACATTGTCTAACCTGCAGACGGCACAACATAAAATTAAAAAGTGTGAAAAAAGTGTTGCAGCTTATCTATCTGTTAGCAGTGGATACATTAAAAAAAACCCCAATTTTAAATTGTCAAATGCAAGCGATGATTATGTTCAAACATTTGCAAATAATTGCCTCAGATATATTTGGTATAGTATTTTAAAAGTTATTTCAATCGATTTGCTAAAATTTAAACGCCTTCGTAGTTTGCATCAGAAAAACTCTTGAAGACAAGCGCCACCTTTTAATTTGTTCACTTTATCAAGCTGTATTTACATCACTTCCTATTGATTCACTTTAAGCTCATACGTAAAAAGCAGCTCCGGCGTGTCATTGCATCATTTAATCCCTGCGAAGTACCTGCTTATCCACTCCACATGCAAATTAGCTCATTTTCAGTTATTGTGGTGACATCCTTTGCGATGTCAAACTCTCTGTTGGCAGTTTAATGCACCATGAATAAATCAATGCAAATTTATCACAAGGTGACTTGAGAAGTTCGTTTTTTGTTTTTTGCTAAGATATAAAATGGTTGAAAGCAGTACACACAAAAAATGCATATGTTTCAAAACTAACAATAGTTGTCGTTACGACTTTTTAAAACAATTTCAAACTCTCATATCAGTTTTAGTAGAAAAAGTTGATTTAAACAATTTTTCAGAAACATTGTGGTTTACGACAAAATGACAATAAATAAGAAATAATACTTAAACATACTCAATTAGTAATACTATTATAATAAAATAGTATTATATTAATTTTATAAAATCAATAGGTATTGTCAGTGTAAGTGTAATTTTTTCATGAGCATGGTCCTGGTAGTAATTTACCGTTTGTGACGTGGTTTTATCAAAGGCTGAGGAAAAACTCAGCCGTTCCAGGGTCCTGTGAAAGGGTCCACTAACTCTCAAAAATTATTTTGAAAAATAAAAGAAGCAGGGTTGTTTCCAGTAATAGAAATTACTTTATTGAATACGCCATCCTTATTATAATCTCTTAATTATGAAGCTTCCGGTGTTTGCTAGTAGGCTTCGAAATCAGTATGGTATTAGGTTGTGTAGTCGACTGGGTGACTACCCAATACTCAGTAATCGACTCTGTAATCGGTTGTTAATTGCTTCGGTAAGTGATAATCAGTTGATACCAGCTTAGGTAATCGGTAATCGGTTGGTTTTCCCTTCGGTAAGCAGTAATCACTTAGTAATCTCTTTTAAAAGCGGTAATCACTTCGGTAAGTGGTAATCAGTTGTTAATTGCTTCGGTAAGTGGTACTCAGTTAGTATTCGCTTCGGTAAGTGGTAATCAGTAAGTAATCGCTTCGGCCATCGGTTCACGATTGCTTCGGTAGCCCTAAAAGAATGCACTTTTAGTTCTAGTACGACATCTTGGAATAATAAATGTACAACAAGAGATGCCGCTGTATGTTCGCAGCTTCGATGATAGACCTTGGGGTCAACCGAGGCAGCGACGCACAGTGTTTTCTATTCGCCATAAATAGGAAGGAATCAATATCGGGAAAGTCCCAAAAAAGTTTTGTTTTCTGATAGAAAACACTTCAACTAAGAAGAATCTCACAGGATTTTAAAATTTTTTATTTCGTTTGGTTACACGGTGCTCTGTAAGTCTAGTATTAGAAAAACTGATGTTTAGCGAAAAAAAAACCTAAATTTTGGTCCAACTTTCGAATCCTCTAATTAAGTTACTTTAAATGCCACCCTAACTAATGAAACGTATTTTAAAAACGCAAAAATGCAACAAAGAAAGCTATTCAGGGTTTGTTTTGATTACAACTTTCGTTTTACGGATATTTTCAAAGTCCTAGTGATTGTACAAGTAAAAAAAGAGCTTTTAAAAGTTTGAAACAGAATAAAAAAAAGTATAGCAGTGAGCAGACTGCCGACCGAAGCGAAAACCTATATATAAAATATTAGTATTCTCTGGAAGACTTTGTTCTGCCACTTACCGCTTTACTGCTTTATAAAAATGTTCATGCTAATCGGAAAAGCTTTTTATATTTTCACTCCTTCAGTCTTTGATTATATCTTTCAAAATATTTTTTATTCAGATAGCATTTTCATTTATAATTACACCAAACTATATTACTACATTTAAATTGAATATTGCTGATATAAAAATAAAATACAGGAAGCACTATTGAATGAAAAATAATCCTCATAAAATAAAATAAATTTTCTATTTTTTATATATGATATTTTGTTTGATTCGTCTTGAAGTTTCTTTTAATGCCTGCATTTGAGATCTTGCTACAAGGAAAACAGAAAACAAAGCAAGCAAAGTGCAGTTAATTTTTTGTACCCGATTCGGTTCATCTGTACATCCGGTTTATCATTAATGCACATTATTTTTGTCTTTTATCATTTCATTACATTTTAAATTTTAAAAACAGAATAACACATAAAAAAATATAAATTAAACTTATTTGAATAATTAATGTACACACAAAAGACGTATACATAGAATTTGTATTTACATAAATTTAATTGAATTTCATTTACATTATTTCCACTATTTGCATTAATAATTGAATTATATTCTAAAAAAGATACTATAGGCGTATGGTAGCTGAAATAAGAAACAACACATTTTTGGACGATGCAGTCCCAGTCATGATAATGTTATTATTAGGTAGCTTTGACTACTACGTAATTTCTCACGAGCTGCGACCATCGAATTTCACACAAAAGAAAACAATATAAAATGCGTGTGTCACCCACATTGGCAGCTTTCAGCGGAGTCAATAGTTGGCAACTGTTTTCTTTTAAATTTGAGTGAGAAACCTTTGCAATTAAATGATCCATTCACAACAGGTGACTCCTCTGAATGCGGCCAATGTGTGTGACACACGTTCTCTATTTTGTTTTCTCTTGTTTAACATTTGATGGTTGAAACACGAAATGTCACTCCTATCTTTTACTTATTATACCATGGCTCCAGTCAGAGAATATGTTGGCGACCTTTATAAAACTACAAAAGTTTTTATGTTGGTCATGAAACTCAAACACACGTTCTTGGATATTGGCTACCAGGCGCTCAGATTTTTCGTTTGACAGAATTGTAGGTATTGTCGAAAAGGAATCAAAACAAACACAGAATATAAGGGGTACTTTTCAAAGTCTCTCCATATCGAGCCTACCTGGTTAATATGCCTTGCTGTGCGCCTGGTAGTCAAGATCCACAAGCGTCATTTAAAAACCTTCTCGCTGTCATGGCAGAATAACCAGGTAGGGCCGGCTCGCTTAGTGCCCTCACGCGATAAGGGTCAAATAGACTACACAAACTGTTTGCGCAAACAAGACTTTTTTCTCATCATAGCGACGACCATACACTACATAGACTTTGTTTGCGCAGACTTGATTTTTTAGTTCAAATTCTATTCGATTTTTCTTTTCTGCTTCCATTATATAAATTAAAAATATATAAATTTCCTTCACACACGTCTTCACTCTATATAACTTTCGGGATTATGGCAAGTCGGTATGATTTTCGCCCTATCTGGTTATTCTGCCATGCTCGCTGTCTGTATTGATGAGGAGGGTTACTCGGAAATCACGATGACGCAAACCAAAGATTTACCCTCTGCTAAAATCGTACAACTCGCTTAAGGAAGTTTTCACTTTAAAAGTATATTTTAAATTTTGTTGCTTAAGTTTGCTAAAAGAATGTTTAATCAAATAAAAAATGTTCCAGCTGCAAGTGCCTGCAAATAATTAAGAAATTTTGTTTTTTATGCTCTATGAAAATTGGTGATATCTTCTCTGAATGGCTCGAAATAAAAGATAAACCCGACTGCATTAGAAATATGTTGAGCTTTCTAAAAGCAAAAGCTTGCACAAAGATAAATCACTACCAACAAATACTCAGTAATAATATGCAGTAGCATAATTTCAAAATAAGTGGCGCACTCCTCGTCGTTCCAAATGGTTATTTCAGCAGAGACTTTAAAAATGGTTCCAAAATTGTTTGATTATGATAAAGTAGGTTTTTCGCAAATAAAATTTTATTTAAAAAATTTACATAAATAAAAAGAACATTAAAATAAACAATATAAAAATGTAACTTCCAAACCAAAAATAAAAAAAAAATTTAGAATCAGTGCAAGTAGCAATAATGACAAAGCGATAACACATGTTTTAAACGAGGTTTTTAATTTTGGTTTGCTTTGCTATTCTAGTTTTGAAGTGAAATTTCTTAGGCGGCGATTTGATACTGAGAGTACAATTTTTGTATGGGGACCACCAGAAGGGTGGCAGATAGAGTATACATATGTGTGTGTTCAGAAGAAATGTTGAGGGAGAAACATCATTTAACAATGATGGGGGGTCGCTGATTTCGAATCTGAAGTCAGAATTTTAAAATTCCATATGGTTAATGGGGTTAACACCTAATTTTTTTATTTTTACGAATTCGGTGCTGGCGCGAATACAAGGTAAAAATGGGTGCCTGAATCTGAATCCGTCGTCAGAACTTAAAAATTATAAGAATTCGCAAATATAAAAAAAAATTTAGGTGGCAGCCCCAATGAATTTTGGATTTTGAAATTAATATTGAATTTTAAAATTCTGACTTCAGATTCGAAAGCGGTGACCCCCTAACACTGTTAAAAGATGTTCAAAATTCTTAAAAATACATATTAATAGGTGGCAACCCTTAATATTTAATTCGTTCTATACTTTTTTGAATCACATTTTTTTTTTAA
This sequence comes from Dichetophora obliterata, assembly GCA_963920525.1. Classification (NCBI taxonomy): domain Eukaryota; kingdom Metazoa; phylum Arthropoda; class Insecta; order Diptera; family Sciomyzidae; genus Dichetophora; species Dichetophora obliterata. The sequence continues at coordinate 242,633,057 of OY986435.1, read as the reverse complement.
ACAATCACATATGAGTACTACTTTGGAAACTACTTATTCATACTCATTTTTAAATATATGGCTCATGATGCAAAAATGTGATTCACTTTTTTTCGAATCAATCACTTATAAGTACCACTTTGGAAACTTGTTTTATTCACACTCATTTTTGAGTAAGTGGCTCATGATTCAAAAATGTGATTCATTCAATCTCTGATTTGAATCACTGAGTTGTGAACGAATAGTACTCGAGTACTACTTATTTTTAAGTATTCGTTGTAGATCTCTGGTGGGCACCACCAGCAGGGTGGCAGATAGAGTCTAGTTGTGTTCATAAGAAATGTTGGGGGGGAAAAATTAATAGGACCTAGGGGTCATAAATTTTTTCGATATGAATTATAATAAACTTTTTTTCTATATTTTGCTTTTTTTTATATAGATAGATACTCACAATAGATCTCCCTACAATATATGCAATTTCTCAAGTAGAAAATAGCAAATCACGAACATATAAGTATAAGTTTCACTTCTGTATATACAGCGCTATACTGTATTTTTTTTACTATTTCTTGTGTTTGTTAAAATAGAAATGCTAGATAGAATAATGTTTTTGTTGTAATTGCTTATGAGCTTGCTTAAAAAACAAAACCTTTTTAACTTTTCCCCGTAGAGTTAGTCGAAATCTGTAGATGTTTGCCTGTTTTCCAGTTTCGGATTGTACAGGTTGAGGTGGGGGTGGAAGAGGTGGTTAGTGGGTGGGTTGGGGATGGAGGTCATTTGAGTCTCAATATACATCATATTCGAAAATTGTATTAGTACGCCAAAAATACAACATTGTACAAAATTTCATTGAAATCTGGGGATGATTGGATGTTTTTCAGATTCGGGTTGTACGAGAGGGAAAGGGGGAGGGGTGTTAGTGAATCAATGTACTCTATGTTTAAAAACTGTGATAAAAAGACTAAAAGACGATATAATATTTAATTGCATTAAAATATATCGACATTTGCTGTTTCCCAAATTGGGTTTGTACAGGAGGAAAGGGTTGTATTGGTCCGATATGCACTATTTTGGAATTTTCTTAATAGAACTAAAAAAGTACTCTGTATCAAATTTTATCAAAATCCGGCAATTTTTACTATATTTGGCACAAGAATGTATGAAATCAAAACACAGTGCGACGTGGCTTCACACAAAAAAAAAAGGAAAAAAGTACAACAAATATTACTATAGTAGACGCCTTGGTGGTGTGACAGTGAGTGCATGCGTCATAGCCCCGGTGATTGGCCTTGCTGTCAACCGAGGTAGTTACGTGGCTTCAAAAGACAGCAGAAAGAGACAAAATCTTATTTTAAGCGACGCTATAGTGGCGTGGCAGCGAGTGCCCACCGCAAATAGCCCTTGCTGTCAACCGAGGTAGCGACGTAGCTAACTACTACTCCAACTACACTTAAAACAGCCAAACAGTACCGTTCGCCACCCAACTATGACGATATACCTGATGGTCAGCCGAGGTAATTGCTACTGGGCTTGAGCTCACCTAAAAAGGAGCTCACCTGCTTTCAGAAAATACTCAACATGGGAATTATAAGTCGTCTGTTGTATGGCGTATGCAAAATAATTTTTGACGGCTGGCTAATGGCTACTACAGTGTAAGTCTTGATGTTGTTGCTATACTAAATCTATTTATAGCCGGGTGTAGTCATATTATGGTAGTTGCTGGTAATTTATGCTGCATATATAAATGATCATACTTAATTGCTTAAGATAAGTGATTGTATTTTAAGAATATAAATCATAAATACTGTTTATATTATATTTAACATATTCACACCTTTTATACTAGTCATTATAATTTATGCATATACATTATGGTTTAGAATACAATATTATAATAATAATATAATTTAAGTTTTTTCTAAATGACCTCTATATTTATTATGTTGACTTTATATGATTTAAATACAAATTCTAAATGTTTGATAGTTTAAATCATACTTGATTTTAAATACAAATTCTAGTTGTTTGACAGTTTAAAATCGTTTATCGAGCTTAAGGTCAAAGTTAGAACAATTAATTGTTCTAACGAATTTTTCTAAAGAAACAACAACCACAACAAAGTTTTTCAATATGAAAGGAAAAAAAACCACTAGCAAATTGATTTTATTGTACAATTTCTGCGTGCTAAACGCGTCATCAGAAATCTTTGTGATTGCCCGTGCAAGTGCGTAGACGCACTGCACCATCGGGGCGATGAGATTTTGAAGCTTCAATTTCTCATTTTTTTCCCCTTAATTTCATAATGCCACATTTGTTGTTGTATTTCTGTTTTACTTTAGTTTCTATGCTTATATTATATGTAGTCCAACAGCCTGCTGGAATTCTGCACTAACAAAGCATGTTTACTGAAAACAACTTCAGTAAACATGCTTTGTTAGTGCAGAATTCCAGCAGGCTGTTGGACTACATATAATATAAGCATAGAAACTAAAGTAAAACAGAAATACAACAACAAATGTGGCATTATGAAATTAAGGGGAAAAAAATGAGAAATTGAAGCTTCAAAATCTCATCGCCCCGATGGTGCAGTGCGTCTACGCACTTGCACGGGCAATCACAAAGATTTCTGATGACGCGTTTAGCACGCAGAAATTGTACAATAAAATCAATTTGCTAGTGGTTTTTTTTTTCCTTTCATATTGAAAAACTTTGTTGTGGTTGTTGTTTCTTTAGAAAAATTCGTTAGAACAATTAATTGTTCTAACTTTGACCTTAAGCTCGATAAACGATTTTAAACTGTCAAACAACTAGAATTTGTATTTAAAATCAAGTATGATTTAAACTATCAAACATTTAGAATTTGTATTTAAATCATATAAAGTCAACATAATAAATATAGAGGTCATTTAGAAAAAACTTTAATCAAATGGTAGAGCTCGACCAAACGGAAACAGCTGAAAAACAAAATCAGCAAAAATTCTAAAAACAACTTCAGTAAACATGCTTTGTTAGTGCAGAATTCCAGCAGGCTGTTGGACTACATATAATATAAGCATAGAAACTAAAGTAAAACAGAAATACAACAACAAATGTGGCATTATGAAATTAAGGGGAAAAAAATGAGAAATTGAAGCTTCAAAATCTCATCGCCCCGATGGTGCAGTGCGTCTACGCACTTGCACGGGCAATCACAAAGATTTCTGATGACGCGTTTAGCACGCAGAAATTGTACAATAAAATCAATTTGCTAGTGGTTTTTTTTCCTTTCATATTGAAAAACTTTGTTGTGGTTGTTGTTTCTTTAGAAAAATTCGTTAGAACAATTAATTGTTCTAACTTTGACCTTAAGCTCGATAAACGATTTTAAACTGTCAAACAACTAGAATTTGTATTTAAAATCAAGTATGATTTAAACTATCAAACATTTAGAATTTGTATTTAAATCATATAAAGTCAACATAATAATATAATTTATATAATAATTTATAATATTTGACAATATTAATAATATTTGGTACAATTTATGATATCTTATAAGTTTGATTATTAAAAACTTTAGGTCTTTTTAGTATCGTCAGCCAAATTGAAACGTCATATTACACGTTACAACTCTTTTTCTCAACTGAAAAAAAAAATTCTCTAAATTCGAAAGTGATTAAAAAAGACTGTATATTACTCATTCAATTTTTAATATTTTATTTCTGTAAATATGAAAAACCTTTAAAAAAAATTAGCTTGGAAAAATCTACAAATCTTAAAAAAATATTTTCTTAAAAAATATTTCTGAAAATAATTAGTATATATAAATATCTCCTGGCTAAACTTCGTTCAGCAGATGTCCTAAACTCAAGACTTTAGCAATAAAAATTAGTTATTACATTAATTATAATTTTTAAAGTACTTATTAATTTTTTTAATTTGTTGTATACCTTCGTATCCCAGGGAGTGTTTGTGCTCTTAAAGCCCCCTTTTGACTACAGACCTGTTATCCGGTTCAATCCATTGAAATAAATAAAACCGTAGACCATGCAAAAGACCTCTGGATCTCTTGAAGACTTCAAAAGTATTTTTATCAATTAAATATTAATAGAGATTTGCGTAAAGTAGTTTTTATGCAGTTTTTAAGAAAAGATTTTAAAATTCAATACGAATATACATTTACTTACCAAATCATATTTAACTATATATATGTATATAGACAATTGTTCAGATATTTGTGCACTCGAGCATATCGCCAGGATGATTGTGAATTTTAATCCAATTGTGGGCACAACAACTGCGCACGAAAGGCTCAAACAAACAAATGAACAACAACGGCAAACATGGAACACACCTATACAATATTTTAGCATACGCACATACATATTTATTTTATGGACGAAAACACACTCACACACACCCACACATACTTACAATAACACAATGGAGATTTTCCACTACAATTGATTTCATTGCGATTGCATTTTATTTCATTTCATTTTCGGCTCATTTTATTGTCTGTCAGTCGAGTTGGTTTTAGTGTTGGTGGAATACGATGGGGTTGACCATGGTTTGCATACAATTTTAAAGGTGGTTTGAATAATGTAAAGTGTAAGGAATTCAGGGGTAGCACACATTGGTGTGGATAAAGCTTAAATTAAATTAACACGCAGTTTTTGCGTATGTATTTGAGTGTGCAACATATGCGTCTGTCAGCTTTCGTTGGTGATTATTTGACCAGGAATCGACTTAAATTTATTGAAAACAAAACCCACTTCAACAGCAATGGAACGAATAGAGAAAATTAATTATTCGTTTGTGTTTAAGCCAAAATTAAGTGAAACACTTTTTTACCACAAAATATAATATGTCGATTTCTAATAAAGATTTCGTGCAAAATTTCCCAAAGCGTAAAAACACACACTAGCACATAACCATAAGCCTTAAATCCCAACGCATCATACCACTTAACCTTGGATTATCCCAGATTTCGCCTACCTATTATTAACTTGGACCATTTTGCAACTGTGTGTGTAGTATTTTGCTTGGGTGTGTTTTTTTACGTGCGTACGTGTGTTTGTGTGACGTAAACATTTATTTTTTATGACATCATTGATGTAAGCTGCTGCCTTCGAAACAATTTCAGCGTCACTACTTGGGGACCGATTCCAACGGCTGCTGTTCAAGCGCCAAAAATTACCTTTAGGCCATGAAGCAAATAATTTTCATTACACCGGCAAGTAAGCGTATCAGAGTAAATCCGTTATATTTTTAGTGGAGGGGTTTGTTTTGCCTTTGTTATGGCCCTTACATAATTTTCACTAAACGCCTTTGGGACACAAATTCTAGTTGTCCTAAACGAGCTGATACATACATATGTATCTTTATACAAAGAAGACATTCTTCTTTGATTATATTTGCCATGTTTTTCTATCGAAAATTAAGCTGATGATGAGGAAGATGATGATAATGAGAATGATGATAGTGCGGAAAGATATTGTTGCGTATTATGATGATGATGTAGTCGTTTCTGAATATGTTTGTTTTCAATAACATGAGAGGCTTTGTAATATGAGTGAGTAGCCTTAATAAAATATTGACAGGCGAAAAACCAAGTTTCCGTAAAAAATATTTCTACTTTGAAGAACGCTTCTCAGTTAACTCCACTTTAAAGGCACCAATACTGGAAGTACTCCCGTGCATGTATAATACTTTTTATTAAGTATCGCTTTTATTAGATTCGGAGAAAATTTAAAAGTCGTAAATTTCCCAACAATATCATTTTTATTACCCATTCACCTGTTGTCAATTTCGTGACTCAATCCCATAACCATCGTTTAAATTGAAGTCGTCAATATTTGCTACGTTTTACATTTTAATAGGTGATTTTTTTCTCCTTTCATTTGTTGGGGTTTCAAATCAGAATTTCGTTTGCTGCACCTGCTCCGCACATGTGCAATTTCAGTTTTATTTGCCAAATAACAATTTCATTGTTGCAAAATAATTGCTCAGATTTTTGCAGCTGATGTCATCGTAGCCACATTGAGGGTTGGCAACAATGGCAACGTGTAGTGTTGAAAACAAAGGTACGCATGGAAAATATGTGGGTGGATTTAAATTGAAACAGAGGGCGGAAAATGGTGCTTAAAGATTAAAAAAAAAAATAAGTTGCAATGACAAATAGCTAATGTTGAATGATGGTAAGCAAATTTGTAATGCTGCTCTTTAAGGATTTTTGCAGGTTTCTACGGAAGTTTATTAAAAATAGTTTTGATATTTACAAGTTATAGTTTCTCTTATGTTCTCATTTAACTAAACATTTTAATTAATTTCACTTTCTCTGTGCATACTAAAATCAGTTAATTTTGTTATAATCTATTTTTATACACTCAATTATAAAAAATACGTATGTGATATATTAGCTATGTCACTCCATTTGTAACGACGATAAAAAGGCGTGGCAGGTATAGAAAAGTATATATATTCTTGATCAGCATCACCTCTTGAGTCGATTTAGCCATGTTCTTCTGTCCGTCTGTCTGTCTGTCTGTGATCACTATAACAGCCGTAACTTAAGAGCAATCGTAACGAAATTCAGTATACAAGCTTTCTATTAAAAATAAGAACCAAGTTTGAAAATGAGCCAAATCGAACAAAAACTACTCCTGCCTTCCATACAAAGTGGCTTTACCATAACGTAAATATCTCTTTAAATATCACAAAAATTTATCTCATGACTTCCAATTTTGCATATATGCTCAAACCATTACTATGCATTTTGAGTGTGCAACATGTAAAAATCGAATGAAAACTGTTGAAATATATTGCTACATGAATTTGTACTTTACTTTATTCCACTATACTTATAAATACTTTGTTTAATTCAGTCTTTAAAATATTTATTAGAAAATTTTCTTCAAATAAAATTTCATTTATTATTCAGTGTTCCCACAAATAAGTTGACTATTATTTATCAGGTTATTGGGCTGCACTGAAAATTCCATTAGTACTTAAGAATAGGAATTGTTATAATGGCTGCAAAAAAGATTTTTTGCAATTTCGAAATTAAATCAAGAAAATTATTACAATCGGAAGTTCAAAATGCAAATGTATCTGGTAAAAGAAATTTTGTGGAGCGTAATTGCCGAACCTAATGTAAATTCAGATGAATGGATCAAAAAGGACAGCGAAGCCTTTGCCATTATAAGCTTGTGCGTAGAGGATAATCAACTAATCCATATATGTCGTTGCGTATATATACGCAACGAGAATCATGCAAAAGCTGCATGGAAAAATTTGAAAAGTAAACACGAACGCATAAATCTTTGCTCAAAAGTTCATTTGATTAGGCGCATAGGCAGTATCCATTTGAAGGAAGGAGATGATTTAGAAACGCATATCAGTACAATGAACGAACTATTTGACAAACTTAAGCTAATGGGCGCGAAGGACATATTCCAAGAGTGGCAAGTGTCTATGTTACTCAGCAGCTTGCCGAGCAGTTACGACAGCTTAATCACAGCTCTGGAGGTAAGACCAGAAGCTGATGTGGTCACAATTAACATGGTTCAAGGGAAGCTAATGGAAGATTATCGCAAGAAGCCAATCCGTGGTGAATCTTAGGAAATCGCAGCGCTAAAGAGTAATAAGAAACCAGTCAATCGCAAGAGGGAGTGCTATTTCTGTCACAAAAAAGGTCATATGAAGAAATGTCGTAAGTATCAATACTGGATGAAAGAAAACTAACATAAAAACATAAAGAAGTATGCAAATATGGTAAATGCTAGATATAATGAGTACGTATTAATTTCTCAAAACTCATTAGGAGATAAGGATTCTCATTGTAGGATTATAGACTTTGGAGCAACTTGTCATATTGCTCAAAATAAAGCCATGTTCAGTTTTATAAACTTGAATTCAGAACATCATTCAATCAACATAGCAAATGGAAGCTGCTCAGTATCTCAAGGAAAAGGTACGGGCGAAGTACAAGGAGTTAAAACTACTGTGAAGATCCAAGATGTTTACTTTGTTCTTGACTTTAACTCAAATTTGCTGTCAGGAAGAAAAATGGAACAAAACTGTATGTCAATAGTTTTTTAAAAGATAAATACCTTATAAAGAAAAATAACACCATAATTTGCACAGCAAAATTAATAAACGGCTTGTATACTTTGCATACATATGCAGAAAAAGTTTTGTCTGCAAATAATTGTAAAATAAATTGTATACACTATTGGCATCGTGTTTTTGGTCATAGAGATATAAACGCAATAAAACATTTAAGTCGAAAAAACCTCGCTATCAATATCAATATTAAGGAATGTGGTAACAATGTAAGGGGTCGTCCATAAACTACGTTACTGATTTTCCGTTTTTTTACCCCCCCCCTTCCCCTGCGTTACTTTTCGTAGTGCTTTTCAAAACCCCTCCCCCCCATAAAGTAACGTGAGATATGAAATTAATTCATTCGAACGATTATATATTTTGACTAGCTCTGACAATTTTCACTTGTATTAGTGACTAGTATGACTAGATACATTAAAGGAACAATTGGAAAAAAATTAATAATTAATATCATATGTAAAAGCTATTCCATCTGCGATCCAAGATTCGATGCTCTCAATCGCTGGGATAGAAGAAGCTGGTAGCTTTGTTGAGGATTCTTCAAAATAGAATTTTTCATGGGATTCTATGTCGACCTCACTTACCTCCCATACAAAGTGACGTCATCACAATAGTAAAAACTTTAAAAATTCCAAAAAATTAATGTTTACCATTGATATTTGGCCAATAAGCTTAAATAAATAAAAAGGACTTTGAGGTGTCTGAATATGAAATATTTGGATAAAAACCACGTCCTATAAAAGTGACATGACCCAAAAAAAAGCATTTTAGAATTTTATTAAACTGAAATACGGTCGTGGGGGTATTTTAAGGTACTATTACAGTGTGTTAAAAAAATAAAAATCAATTTTTTTCGTTAGAATATGGCTCTTTAAGGTCTAAAGAATACGTATACAAAATTTTAGAAAAAAAATATCAAATAGGAGAAAGTTATAACATACATTATATTCGTATGTCGCGTGATATTCAAGAACCTTTTAATATTTAATCGCGTTTTTCTCGAAACAAGGTTTTTCGAATCGGCTTCTAAGATATCTGGATTTCAACTTGATCGATTTTGATGAATCTTGATTCATTGTGATCCTTATAGACTCTGTTAAGCACTATATCTATAAAAAGACAAAACACTTTTATTTTTTTTTGTATGGCTGAAAGTTTCGGCAAAAAAAAGGTGGTTTTTTGTATATTTTTTTGTTCAGCGCATGCTATTTTTATTTTTTACTTCTTTTTCATCGCCAAGAAAAGTTAAACAAAATAGTTTTGGCTTTTAATCGAATAATATTTTTAAAAGCTTTTGATTCGTTTTTATTTATATTTGTCAGAAGAAAGTTATAAAAGTCTTTTTCCTTGTCAGCTTTTGATTTTCTTGCGTTTGCACGCCATGCGTTGAACAAATCGGTATTTTTAAAACGGTAGACACCTACAAAAATAATGGAAACCTTAAAAATCGCAAAAAGGTTAGTGCTACTACGTTTAGAAAACTCTGTTCTTGTTAACTGTATATTTAAAAATTAGGGTTATATTTTGATAGGTTTGTTAGTTTTAGCTTAAGAAACTTTGCAAACACAATTAATAATTTCAGTTTTCACTACTCACAAGAAAACAATTTATTAATTTTTACAAATACCACTTGCACTTACTATGATTATTACTATCCATAGTTTTTTTTTGCACTTTCAAACAGAAAATTGCAAAATTTGTATATTTAATTGCTTCCACTCTTTGCAAACAAACGCAGCGAAATTTAAACAAAATTTTAGTGCAAGTTCAGCTCTGTATCATCTAACGGTGCAACGGTAAAAACAACTAAAACAACTGTTTTTACTTTATGATTAAACAAGAAAAAATTAAATTTTTACAACTTTAAAATTTGGGTTTTGGCCACAAAATCTGATCAATGGAACCAATGTGCATCGTAACCCTGCCCGAACATAAAATCACAATTTATGCCGAAGTCCCCATATTATCTATGATCTGAAAGCATAGGTCGCAATTCAGTTAAAAATTGAAGACGTGTGCATCTTTTTGCAACATTACGATTGTTGTTGCCTTCTATCTGGAGGTTCTATTAGGTTCTTTAGAAACGCAACGTAATTTCAGGATTTTTTTTTTTCGAGCATACGTAAATTTTTTTTTTAAAAAAAACTATTGTGGCATTTATTAGTGTATATTTCAAGAACATTATACAATTTTTTCGATGAAAAACAATTCAAAATAACAGCTGAAGGTCTCGCTGATCAAAACCGTGCGCGGCGATGTGCACTGTACACTCTACAGCCCTGCCAAGTGATCTGAAACGAAAAAACCAAAAAAATTATTAACCTAGATGAAATTTGGGGGCCTTGTTGATTTCCGAATTTAATAAAACTCGTTTTAAAAGAAATGGCGGCCTTTTGAAAAAACTCTGGTTTTCCTTATTTTTTTTTGCCTTAACGTTAAAAAAAATAATGATAATAAATTTGGAAAAAAGGCTTCCTGAAGGCCCTGAATAAGCTTTAATTTGAGCCATCAAACACCAAATCGGTCAAGTTGTTGAAGCAGAATCGTGTAGAGCGAAGAAAAAAAAAGTGTTTCGAGAACAACATTACTACCTGTTTTTCGGCCGACGCACTCTCTCGCCTAATACGCTATGACTCGTAAAATAAATAAGATAGGAAAATAGCCTTTTGACTACATATTTTCAAAATCCTAAGAATGAAAATAAAGCAAAAAACAAAAACAAAAATTATCCGTCGATTTTTACTAGAATGACCCATTAATGCTTATATATTATTATATTTTCTGAACCATAAGGAGGGTTTTAGGGGCTTGTCTACGGGCCTGTGTTGAAATATTAATGCAAGTTTTGTTTTCTAGTTTTCAAATCTGTAAACATTTGACAAAACTTTTTGTTTACGTTTTCAAAGCAATATTAAAATTTTGTTTTATCCCATTATTGCATAAGGTCCCTTTAAAAAAACGTTGATATTTTTCCACTTTACACTGAAATGTTTGCATAAATATTTGAATCAAGTTGGCTTTCACTTTTGTTTAAATCTGTTTTATCAGAATAAAATGCGTTTAATTGAAATAATTTGTGGTTAGGACTTTATTTTTTGGGGAAAATATATAATGTTATCAATAAAAATCGTGAAACTCATGCCCGGTACGTAAAAATGTAATCAAGTTAATATTTTGTTATTAAACGCATTTGTTTTGGACGTGCGTATATAGACGTAAGTTGTCAAAACATTTTAGAATTTACGCATTATGGCTTACTTACCAGAGTACCTTATAGAAAGGCTTGCTTACTTACCAGAGTACCTTATAGAAAGGCTTGCCATAATGTTTTGAAAACAAATCCGGTCACTTTTCAAGTTTTTTTTTTGGGGGAGGAGGGGTTCAAAATCGTTGCCATGGTATATTAAAAGAAGGTAGATGCACGAGATGAAGCATACTGCCATAAATGTCAAAACAAAGTTGACAGCTTATAGAAAATCTGAAAGCTATGAGAAAGCAAGAATTGGCAAAATGTCATGGAAGAATTATTTAGGTAGCACTGACAGTTCCCAGAAGGCAATTCGCTGCTTACAATATCAATGCTGTGTTAAAGACTATGAAGCACGAAGCGCTTCAAGTTCTAATACAACTTTCCATTACTTTACACAGCACTTGGCCGCCTCAAAATCAATGAATTTTTGACACATATTGTTTATGTTTTGCTACTTCTTGTATCTGTCAGTGCATGGGGAAGTAAGCAGACTTACTACTTTCTTGATGTCACTGTGTGCTGAGAAGTATTAATCCAAGCTAAAATACTATTCAGTTAGTTTTTGGGAAAATAAGTAGACCTTACTACTTTATCGATACAATTGTGTGCGGAATAGTATCAATCCGAAGTACTATACTTTTCAGTTACAAGATCAGCATGCACAAAGAAGACAAAAATGCAAAGAAAGTAATTGAATGATGCTTTTTTTATTGCTTTTTTTTCTTTTGCTTCTTTTTTCAACTTAAAAGTGTGCGAGAAAGTATTGAAATTAACCTTTGTGCTCAGATTTGGCATGAATCGAGTATCAAGCAGTAGATCGCTGCATGTACTTCAGTTTTCGTACACAAAAGTAGTGCTACGGAAGTGATGTATGAAACTATGCAAGAGACTACACAGTACTCGGGCAATTTCTTTCTGGGTTGTTACGTTCACCCTCTCCTGTCAAAAAATGTACTTACAAAGAGAGCGCTGGCAATTCCTAATGGCTGCATTCGGCAGAGTCAACTGTTGTAAACAGTGCTGCCAGAAAAATGTCGAACCTGTAGCTTAAATTGCTAACAAAAGTAGCTAAAAAGAGCTAACCAAGTTATAAGCTATGTAAAGAGCAGAAAACTACAAAGAAATTGTCGAGGAAATTATTTTTGGGTATCATCCGATGGGTGTCAACATGTCATTAAAAATTAATTTTCTCCTTAACCATTTCGATTTTTTCTCGACGAAACTTGGTGATTTAGTGACGAGCATGGTGAACGTTTTCACCAAGATATCAAAATAATTGAGGCACGTTATAAAGGAAAAAACATACGATACATGCTCGCCGAGTAATATTAGAAAAACGGCCAGACACAGGTGTCTTCTTTTTAGCCTTACTTTTAGAATATATAGGTATTTCTTATGTGTGCATGCAAAATTTGAATTTTGTTGAACGGTGTAATGTACTTGAAACATACCCAGCAAGTACATCATACATTTTGGTCAAATATCAGATCATCGGATTCAGGACTGAAAATCGGAACAAATCCGATATATCGGACCATATGGCAACACTGGACAACCATCCCGTTTTCGGTGGGGCTCGGTGTATTTGCGAAAAAATTTTTTTTTAATCACCCTAGCTATTATGTTAAAAATTAAAAAAATATTAACAGAATTTTATTTTGTTTTCCACAAATTGATTTGAAAAACTGTCGACATTAATAAAATAAAGAGAAAAACCTTAATATAAAGCTGCATTCTATTTAATCCTTGATATTAAATTTTTCCTCTACTGATTTACTCGTTGTCAATCTCATTGTGCAGCACAAAAGGTAAAGCTATTCATGCTTTATCCTTATTAAAATCCAACGACGTTATGCCAATCGATTAAGCACAATATGAATATGTGTTTATATGCAGCCAATACCAGATAAACACCCACACCAAAACAGCAACAACAATACTTGTGCTGTGCACCTTCACAATATAGTCAATGCGCACAATGAGTGGAAGTGGAAAATCAGTCTGAACCTCAGTATCGGCAGCTAGTGCTTCTGCTACTGCTGCTACTGCTTCTGCTATTCATGAGACTCACAAACAATGCATAAAAATTTGCCAATAAAGCACATTCTTTGTTGTGAGTGCCGACGTAAGCGTTACAAACTGGTAACTTGTATGAAAAGGTAAAATGAAAGCATAACGTAAAATGCTTGAATAGGCAGAACTTGAGCCGAAGAGTGCCACCATCTCAAGCGCAGCTCTAAACGGCTTGCTCCAACCTTGTTTTTCGGGCACTCGTTTAGGTTTCCGCTTGTGCTGTGTTTGCATTGATGGCCACACGGATTGATGGACAAACTGACGCCAAATGCTATTATTAACACAAGCACATACATGTACATAAATACGTAAAGTGTGTGCGTGTGTGTTGGAGCTCATATATGCTGTATTAGAGTCATGATTGTTGTTCACCTCATTGGTTTTATTACATTTTCGCTACTGCTTCAGAAAAAGCAAAGGAAGTCTAGTAAAAATCCTACGGAAGCTTATCGTCCATGCGTGTCGACCAGTGTCTCGCAATGTTTTTTGATGACGATTATTTAATGTGAGATCTTTTTGTAAAATGAAAAAAACATTTTTAAATAAGTATTTTTCAAAACAGTGTCAAATATAATACAATTTTAAAGTCATTAAATTAAAAATTGTTGATTTTAATGTGAATTAATGCTACTGCGGAGAATTTAACCGAAAATTGGGTAATTTTGGGATGGTCAACGGGGAGAGAGAGAAAAAAAATTGCATCCCTGGAACATAGTTTTGTTTTGATTTAGAAGCTGCCATCGAGATGTTAGAATGAGAAAAGACGCCGATATTGGGATTGCGCATGACTTTCATCTACCATCCTACTTTATGCATCACAAGCCTGGACGTTGAGCAATTCAAATAAAAATACTTGAAGAGCCTTCGAGAAAAAGATCTTTATAAGATCTGAGCACGCACTCATGGCGTCAAAAGTACAAGTAGTAAGCCGACAGCACAACACTACATGGGCTGAAAAGGCTTCGCCTTGACGTGAAGACGACACCGCAAACTTAAACTCCATATGTTTTCCATTGAGTATTAACAATAAGTAGATTCCTATCGAAATTTTAGGACATTTCATAAACGTGTTCTCAATTTATTGCCCTCGAAGTTACCGTTACCTCTGTTTTAAGACGCTAATATGTAAAAAAGTTGATTTCGTATCTTGATAAAGCACTATTTCCTGAGCGGGAAAAATACTGTTGAAGCCAGTGGCGTAGATGTAGAAGAGACCCGCGGGTATGGATCTCTTCCAGAGCCATGGTAACATTTCTAAATATCTCACGTTATTCTGAATTGATTCTATTTAGCTCAGCCCGAATCCAAATTGTGAATCCAATTCACAAAAGAGTCATGTAATCAGGTATTCAAAAGTAAACCTTTAAGGATATTGTATTTCGTACTAAATCCCCACTACCAAAAGCTATCCGCGCCACTGGTTAAAGCCAGGGCATGACATAATAAATGTTATGGCATATCTGCTCCATCCAATTCAATGTCTAAGTTTCTTTGTAATCATTTAACCGCAAATGATGAACCACATTCAGGAAGGCCAAATGAGGCAGTTGTTCCATAAAAAATATGAAAACTTTGTGAAATTGTGTTGACGACCGCAAATTGAAATTGAATGAGAATGCTTACATAATAGGCATCTCAATGGAACGTGAAGGTAACATCATTTAGTAATGTTTAGATGGATCCATGACTATATGTTTACATGGATCCATGACTATTTGTTCAAAATGTATCGATGACTTAGTCTAATCTGCACTCAGCGGAGTGGTTATTAACTGGTGAAAGTTGTCTCAAGTGTTCAAAAACACTGCAATTGCCCGACAAAGTTTTAGCTAGTATTTTTGAGGAAACACAGTATAATATTCATCGACTACCTTCAACATGGTAAAACAATCAACAAATAATTTAAATTTTTTTATTACTGATTCGAATGGACGTCGAAGTTAAATCATAAAGTCAGTAAATGAATAAGAAAATAATGGTTTTACCAAGACTCAATTAGCACTATCTTTCAGATGTGCCTGTCAAGAATGACGTTGCTGACGTTTATTTTATAATCAATTGCTACATGAAAACTTTGAAAGTATGCTTTCATTGTTCAAAAATCGCTCCATACTTTTATCTTGTCTTCTACCCTATCAGTTCTAGCGTACATGTACACACAATTTTGGCACACATGTCTTTGTGTTCCCACACAAACTAAATATAGGTCTGCACAGACCTAAATGTTATTAGCGCCAAAAACGCCCTTATCATTCTAGGGTTAGCCCATTTCTGGCGGCTTCTAGTTTCAGTTGAGCAATAAACTCGAAATTTCACATTTAATTTGCTTGTGGGCAAATTAAAGGAAATTAAAAAAAAAATTCGAAAAAGCTTCTAGTTTTCCAAAAATTCCCGTTGCCTTTTTGGAATAAAACAGCCAAAACGGGTATAAAAATTTTAAAAAACCTACTCATATTCAACATAAATGAAAGTTCTTACATGTTTTTAAAAGTTATGCTCATGATAACATTTTTTTATTGTATTTAGAAACCCTATCAAAAGAAAAAACGCTTTTCTAAAAATTTCAAAATTTTTGAATTTCAAGTTTTAAAAAATCCATCAAAACTTTTTTTTTGAGCAAAATCCAAATATAGATCGATTAAATATTTTCATTGGCTTTCGGAATCAATGTTAAGCTAATTACATTTTTCCATCATGTAAATTTCAGGTGTAAAATAGTTAAAAGTTGAATTTTCGCAACGTACGTAAGAAATGGGTTAAAGAGTTTTTTTTTCTATTGCAAAAGCAATTTTATTTATAAAAGATTTTATACTAAGTAAGATACCCGAGAAACATTTTGATATTTTGTGTCAATAAATTAGCTGATATATGTCCGGTGCCCGTGTGGGTAAATGTCCGACCTCTGCACCAAAAGAAGTGCTAGTTCTGGAACACTTTGGGCAGGCACAATGTACGAACGAAGTTCGATTCGAGCACTCGTCAGTTTATTGTGCCCGAATGTAGTTGCTAGTTTTTGAGCAATATATTGACATAATACAGGCTTACTACGGTACTACTTCAGGTAACTTTCGAGGCCCTTATTGGGTATGTTTCGGATACATTATAGTTAAGAATCGGGCCAGTTTTGATACATATTAGCTACTTTGACACATTATATGAATTGTGCCTGAGTAGTTAGGTAGGGGCACAAATTGTTTATCGGGATACCCGGTCCTTTGTCATAGTAAGGAAGTAATACAGAAGAAGTATTGCATAATAAAAGCTTTTACCTTTACAAGTAAAGTATTTGTTGCTTTCAAAAAAAAAACTTCTAAACACATTTTTTACTCTCAACAAAAGTTTAAGAACTTCTGGCTTAGGTAACTCAGTTCACTTACCAGGGCGATAACAATTTCTGCTGAGTTTTAAGAAAATAAATAAAAATAATATTAAAATAAAAGTTGTTTCTCGACCAAGCACTGTAATAAAGGAAGAGAATTTATAAACGTGAAAACAGTTTCATCTTAATATACCAACGCATCATTAAATACTTGACCAGCAATCTTTTCGTTTTGTGTGGTTACGGCCTCATTGAATTATGAGGTCTCTTTCATCCTACAATTAAGTTTACTTTCTTAAAATTATTAAGAAAGAAACTAGTAAGGGACTATCTCGACTAGTACTTATTTAAATTTTCCCCAAATTTGAGGCTAACCCACTTTTTGCCCGGTACCTGATCCTTTGCACCGATTTTGGTGTTATTCTTAATAGCGTTTTTCTTAGCTTTGTTTAGACATATTATACGTCGTATGAAAATAGAACTCATGGTTCTTGAATTTTTTCATACACACATTCATAAATACCAAAAATAATATAGAATAACTGACAAAAATTGTATTTTTAATTTTAAAAAACAGATCTGAGCTAGATACAAACATATTGGTAGGAGATAACCATTTTATTTTTCTTTTTTATCGTGCTAAATTTTATTCTTGAAGTTAAATTTAAAGTTTTATTGAAAAAATCTTAAGAGACAAATTCGGTTGCATATATTTTTCGTTTGGTATCATCAGCAGCTCAGTGCGAAAGACAACGAACACCTTCCTGTTCTAAATTCAATACAGCTTGGGGTTTATTTTAAGCATACAATCACGATGCTTTTTACTCTGCGGTCTCAGAGGGGAGTCTTCAGGCTCAAGTAGCCGCATTATTCGCATCTACAGGATTTTCTTAAGCGTGTTTATTGACCACTTGAGTTTGTGGGAGGCTCAATTTAATGTGGCCTTAATATGTTGGCATGCAGCCAACAACGCATAACACGTGAGCGGCGGAATTTTTTTTCTATCTTTTAAGTATTAAGTGGATGCTTTTTGTTTTCTGTAGATGCGCTTATATGATAAAGATAACGCCAGTTTTGCTTTAAGTTGAGCAGTTTGCTTTAAAAATGCAAACAGGTACAGCTACACAGAGTGGCAGTACATTTTATACACTGACATTTGACAACAACAACAACAATGTGTAAAATAACAACAACAAGAACTTGCATATATTGCATTACACGTTGTACGTATTTTATGTACATTAATGCTTTGCTTGTGTTGCTTACGTTATCAGCGTTAATATGCACTTTACCGACACTCAGTCATATACACACAAACACACACACACACATACACACATTTTGGGCGTTTGCATTGTAATGGCTTCCTATTAAAATGACTTATTATATACCGATCGAACTCTTGCATTGGAAAAGTAATGCAACGACATGCATGCTTTTTAAAATAACGGTGCTGATAGCACAGCAGGCGATATAATAAAAAAAAAAATATTACTACTGCACATGTTCAACTGGGTAAGAGTTGGGAATATTATGGTAATTAGCATATAATAAGGTACAAAGGTACAAATTGCATAAATAAAGTGCAACTTCAAGTGTTATTATCAGAGACTGCAGGCTGTTATAATTAAAAAAAAGTCAATAAATAATCGTTATGAATTAAGATTGTGAGCTTTAGATCAAGTGAGTTTTCAAGAAGGCAACAACAACAACAACAACTCTGTATAGAGTCAATCACTTAGCTGACTAGACAGTCTGTTTCGGAAATCGCTACATATTCCTCATCAGTAGTCTTTGAGTGATTAAGCTGTGATCAACTCACTGTTTAAACTAGCATACGAATGTACAGATCCTCTAATTCATTCTTATGAATTGTATGGCTGCCAATCATATGACACTTCAAAGCAGGAGGCCATTTTAGATCACCGCCATCAACTCTATCAAGGGTTGCCATCTGTTCTAGTTGCTTCTTCATTTATTTCAATATTCATTGGTGTTCGATTGTTTGTCGAAATGCACCATAGAAATGAAACGAGTTTTTGCTTCGCCAGAAGCTAGTGTTCTAACTGAAAGGTGGCTATTTTCACAACCAAATGTTCAATTACACATGACTTTGACCGAAAAATCGATCAATTATTAGATTTATTTAATTAATTTGACATTAATTAAACTTATTTGGCCGTTCTCTGCCATAGTTAAGTTAATTAATTTTTATGATCTATTGAATAATTACATGAATTAAGATTGTGAGCTTTAGATCAAGTGAGTTTTCAAGAAGGCAACAACAACAAATTAATGTCAAATTAATTAAATAAATCTAATAATTGATCGATTTTTCGGTCAAAGTCATGTGTAATTGAACATTTGGTTGTGAAAATAGCCACCTTTCAGTTAGAACACTAGCTTCTGGCGAAGCAAAAACTCGTTTCATTTCTATGGTGCATTTCGACAAACAATCGAACACCAATGAATATTGAAATAAATGAAGAAGCAACTAGAACAGATGGCAACCCTTGATAGAGTTGATGGCGGTGATCTAAAATGGCCTCCTGCTTTGAAGTGTCATATGATTGGCAGCCATACAATTCATAAGAATGAATTAGAGGATCTGTACATTCATATGCTAGTTTAAACAGTGAGTTGATCACAGCTTAATCACTCAAAGACTACTGATGAGGAATATGTAGCGATTTCCGAAACAGACTGTCTAGTCAGCTAAGTGATTGACTCTATACAGAGTTGTTGTTGTTGTTGTTGCCTTCTTGAAAACTCACTTGATCTAAAGCTCACAATCTTAATTCATGTAATTATTCAATAGATCATAAAAATTAATTAAATAATCGTTATGTTTTGATCGATTATGTTTTCCATCTGAAAAGAAAGTAAGTCGATCAAAAATAACAATTCAATTTTGACTTTTATTTTATTTTTTGATTTCCAAGAAGTATTTGGAAACTGAAAGTCTGACACGCCTCTCGGCCAATGGTCGTTAAAGACAGACAAATGCGCTATAGGAAAAAGATATAGTGTATATCTAAGGTTGCAAGCAGAGTGAACGCCGAAGCGGACAGGCAGGCAGTCAGGCGCAGGCAAACTATGTGAACAAGCAAGATAAAAGTTATTTCTATCTCGTTTCTTTGTATGCTACTGCCTGTGCCTGTCTGCCTGCCTGTCTGAATCGGCAAACCCGCCAGAGGACCTTCGGGGAATCTGCCTGTCCCAAGCCAGGAATAGAAGTGGTGAGGCTTTGTTATTGGATGGGCAGTTCATGGGGTACGGCCCATGATCTCCCTTGAGCCTTGGTTGTTGCTGCCAAATTCTTGGAGAAAGCATGGGTTTGATATTAAATTATCATAACACCGTCATCTATAATATGCTTTCGATGGACGATCCATCCAACATAACTTGAAGAGCGGGGACAGTCATCCACCAATGATGAGGAGACCTGATCTATCGTTGTTCTGCAGACCTTATCTTAGAATAAAGGTTATTATGTAGGAAACATTTAATCTTTGGACCGTTGTATAAGCCAATTGGTATACAACGGCTCGTGCTTCCTAGTTTTCCGAAAGAGGCTTTTTATTTAGCCTTAATTAGGATAACGACGTTGCATAAGTAGGATTGTGGTTCACCCGGTTTTACTGAGAAACCAATGGTTATTTTTTAACCTAGTCATGTACAATTCTAGTGGCTGAAGGTGTCACAGTCAAATATAAATGTTCTAAGAACTTTTGGTCTGTAAGACGGGATGTTGAAGAGCCTTGTCAGGTGGAGCCTTGAGCCCAGGTATTTACTGTCGTTGGGTTAGGCCCACGTGGGGTATTCATAACGCTCTGGCTGTGGTTAGGCCAGAAAGGCCGGTGTGAGTTACACTTAAGTTGAACTCGGGCTGGAGATTCCCTTAAATTACTGAGAGAATGATGGTATATTGAATCTCGCTAATTTCAAACAGTAAATGTTTGGAAGGTAAGCAACTACCGGATCAATATACTGTGACCTTTGGAATTTGAGTACAGGTGACGGGGAAACCTAAATAGTCTGAGTTGTGTCCACTGAGATTGAGGAACCTGATGATATGATGATTTCAGGCCTATGAAGTTTCTGCCTTAGTCTTTCATGTCAGAGAGTGATGACCTCTGATATTATGTAGATGATTATTGCGGAATAAAAATAATAGGTTAATTACTGGTATTGACTACTGAGATAGCCCCAGGTTATTAAAATAAGCAAGTCAAGTATAAATTCTAGTAGCTGAAAGTGTTACGGTCAGGAATTGCGTCAATCTGACGTCAAAGGTTCTTTTGCATGTTATTAGGGGAACCTTTCAAAAGTGGTCTTTCTTGAATTCCAAAGGGGCGTTGGTCGACGCGTCATATTTGTCCCAAGCTTTGGAGCACCGTTGAATTAAGCCTTCGCGGTAGGGGTCAACGTTAAAAACATAGTGGCTTTCTGTCTGAATCGGCATTCACTCTATCCGCTACCTAAGAGAGATATATCTAATAGTACACTTACACCTTCAAAACGTGTTTTATGCATTTATCGCGTTTAAAAACCAAAACATCACTTATTTTGAGCGTTTTACCATACAAAATTTAAAACACCTCTCAGCGCATTTTATTATAAAACACCATTAAAACCAAAGTAAAGGTCGAAACAAAACATGGTAAAAATGAAAGGTGGCAACACTTCAAGCTGTCAAAACGTGAAAAAAGCGGTGTAAACAGTCGTGTTTTTAGATAAAACACAATAGCGATAAAAATTGTTTTAGTTTCAGTGTAAATGAACTTTAAGAGGTCAAAAAATACTTCACCAGAAACTTCTGGGGGCACGGAGCAAAACTGTTTGCTAAATTTGTATTGTGGTTAAGCAAAATTTGCGCTTGATTCTCAGCCACTTAAAAATTATGCTAAATTTCAGCAAAAACTAATCAAAATTTGCTATTTCAATTTATAATAACTAACCAAATATTTGCTTGAATTAAGTATACATTTGCTATTCCAATTTATAATAACTAAGCAAATATTTGCTTGATTTAAGTAAAAATTTGCTTTTGCAGCTTATAATAACTAAGCAAATATTTGCTTGAATTTAATCAAAATCTTGCTTAACTGCAAAAGCAAATTTTTACTTAATTCAATCAAGTATTTGCTTAGTTATTTTAAATTGAAATAGCAAATTTTTATTAGTTTTTGCTGAAATCTAGCATATTTTTGAAGTGAAATAAATATTAACATTAAACTAAATTTAAAAATTACCATCATCTTGAGATTTGAACCTCGGCCGCGTGAGTGTAAGTGCATGGGATTATCCATTCGACCATCGCAGTTGTTAAACAATCGTCGCCTAATTTTCTTCATTAAGAATAAACGTGTGCTCGTGTGTTTAGAAGAAATTTGCTTGAATTGAGTAAAAATATGTCATTTGAGTTTATAATAACTTAGCAAGTATTTGCTTGAATTAAGTAGAAATTTGCTATTCCAATTTATAACAACTTCGCAAATATTTGCTTGAATTAGGCAGAAATTTGCCTTTACATTTTATAATAACTTAGCAAAATTTTGCTTGAATTTAATCAAAATTTTGCTTTTTCTTAAATACATGAGGAGTGATTTCAATTTAGCAATCTTTTTCTAAAATCACACCGTGATTGAGCAAAGTTTTTCTGTTTTACTTTTAAGCAAAACATTTGCTTGATATAAGCAAATTCATTTTCTCCGTGAACGCTCGTTATGAAATAATTTTTTTTACCAAAAGTACGAATATTTTCATTTCTAAATAAAATACACATTACTTATTAAAAAAAATCTTTTTTTTTTGTTTTACAATTTATGCTTTCCATAATCAAGCTGATGGATTTGAATATGAAGTTATGATTATGATATGTTGTTCTATTATAGAAAAACATACTCTTAATACAGAACATTTTTACTTATCATATTTTTAAAAACCAAATGAAGTATTACTAGCTAGCGGTATTACATGACAATTGTTGTCCTGTCCCAATTCAACTAATTTCTTTGTGATCATTTTCATTTTGTGAATTTTTGAAAAGTGTGGAAGTGTCCAAACAACGTGCCATTTGAGCCACACATGCCACACGTTTCATTTTGAAACCTCAATTCGTGACTATAAAAACCGACTTTAAGCAATTTTATTTAATTGTAGGTGGTCAAAGGGGATGTGGCTATTTTTTTTATTAACCAAGATATTAATCTTAATAACATTTGTTGTATATTTGTTTAAGATACACAGCATGAACGATTGTGTATATATAGAAAAGCAGAAAAAGCAGGCGTGGCAACATTTATATATATAGTGACCACTACTTGGTCTCCTAGCACAATACGCCAAGCTTCATTATAAAACATGAAAAACGCGGCAATTATAATGTTTTATGTAAAGTGGTCATAGTTATAGTTCAACCACGCCCATTTTTAGCTAAGTTTCCTAGAGTAACCATACGAACTATATTCCAAAATTGTACTCCAATACAGCAAAATTCGTCTGAAATAAAGCATTTCAATTAATTTGTGGGCGATAATAGGGGGTGTGGCAAGTTTAGTTTTTTTTTATTATTTGAGATATAAACCTTGATAACAGATGTTGTAAATTTTGGTGGCCTAAGTTGTTAGCGTTTCAGAGATCTTAAAAGACACTGCACAAAAGATTTTGTGTGTAAAGAAGGGCGGAAAAAGTAGGCGTGAAAGCATTTAAGTATGCAGTGACCACCACTTGGTCCCATGCACAACTCAGGACTTATCTTTCGTACCTGAGACACACAAAACGCTTTGAGTACTAATTTTAATTTTTGGTGAAATAGAAAAAAAAATCAATCAAAACTGAAAATGCTAGTTCTGAAAGTTAATAACTCGGTCATGTTTCAAAGGATTGCATTTATTTTTTTTTTGTCTTCAAAATTTTGATTAATTGTTCGTCCAATCATTTTCAATCTTTTTCATTTTCGTTTTCCTTTCTAACTTTTATGATTTTCCAAAAAAACCTTAACGAATTTCTTTATTACGCAAAAAACTTTGATATAAATATTTGTAGTTGGAAAAATATTCAAAACCAAAAACGGCTTTTTTAATGTTCTTTCATTTGTTAGGCATAAATGTAGGGTTTATTGAAAGTTTCTACCGTACAAATGTAAAAACGTTTTGAAGATCGAAAATCAAGCCTATCGTAAAAATTTTAGATTTTTTTTTTGGTTTATTTTTATTCATTTTGTATTTTTGTAATTTTTTATAATAATGGTGTAGTGAAAGAATCATGACAATTTCTGAATTCGTTTCTGATTTATTCTCCCAAATAATCCTTTAAACACTGCTACAGCAACAACAGCGCAACCTGACGGGTCAAACCTTAGACTTCAAACATCTACAGGCCCAGCCGCACACACACACACACACACAACAATTTTCATCAAAATCGGTCCAGCCGATAAGGAGGAGTTCAGTGACAAAGCCATGTACAGAAGAATTTACAGAAACCTTACTGCCTTATACGAATTTTCATGCTAATTGGAGAAAAACAGTTTAAGTTTTCACCATTTTTAGAATATTTGCCGAACGTAACAATATAAACTAAATTACAAAATTTTGGTCTAATACAACCAAAACTATCCAAAATATAGTATTTTCGAATATTTGTAGGAGGTAAAAGAGGGTGTGGCAAAATATTTTTACCTTAAACTAGTTAGAACTCAAAACAAATCGATTGCCAAAATTTGAGCTTAATTTAGTTTATACCTATCAAACTTTGCTTCACTCCATGCTTTTCCTCCGAAATAGGGCGCGTAAACATATGCAACCACTCCCATTTCTAGCACAGTTGCTGAAAGTAACCATACGAACTAATTCACCAAATTTTAATCTTAAGCGACCCAAACCGTCAGAAACATAACATTTTCATTGATTTGTGGGCGCTAAAAGGGGGCGTGAAAACCCATTTTTAGTACAGTTTCCGACAGCTAAAATATAAAATAAATTACCACCTTTTAGTCTTATACGACCAAAACTGTCTTAAATATACATTTTTTATTGATTTGTTGGCGGTGAAAGGGGGTGTGGCAAAAATTTTCTCTTTTACAAAACTTGTCCTTATAATTAGAAACACAACAAAAAATCCCGAAGCAAATCGGACGCACACATTTCACGACTTTGTTTTATATGTATAGATTACCTGGATTATTCTTAGGAAGATATAATATGTTATTATTATTATAATTCAATAAAAAGAATATTTGTAATCAAAATATTAAGTCTGTTTTTTTGAGATGGAGTGTATAGTATATGGAATTATTCATACACACAAAAAAATCTAGTCGGTAAATTCAAGCGATTTTTGTGGTCACTTTACCGTCATTCCAATGTTGTTGCACAATTACTATTTTATCGTTTGAAATTAGCGCTCAAAAATTGTAACTTAACAATTGCAACAGTAAATTTAAACGTTTCGAACAGTTAAAGCTGGCAGTTTATACATTTTTTATCGAACATTTAAATTTTGTCCTTGTAGTTCAGTGGAGAGTGCGCCAAACCATCGGCCCAGAGGTTCGAATCCGGGTACATTTAAGAATTATGGATTGCAAAAAAAAATTAACAACTAAATTGTGGAACATGGAATTAAAGGACAGGAACAACTAAGAGCTGGAAATGGTTTCCGAGTTTAAGGCAGAATAATAGCCTTGGTTAAAAGCAATTCAAATTGTCTTTCACGTTTGTTTCGCCTAATCAATAGTTCACATATGGTTTCAATCAATAATTTTTAATTAAATTTAATTAAATTAAATAAATACGAACGGTAAAACGTCGATTGAAAACGAGTCAAACGACAAAAATTGTTAATTCTACCGTTAAGAAGTTGTAACCTACTGTAAACTTTGTTAAGTAACAGTCTTACGGTTGCTCTACGGCAGAAATTTTTTAATAACAATTTTTAGCAGTAAAACTTGTTATTTAAAAATTTCTACAGTAGAGCTACTGTAAATTTGTTAGCCAACAAGTTTTACAGTACATGACTGTAAAAATTGTTATTAAACAATTTCTGCGGTAGAGCTACCGTAAGACTGTTACTTAACAAGGTTTACAGTTGGTAACAATTTCTTAACGGTAGAATTAAAAATTTCTGTCGTTTGGCTCGTTTTCAATCGACATTTTACTGTTCGTAGCGGTAGAATTTACTGTAAAATCTTTTTTCTGTAAGGTAATGATCCATTTATATGTTGTCAGAGGAATTAGGTTTTATTTCAATTCATCAAAAAGATGTTTTTCCCTGAATGTGTTGCTACTCTATCCAGAGTAGTCCAGGCTGCGAAGATTCTTGAGGTAGGGAAGTCTAGTCTTCGGATTCAAACCTAAATCTGAAAAAAATAATAATTTATATGTAAATAATTCAAATGCAAAGTTTGTATTATGCCATTAGTATTAAAATAACTATTCTCACTTTAAGACAACGGTCTGGGCATGGACATAAATTATTTTTGGGAAGGAGAAGCTCCATTAAAAATGGAATAGATTAGTTTTCTTATGAAAAACACTGTAAATTTGTTTGCAATTTGATATCATTACCTCATAGTTCTGCAGCAGCAGAAATAACAATTTCTGACTTGGCTTTAATAAAAATTAAAAGCAGGAACAAGCTGGTTTAAATTTGGTTTGGCAAGTTTTTAAGTCAAGATGGAAGCTGTGTTTAAGAAGAAGCACCAAAATTAGAGTAAGAACTAAAGCCCTCCGAAGTTGTGGATTGGATGATTATAAGAATCGCTATAAATCCGCTATATTTAATCAATTTCTAAAAATGAAGTAATTTTAAGAAATACTTGATGAAATCCATCGATTTATAAAAAAAGCTGATTAATTAAAGAACTAATAGTTTATGCCTGGAAAAACGACCGCTATCTTATGTGCGTCAAAAAATCAGTACAATTGTAAAATAAATGAGAAACTATTTTTTTTTATTAATCGATGGATTACATAATCTTCTTTAAAAATACAAAATTTGTAACTTCAGGTCCTCGGAAGCCTTTAATTTGCACAATAGTTTTTGGTAAGAATTTCGCTTTCATAAAAAATTGCAGCCAAAACTCATGATTTTTGACAAAACATTGATTTTGTTTTCAAATCTAAGCCGCTGGCAGGCAGTCAGACTGGTTTCGAAAACCATATGGACTTAATATTTTTTTGAATACAGCTTTCACAAAATGAGTGGAGAAATATGAGTCCCCTTATAATTCTGTGATTTTTTAGAAATGAGATGTTATATTACATTTAAGAGTTTTTTTTTAACATATATTACAATAATTATATATGATATTTTATTGAAATTAATTGTTATAATTTACAAACAAAATAATTTTTGTTTTTAGAATAAAATTAATAAGTAAACGTTTTGGGTTTAATATAGTTTTTTATAGAATTGAATTGTTATTTTATATCTAAGAATTTTTGTTTTAAATAAAATTAATTTTTTTTTTTTTTTGAAACTTTACTTACAATCTGTCAGTACGACAATAGGCAAATTTGATAAATATTAAAACTTACATTTGCGGCAGCACTCCATTGAGTGCCACTAGAATTTATACAATATTTATGACATTTTATGTCATGGAACGTGCTTAGTTTTTACAATAAATATATATATATAAGAATATTTGTATTTACATTGTTATATGCACATGTTTTATACATTTTTAAAAGAAAAATAATTTAAACAATACAATATTTAACAAATACAATATTTAATAATAATGTGCTTGCTATATAAATGACAGATCTAGGATATGTTGTCTCTTCAGTCGTCTAATTTCATCTGTTTCGTCTAGTAAGGAGATCGCTAGAGGATTACCATGGTTACTTAATCTTTCGATGTATTTTTGACTATATTTTTTAATTTCTGCTTTTACTTCTGGAACGCCTGTGTCTCTATGTATGACGTGGTTAGTGACAAACCAGGGTGCATTCATTATGTGTCTTAATGTTTTTGACTGATATCTTTGAAGAATTTCAATGTTGGATTTGCTAGCCGTACCCCAAACTGAATGCCATATGTCCAGACGGATTTCAAAACTATTTTATAAATTTTAATTTTGTTTTCAAAATTGAGTTGTGATTTTGTTCCAAGTAGCCAGTTAAGTTTTTTTGATTTAATGTTAAGGTGATTTCTTTTGGTCCTTATGTGTTGCTTCCAGGTGAGACGTTGGTCAATGTATATACCGAGGTATTTAACATAATTACTTTGCGGAATTTGTATACCATTAATCATAACTGGTGGACATATTTGCCGTCTTAATGTGAAAGTAACATGAACCGACTTTCCGGAGTTCACTTTGATATTCCATTTTTTAAACCATTTTTCAATTTCATTCAAAGCCTGTTGGAGGCAATTCGATGCGTTGATTGGGGACTTGTTTGTGGAAATTAATGCGGTATCGTCTGCATAAGTTGCTGTAGTTATTTCTTCGGAGACTGGCATGTCGGACGTATATATCGTATAAAGGATTGGTCCCAAGACACTACCTTGAGGAATACCAGCTTCAATTTTACATAAATTTGATGTTTCTTTATTTATTTTTACATAAAAATGTCGATTTACTAAATACGATTTGAGTAAAAAGTAGAAGGGAACAGGGAAAAGCTTTTTGATTTTAAATAAAAGACCTTCATGCCTCACTTTATCAAATGCTTGTTGCACGTCCAAGAAAGCTGCAGAACAATACTTTTTCTGTTCTAAGGTGTCTCTGATAGAGTTAACAACTCGATGGCACTGTTCAGGGGTTCCGTGTTTCATTCGGAATCCAATCTGGTGGTTCGGAATTATGTTGTTCCTTTCTAGTAGTGGTGAAATTCGTCGTAGAAATATTCTTTCGAATATTTTAGAGAATGTCACCAGCAAACTTATGGGACGATATGAGGTTACTAAATTTTCTGGCTTATTAGGCTTTGATATCGTAATGATTTCTGCACATTTCCATTGGCTAGGAAAGTGGCTAAGTCGCAAGATCGAATTGTATAACATTGTTAGATATATTATACATTTTTGTGGCAGGAATTTAACTACACTTGCAGCTATGTTATCATAACCAGGAGATTTTTTTGTTGAGAGCTTTGATATTTCAGATTTTACTTCGGAGAGTCGGATATTTTTAATGGGTAGGTCCATTTGGCAAGGACAATGAAGGAAATCGATGACCTGTTGATAATCAGTTGGGGAATTGAATGAGAATGGTTTAAAAGTATTGCTTAAGTGCTCGGCAAACGCTTCAGATCTACGCTTGTCACTTCTGCACCAGTCGCCAACAGCGTTTTTGATGGGTACATTACGTCTCGTTGGTCGCTTCAAATACTTTGTTGCTCTCCACAGCAAATGATCGTCACGATGAGAATCATTAATTTTCATTAAGAATTCTGTAACGAATTCATTTTTTTGTTCCTTAAGTCGCTGTTTAAGTTCACTGCAAGCACGATTAAAATTTGTTTTATCTGAAGGATTTCGACTAGTATGCCATTTCTTTCGTAATCTTCTTTTGTTTCTTATAAGATCTTTAATTTCAGTGGATATGTAAAAGCTATTGTGAGAAGAATATTTTGGTTTTATAGGAGTAGATACGGATGCAGCTTCATGAATTAGTTTTCTTCTACAGCTTCATCCAGTTCCGATTCAGATTTGAGTCTAATATGCAAGTTGATATGTTCATCTAGCCAAGATTGAAAAGTGTTAATATCGGTTTTAGATGTGATGATTTTGGTAATATTTTCCGTCTGTTGAATATGTGTATTAAAAGTCGCAATAATTGGCGAATGATCTGAACTGAGATCATTGCAGTTTTTTATGTCTAAAAATTGAGCAGGAATACCTGCATAAACAACAAAATCGAGAAGATCCGGTATTTTACGCGGGTCTGTTGGCCAATAGGTTGGCGTGCCTGTTGATAGAACAGAATAGTTTTTGTCAATTATGTATTTATATAACTCTCTTCCTTTAGGATTTGTAAGCCTTGAGCCCCACCATGGATGTTTGGCGTTGAAGTCTCCACCAACAAAGAATTTTGATCCCATCTGTGTAAAGAATTGGTTGTAAACTAATAAAATTAATATGTACACATTTTTATACATTTGTAAATTACTATCAAGTTTGGCTTTTAGTTGATGTAAGAGCAGGCATTTAGATATGCCTATAGTATTCTGAAAAGAGTGTTGAAGTTTTTTAATTTGATAGATTTTTTTCCATTTGCTAAATTTTTTGAATGATTTTGGTAGCTTCAATTTTGTTCGAGTGGCAACCCTGTTTGCAAGGAATTTAAAGACCATTTTTGATGGTTTAAATTTAAAGCGGGTGGCTATTTTTCACTAACGATACTAATTTTTTGATGCAGATCTTATTTTTTAGCCTCATTCTATTAGAAAATGCTGGTGGAGCGAAAAAAAACCCTTTGCATTTTTCATATAAATGTAGTGTGGGTGCTCTATTCGTTATGATAATAAGATCCAATAAAAACAAAGTGTGCAACATTGTTGCTTTGTGTAATGTTGAGAACTAATGACAAAAAAAAAAAACAATTTGAACTAGCATCGCTTTCATTGCATGAAGCCATAAGCTAACAAAAATACTGGCAGATTTTCGTTTTTATTTAGGAATAAGTAAAATTTTGCTAAGCATTATACGATGCAAGAAAAACTTAATGGAAATTCGAAACTCAAATGCAACATGACGTTGATGTTGCAATATTGGCACCAGCAAAAGCAACAAGCAAAGCAACATGGCATGCGTTGCAATGCATCACTGGTACTCTGACACATTGAGGTGCAAGCATTGCTGGTTGAGCATAGCACCGGCAAAACACGTCGTTGTTTCAGGAGGTGCACTAAAGCACCATCGTACCATTCATTGTACCATCACACCATAGCTTGGTGACATCAATGCTCACTCAGACGTGCCTGTATTTTTGTTCATCATTAATTTGAAAAATTAAAATTAAAAATGCTTAAATGTTTCTTTGTCAGTTTTTCTGCACTTAAAACTTTATATTTAGTTCAAATACGCTAAATTTTGTCCAACAATGTTGCCACCCAATTGAATATGACATGAGTTTCGAATTTATTCGGACGTGCGTTCGTTAGCACGCATCGCTGGACATAAAACGGCAATGATTAATTGTTTAGGAATTGAAAAAGAATTAAAAAGCATAAAAAAGCCATTTTGGCATTTTTGTGTAAATAATTAGTTGAATGTTTGTTTGTGCACAAATACTTAATTATTGAGAGTTGTGAGAAAAAAATGAAAAATATCCTTTATGTGTTTTTTATTAATAATTTTGGCTATATTTCCGCATTTCATTCATATATTGTATAAGCTGCTACTGGAATTTAAAAACTTACTATAGCATCCTGTTTTTGGCACTGTCTGCTTCAGGATATTAAATTGCTCTCGTCCTTACGCAGTCTTTGCCTTAGTCTTTATGCATTTTCTTTGCTACAAAAAATCCAATCTCAGCGACACTCATTAAAATTTCACTCCTTTCGCGTCATTAAAACAAACACCAACATTTTTTTGTTTTTGTATAATTAGCAACAGCATCATCGGATGAAAACTCCTTTTCAAAATTCAGTTATTATTTTGTTGCTGTTTTTGAAATAAGACACGCGCATCTACTGATGCCAAGTGCCCTTCCCGTTTTTAAAATACTTTAATGATGAGAAGTTTACCAAAATTTTTCGGAAGTTTCCCATAGCTTTTGAAGGGTGTAGAAGAGGAAAGCATTTTTTTTTAGCTGGTAGTCATTTTTTATTGGCAAGTTTTTATAAAACTAAATAAAACTAAAAAAAAAATAACTAAAAGCTTAAAACTGGAAAAATCCTTAAATATAATAAATAAATACTTAAAATTAAGACTTAAGAACTAAGGGTAAGTTTCACAATCGAAATTTAAGTTTTTTGTCATACTTAAGTTTAAGTTAAGTCCAGAAATTTGGCGACTTAAGTTCGATTAAAGTCATCAAACAGGGTTGCCAACTCGGGGGGAATTCCCCCATTTGGGTGGAATTTTGACTCAACGGAGGGAATGAGTTAATTTTTGGGGGAAATTAATTTAATTTTACTTTTGTTTCTAAATCCATTTAAAAATCATATTAAATTTCAAAATTTTCAATTATATTATGCTTAAAAACTTTTGCTAAGTTTCTTTATTACTGAACATTTCCATTGGATTAAAAACCTCAGTTGGCAACAAGCATTTCTTCAGTTTTTTATTTTTGGAATTTGTTTTGGCTGTTTTCATCAGCTAATTTACGATCACAAGAAGTGATTACAAGAAGTTAACATGTTTTTTTAACCCCACGCGTACTGCGTAAGTGCTATTTTAACTGTCACTCCGTTTTTAACGCTAAGAAGGGGTCGTGGTAGGTATAAAAAAGTATATTTATTGTTGATCAACATCAATCACCTACATCTGTCTGTCTGTCGACACGATGCCGCAATTTTGAATAAAATTCAAACATATGCTTATATTAAAAAAACTAAGATCAAGTTCGAAAATGAGCAAAATCGAATGAAAACCACGCCTACCTCTCATACAAAGTGATTTTAGCAAAACGGATTAAAGCAAAAGTGATCTCTTTTAATGCTTCAATGATTTGAAATGTTGCACACATGCTTTGGCGTAAAATATTCTTCACATATTTAAAATTTGTTAAAATCTGATGAAAATCACGCCTAACTCCCATACAAAGTGACTTTACCAAAACGGAAAAATCTCTTTAAATAACAAAAAAATTAACTTAATGACTTAAATTTTGCACATAAGTCTCAACCGCAAATATGCAATATATGTACATATATAGCTTTTATAAAAAGTCAATAATACAAAAATGCTTGAAATGCTTTAAGAAAAAGTAAAACATTTTAAAATATGTTTACGCTTAAATTTTAAAAGGATTTCTTCAAGTCGTTTTTTATAACCTATGTTATATTATGTTTTTATGTTATTTTTTCAAAATTGTCAAATTTTTTGTATATGTTTGCATATGGGCTAAAAAATCTTACTTATTATAATATTTATTGAATAAAGACTGTTTTGAGTGATATATATTTTGAGTGGGGGAATCGGTTGCAAAATGGGGGAAATTGATGACCAGAATTGGGGAATTTGATTGAAAAGAGTTGACAGCCTTGTCATCGAATCAACTTTCCCACCATACTTCAGTTGATTCGAAGACTTAAGTCACCAAATTTCTAGACTAAAGGTCTCTATCCAGCTCTCAAGTAATTACTCAAGAAAAAAGTTACTTAAGTTTCTTGAGTGTAAAAAAGTAGTAGACAAGTAATTTTGACGGCGAGAGTTTTGACAGTTCCAGCATTGTATCACTTTGTATTGAAAATTTAGGCTGATTTGTTTTCATCAAACATTGAAATAAATTTGTTGCAATAAATATTGAAATAATTCATTAAATTAGTAATGGCTGAATTGCAAAGGTAAGTAATAGATAAAAGCGTTTGTTTACATTTTATTACATTTTGTTTACATGTTGGCAGACCGCTTCTTCCGAACAGCTTTCGACCGCTTCTCGGAAGACATCTGCCCCTCAAAATTGACTGCCTCTTCTTTTCCCTCCGTAGAAATGTTCATGTGCATGTCTAAAATATTCTTTTATTAATTTTAAATCAATTAATCAATGATATCAATAAAATTATTTACCTTTGAATGTTGGTTGCCAAAACTTTACTTGAAGTAATAATATAACTTGCATATATTTCTTGACATTCACAGTGTTACCGTTGTCACTTTTCAATGAAAAAAAAGTAGTAAGAACAGAAAATTTTTCTTACGAGCTGGATTCTCTTTCAAGTAATTATGACAAGGAAAAATTACTTTTCGATTAATTTTCAGATTTATGTATGAAAATAAGCTTTACTTGAGAGCTGGAAACAGGCCTTTAACTTAAACTTAAGTATGGCTAAAAACTTAAGTTGTGATTGTGATACTGGCCTTAAGAATCAGGAATTAAGACCCACATCTCTTCTCAATTAAAATAGTCTCAACAAATTTAGTTTATATCTCATTTTGCTTAAAAATGTCAGTTTTTGTAAACAAAGAAATCAATTTCTAATTTATAGTTGCACAGGAAACACTTTAACTTTTTTGTTTTTATTTTGCTGTAGTTTTATAAGCTTAAGCAGAAAGATTTCAGTTAGTTACAAAAAAAAACCCATAAGCTTAAATAATTAGCTCTTAATATAAAATCAAGAAAATTTAAGTTTGTCTTCTAGATTTGTCTTATCACATAAATGTTCTCTATGCACTTTAGAAAAAGTTGCATTATTTTAGAGAAGCATTGGTAAAAAAAAAAATGAAAAACATAAAAAAAATAATGAAAAATGTGTTTAACTCTATTTTTAATATTTAACAAAGTCATTAGTTTGATAAGCTAAACATATTATTAATATAAAACAATAAAAAAGACACAGTTTCGATAGTATCGTAAGTATAGTAGAATTCCTTTTTATACAGTAATAGAGAAAATTTCTGGTTTTTTTCATTTATATATTTTTCAAAACTATTTTAAAGCATTTCATCTTCTAAATAAAAATTATTCAAAAACAAAGTGGTTTTTGCCTACTTAAACTTACTACTTACTTTCTTACTTACGTACTTAGTTGGCGCTGGTATGTCGGTCTTGGCCTCATCTAAGAATTTGCGCCAGCCATTTCTGTCTTTCGCTTGCTGGCGCCAGTTGGAAATTCCAAGCTTCGTCAGGTTGTCCTCTACTTGGTCTTTCCAACGAAGATGCGGTCGTCCTCTTCTGCGTTGACCGCCGCTGGGTACCGAATCGAATGTTTTCTTCACTTGAGCATCGTCTTTCATGCGCTGAACATGACCAAGCCAGCGAAGCCGCTCGATTTTAATGCGCTTGACTATGTCGATGTCAGCGTACAGCTCATACAGTTCAACATTCCACCGTATTCGGTACTCGCCATTGACGCAGATTGGTCCGTAGATCTTACGAAGAATCTTTCTCTCGAATGCTCTTAAAGTCTTTTCATCTAAACTGCTCAGCGTCCAGGTTTGTGATGCGTAAAGTAGGACGGGCATGATGAGCGATTTATAGAGCGTGATTTTCGTTCGTCGAGAGAGGGCTCTGCTTCTCAATTACCTACTGAGCCCAAAGTAACACCTGTTGGCAAGAATTATTCTTCGTTTGATCTCAATGCTGATGTCGTTGGTTGAATTAATGCTGGATCCCAGATAAACGAAGTTCTTCACAACCTCGAAGGAGGTATTGTCAACGGTAACGTGGGTTCCAAGACGCTGGGACTGTTTGTTTGTTGACACTAAGTATTTCGTCTTATCTGCATTCACTGACAGACCCATTCGAGTTGACTCTCTTTCTAATCTGGAAAATGCTGCACTGACTTCGCGCGTATTATGGCCAATGATATCTATGTCATCAGCATACGCAAGCAGCATAACACTCTTGTAGAATATTGTGCCACTACGTCTCAGATCAGCAGCTCGGATGATCTTTTCCATCATAAGGTTGAAAAAGTCGCACGATAAGGAATCACCTTGTCTGAAACCTCGTTTGGTAATAAATGGTGGGTAGAAGTCCTTCCCGATTTTAACTGCGCTGCTGATGTTGCTCAGTGTCATCCTGCAAAGTCGTATTAGTTTTGCAGGAATACCAAATTCAGACATGGTGGAGTACAGGTGTGCTTCCTTATTGGGCTGTCGAAGGCGGCTTTGTAGTCGACAAAAAGATGGTGGTTGTCGACTTGTTTTTCTTGAGTCTTCTCCAAGATTTGTCGTAGCGTGAAAATCTGGTCGATGGTGGACTTTCCAGGTCTGAAGACACACTGATAAGGCCCGAATAGTTCGTTTACAATGGGCTTCAATCTTTCACATAAAACGCTCGACAGGACCCTTTTATGCGAAGAATATCGCTTATCCCACGGTAATTGGCACAGATAGTGTGATCGCCTTTCTTGTCGATTGGGCAGATTACACTGAGATTCCAATCGTTCGGAATGCATTCTTCCAAGCATTTAAGTAGAGCTTCGCCTCCGTTCTTAAACAGCTCAGCAGGTAAGCCATCAGCTCCCGCGGCTTTGTTATTTTTAAGCCGAGCTATAGCTTCATCATAGTCGGGCAGCGGAACCTCGACGTTGTCATCCGAAATTGGGGATTCCGGAATATCATCTCTATTGGCGGGATTGTTGTCAGCGTCGCCATTTAAAAGTTTAGAGAAGTGTTCCCTCCATAATGTCAGTGCACTCTGGACATCTGTCACTAGATTCCCATTTTCATCCTTGCGGAAGAGGCCCCGGTTTTAAAACCATCGGCAAGGCGTCTTATTTTTTCGAAAAATTTTCGGGCCTCTTCAAACTTACTTTATCTAAAAAGTTCACAATTAAATTCATGTAAAATTTGTTTTGTTTTATAAAAGTAATAAATTTGTTGTTCTTGTTCATTTTTTATATTGGTTAAAACTAATTTAATTCAAAGTTATGTTTAATAAATGGAAATAAATATCGGAAAAATTTGAATTATTTATTTTTTCTGTAGTAAAGAACATAAACATACAAATATGTATATTTTAAAAGTAGTTTAAAATTACAATTTAGTTAACAAATAAAAATTTCTAATATAAAAAAAAATATAATGCATAACAGAAATAATTCGAATTTAATATGGTAATTCAAAAATAAATAGATCACCACAGAACAACGCATTCTTAGCAACGCCTACGCAAGGGAACGCGTCGAAATTTCCTTTACAAAAATTGCCCTTTACAAAATGCACCCTCACAAAATTTCCATATCCAAAATTGTCCCTTTTTAAAATTTCCCTTTTTTAAATTGTACTTTATAAAATTACCCTTTACGAAATTGCCCTTCGTCGGTGAATATGACGACATGCATATCATTTTGAGCTGCAGTTACGACGCGATTCTTGCACTTATGTTTAATCATACTGCTGCATCTCCAATTAAAAGTGTTTTTATATGCCTGATGCAAGTAGTAAGAATAGCCATCTATATTTAATTTTTTCCCCTCTTGATTTGTTTCTAATACACAAATTTCAGATGAACAGTAAAGAACATAAACACAAATTTCAGACATAACCAACAATAAAATTTACGAAAAATATAGAAATTTTCTAAACGATAAACGCTTGAACGTATTCCTTAATATTTGACTGACTGACTGATTGACTGACTGCAATTTAGTATTTCGTTGCAAGAAATATTAATAATTCATAACAATAATAAAGAACCGTTATTCTAAGTTTGGAAACCTGTTTCAGCAAAGTGATGAGCTAAACAGATCAAATATATTTGCAAAACAATACTGCAATGCAAAAAGTGCTTTGTACAAAAGTGAAATTGTACAAAAAATAAAAAAGCCCGCGCTTTTCCACAGTATCAACATATTATTTTTTAATTTATTTTTTGTACAATTTCGTAAAGGTGAAATTCGTAAAGGGTAATTTTGTGAAGGGGAAATTTCGTAAAGGACAATTTTAAAAAAGGGCAATTTTGTAAAGTACAATTTTGTCAATAAAATTTTGTATAAGGGTAATTTCGACCACAACCCCATGCGCAAACCTGCATAGTAATAATACACACTGGCTCTGTAGCTACACTAGAGTGGACCTTATTTTAAAAGGACCACCCCAAGAGCTCTCAAACTGTTGTAATTGATGATAAAAAAATTCATCAACTTGCTTAAAGTTTGCACAAGTGCATGAAAGAAAAATTTTTTTTAATATTTTCATATGCAATTCCATTTGAAATAAGGAAACAGTTAAGATTTTTTTGTTATTTCCAAAATAAGGGTATTCACCTCAAATTACTTGAATAACTCAGGGGGACAAAATTTTTATTTTTGGATTTTCCCAGCAATATTTGTATTATTTTCGACGCTGATTTCAAAATTATTATTACGTTTTTCTAGCATCACCGATTTTTGAGATAAACGTCAGTGAAATCATTTGAGCTGTTCAGAGCACAAGTGGCGTAAGTCCATTTTTGGTAGTTTAAATTTTAATGAAAACTTTTATCATATCAATTTTTTTAAATCAAAATTTTTTCAAACAATTCAAAGAGTTGAAGTGCGGGAAGTTAAATCTAAGTGAAAAAGTTATTAACTCAATGGCAACCAGAATCGTGGACAAATTATACCTTCTTGGATATGACCAAAGTCAACTTCTTCTTAGTGCAGGGTTATCTGAGCTTTTCTTAAAAGATAGAGATTTTCTTTATTTCTTATTAGGTAGAGATAAACATATTGAGTATATCTGGCATTGGTGTTATATTTTTTTATTCTTTTTAACTTAAATAAACATAAAAAAAAATAAAAACTTATAATGCAACTTTTAGATTTCAAAGAAGCTTCTCTCTGATGATGTTAAGAAGAAGGCGATGTAAAAAAAAGTAATAATAGTTTTGAAATCAGCGCACCAAGATTAGTCGAAAATAATACAAATATTGCTAGGAAAATCCTTAAATAAAAATTTTGTCCTCCTGAGTTATTTAAGTAGTTTAAGGTGAATAACCTTATCATATAATTAAATAAACTGGCCATTTCAGCCCTTGGAAGGACTTTGACTTAGCTTCTATTGATCAATTGTGTTGTGCGTGTTGAAATGTTTGATCACAAATGACCAAGTACTGGACCTACGTGCTTAATGCTGACTCCGAACGGCTTATGTTCTCAAGAAGCTTTACATGGCAATTTTTACTCTCTGAGGTTTGCCATTGTCTGCAGAGAGGTGACGACCGAACAGAAAAATTAATTCAATTGAAAAAACTTTCGGTCTGAGCTGGAATTGAACCCGGGTTACCGCGGTACATTAGCTTAGGGGCCACGCACGCTACCCACTAGGCTACGGCCGCCACAATATAAAATAACCTTATTAAACTGAAAAATTTGTAAAAATAAAAAAAACTATTCTGTTTCCTTATTCCAAACAAAATTGCAAATGAAAATATTAAAAAAAATTTACGCACTTTAAACACACTTGTACAAATTTTAAGCCCTGTACGCACGGGTTAATATGCATCCAATCTTACTAAAATTTTATACAAATTTTTTTTCCATCAATCAGCGCAGTTTGAGCTTTTGGGACGCTCCATGAAGTGCTTCGAAATTTTCGCCATACAAATAAGGTCCACTCTAAGCTATACGCATCTGTATTCTCTATTGTAGTTATCCTTCTAAAAATAAACAAAACCAATAACGAACTACAAAAACGAAAACATCTAATGTGTAGTTATACCCAATCGGAAATTTTAAAGTGCTTTACTAAATAGCAAGTAAAAAGGTCTTCAGTCTGCCTCTGAATAGTGTTTTTGAAAAGTGCTTTGCTCCCGCTACAAATTATGCTCAAAAAAAGCTGTTTGCTTTCGAGACTCTTCGTTCTTTTTCGTTATCTACTCTGCAGACAATCGTACTCTCATCACTAACATCGCTTGTTGTTTTCTCATCATTATTCATCACAAGTATATGCAAAAAGTTTCATTCGTGAAAAAGTGTTGCAGGAAAAAAGTGAAAAATAACGTTAAAACGTTTATAAAGTGTTAAATTGTAATGTTTTCATAAAAAAGGTAATAAAATTAGTGGCAAGTGGTTTGGATATTCAAAACGTAAATGTAAAATATTACTTCGAGAAAATATACGCCATCGAAAATGAAGTCGCGAATGCAGGTGCGAACAAAGAAGGCGCTCTTTCCGAAGGGAGAGCAAAGCGCTTTTTTGAATCACTTTTCATAGCGAGATCAAAGGTCTTCTTTCCAATGACATGACAATGTTAAATAAAGCTCTATTTAAAATGAGAACGAAGCGCTATTGTGGTTTTGTAAAGTGCTTTAAAAGTGGTTTTGAAGCGCTTTGTTTCCTAAAGGGTATATGTACATTTTACATATGTATTAATAACAACAACCACAACAAAGGCAGCAAAACAACAAACGACACGATTGCGAACCAAACGAACAACAACAAGCCGCTTGTGTTTTATCCGTACGAATATATAAATTTTCTTTCTTTTCAGATTTTTCTGTTTTGTGACTTTATTAAAGAAGTTACAAAACGCAAAGTTAGATATTCATTTTATTTGCACTCCAACCGATATTTTGGCTTTTTTTTTTCTTTGTACGATATATAGTAAAGGCTGTAGGTATACCCTAAAGTGTCAACTATCATTTTTAAATGTGTTTGAAAAAATTTGTGAAAATGACCCCCTTACAAACGTGCTGTAAGAGGTAATTCTATGTCAAATATAATTTTTTTAAAATTCTGCGCCATTTTAGCTAAGCCAGGGACAAATTTCTACTCGGGGGACTTTCCCAAATCCGACAAGGTCAGTCTAACCGCAGAACCAAAAATTTCGTATCAGAAACTACAATAGTGCAAGTATTTCTTTTGTATCCTTAATTCATAAAATAGTACTAAGATTCGTAAAAATTTTTATCAAATGTTTCAAAGTTAGTAATTGACAAGAATATATAAAAAAGTAAATGTTAGCAAATAATGATTTTAGCTGCTTAAATTTTTTCCATCAGTAGATGTATTTGTCTTAAATTACTGCTGTATTTGCCCTACATTTAAGAAAGTATTTAAGTATTTAAGTTAAGGTGTAATTTTATCAAAGACTGTGTCTTGAAGTTCTTCGTTGACAGTTTTTGTGTGCGTGCATGTGCCACTTTATAAAAATCATTTTAACCTGACTAATCAAAAGCAGACATGCCTCACCAACTCCCTGATGATTTAATTTTCATTTTCTTTTATAGAATTTTTTCCCAAACTTTCTTCGTGCTGTTAAAGTTTTGAGTGCCATTGAAATTGTAGCAAACTAACATACAACAACAGCGACAGCAACAACAACAAAAACGGCAGCAACAGTAACAATGACGCTAAAAGTGATAATGTCAGCAACATACAACAGCTCAGCCACAAAAGGTGGCTCAGCATATTATTATGGGTGGGGATGAGCGGAGTGAGGGAGACGGCACGACGACGACAACACAAAAGCAAAAATCAGGACATGATGACAGACACTTTTCATTTTATTTCATATCCTTGTACGAAATGTATAAAAAATGATTAATGTGAGCCAGGATAGAGCAACATCAACTCATGTGTGTGTGTGCGAGTTTGAGGGCAGACTCGTTCTGTGTGTTGCTGCGTGTGTGTGCGACTTTCGGTTCTAATCATGTGGGTGCCGGTGATGACAAGGTTGTCAGAGTATCAAAACTACTCAAATATAACATGTTTTAAATTTCAATTCTACATTTTATAAGAATATTAATTTTATGCTAGATCAGTTACAGTAAATTTACGTGAAATTAAAAAAAAACAAAAACAATTGCAGCACTTTCAAGAGGTGCAACGCGTCTTCTGCTGAGTTCGTAGAGCATAAATGCATCAGTGACATGCTCTGCTTAGAATTGTTGGCAAACAATGTCGCGGTGAAATGTTGTCGCCACAACAACTACATACCACACAAACTGCAACAATAACACAACAACAACAACTGACTACTAAATTAAGAAACAACAACATTCCGAGAATGA
Organism: Dichetophora obliterata; assembly: GCA_963920525.1. Taxonomy (NCBI): domain Eukaryota; kingdom Metazoa; phylum Arthropoda; class Insecta; order Diptera; family Sciomyzidae; genus Dichetophora; species Dichetophora obliterata. The sequence goes on along the minus strand of OY986435.1, from coordinate 242,591,768 downwards.
CAGCCAAACGCAAAGACAGACAGCGACGGCATATCACAGCGACACATCACAGTGACACCTGAAAGGTGCTTTTAGCGGTATTTAATGTGAAAAATTCTTGTTGCTTTTATTCGCAGAACGCACAGTTTTTAGACAGCATGAGATAAGAAATCGCTGGCATTTCGACGAAAGACAAAATAAATACAAAAAAAAAAAAAATAAAAATCAGAACAAAAATCAACAGAAGAAATCCACAACAATGAGCTAGAAACAAGTACTTTCGCCTGTGTTGATGGCGTGAATGATGATTGATGAGTGAAAAAGTGCAGCACAAAAATAGCGTACATTTTAGCACAAGGTGAAATCGTGCTGACGCAGTGATTGACAGCACTTCGATGCAGCCAGTTAAAGTTAAATAAACTAGGATAAATATTTTTTTACAAAACTAAAGAAATTTGTGGCGCTGTTTTAACCTATTAACGCCGGCTCCTTTATCCGAGGGCGTAGAGGGTTAAAATTTCGATGGGGTTCACTCGTATTCCGCGTAAAAAATAAGCCCCCTACTCCAAATAGCTTTTGCCCTCTTGACTGGTGCGATTTCGCACCCGTCGGCGCCAGTGAGTAAGTACATTTACTAGTGGAAAGAGTGGCTATGAATTTTATGAACTATAAAGGAATATGCATGTAGTAAGTATGATTTTAGATTGCATTTATATAGAAAGGAAATAATAAATGCATGTCGGAATAAATAATTTAAGAATGTACGACCAAACATGGTAAAAATTAAGTCATGTTTATTCTCAAGGTTTCACTTTAAATCTGGTTGTCGGAATGGTATGCTAAGATGCATGGCCGCTGAGAGGGGCGAACGAGGTGTTTCCGCCCGGGACCGGAGTATAAAAGGGGCCCGAGTTTTCGGGCAGGTAAAGTTACAAAAAGCTGATTTATTTATTGTTTTGGCATAGAAGCGGTGTTTCTTTCCATGAAAATTATTATTTTTCATATTTCTAACCTTTATTTGTATTGACAATACCAAAAGTGATATTCACTGCATTTTTATAATCCTGCACGCAGAGAAAAGACATGGTTGAGACATGTTTACTGCAATAATATTTTTTTTTACTAAAATTATTGTAAAAAATATTTCTGCAAACACAAATTTATGCCTTAATAAAGTCATTATTTACTAATGGTGGTACCAAAAATAACATCATGGTTCAAATCATACTATCGTCAACATATTATGATTGCCGCAACTATTAGTTGCAACAAAAATGCTGTAGTTCTGTCAATGATAAATGTGAATACTATTATAGAGACAAACATATTAGAATTTTGAATGTTTGTCTGAACCATTCTTTGCTTGTTAGCAAACGAAGCAGAATATAACCAAAAATCGAAAGAATCTATTGTGTCTGAACAGTTTGCAGGAAAAACTTTCACTTCGTTCAGACACAAAACTTATCGATTCCTGGCCTTGTGCCGTTTCGTTTGTCAACTGTTCAATTATTGTGTTTTGTTTTAAATCGCCTTATCCTAAAAACAGCACGCAAAAGTGACATTTTCGATTTATTTAATTGTATTAATTGTATTTTAATTGTAGCAAACATATTTCTATTTACCGTAAATATATTTTGCAATTCTGACCATATTTTGCTTATCACAAAAATTGCTATTTTTGTGACAATGCACTTAATTTACCATGTTTATGAATGGCATTAGTCAGGCGAGCGGTAGTAGCGGCTGTGGCCTACTGGTAGTGTCCGTGGCTCGTAAGCGAAAAAGCCGCGGTTCAAACCCCAGCTCGGACAGAAAATATTATCAAAAAGATTTTTCGATTGAATTAATATTTCTGTTCAGCCCAGACAATGGCAAACCTCTGGAGATATCTTAATTAATAGCTGTGGAAGTATTGGAGTGCATGAAAATAAAAAAAATAAAATTATTGTATTTATTTATTTATTTACTTGATTGCTAAACCTTAACAGGTTTTATAGCAAATTTAAAATTATAAAATAAGATATTTAATACAATTCAAAAATATAAAGTATGATTTTGAATGAAATAATGTATTATTAACAAACTAAAAAGTTTTAGTAAATTGCTTAAAGTATATAATTTTATTAAAATATAAAAAATAATAGAAAAAAAGTTAAGTAAAAATCGATAAAATCAGACAGCATAGCAGGGTTGCGTTTTCAAGACAAACAAGGTCAAGTCAGCAACAATTTTTGTATACGGCGGAGTCGTGTGATAAACAAGGTCTCATACCCAATAAAACACCACTCCAATAGGTATATATATAATATATATCGTTCTGTCTCCCTGAAGCCGGTGAAATCCTGGCTTGACAGGGTGGTTACTCGACAAACTAGGTCAACTTCACCAAACCAATTTTCATACAATAAAATAAAGAAAACCAGTTGCGAACGCAGGCACCAAGACAAACTAGGTCTTATCGGCCACTCATATTAATATATTACAAATCGATCTAACGTAGTGTTTCAAGAGGTAAAAAGACACCAAGACACCAAGACACCACGGTACCGTCGACAAGTGTAGTTACAATCATCATGAAGATATGAGGCAACTGAAGATCCCAGGTTTAGGTCCATTCAGATTACTTAGATGTTTATTCACCAAAATTTTCCATTTTACGCTTAGGTCCATTTATCCATTAGATTGTTATAAATATTATTACAAATCACCAGATGCATCAGATATATGTTTGAAAGAACTTTACATAATCAATGACGGTACTGCAGGTAATCTATAATTTTATGTTTGATTGAGTCCATGGATTCACTTAAGGATATAACATCAGATACAAAATTAAAATCAACGCAAGCGCTTCTAAGAGGTTCATTTTGCAAATAATTAGTTCTACAAAAGTTCATGTGGAGTAACTCAAAAGATCTTCTAGGATGAAGAGGAATATTAAAATATATTTTACTCAATAAATATGGACTGTTTACATAGCCATGTAAAAGTTTTATAATCCAACAAGCATTTATCATAATTCTCCGATTTTTTAAAGAAGAAAGATTTAAGAGTTGTAACCGATATTCATAAGGTGGTAAGTGAAAATCAGTATTACAATAAAGATAGCTTAAGCAAAACAAAAGAAATTGTTTCTGCACTGATTCAATGTCGTCTATGTAACAACCGTATCGTGGGCACCAAACAACTGAAGCGTATTCTAAGATAGGCCGCACTAGAGAAGTGAATAAGGTTTTCGTTATGAATGGATCATTAAACTCTTTTGCCCAACGTTTAATAAATCCTAAAGTACTATTTGCTCTATTTATTATTTTATTTACATGAATATTAAAGCGTAGTTTAGGATCCATTGTAACTCCAAGATCATTGAAATTATCTAAGGACTCCAATGGATAACCACAAATTTTGAAGGTACATTTAATTGGTGGTTTGCGCGAGAAAGACATATGCTTGCATTTCTTCATGTTGAGGTTCATACGGTTTGTTTTGCACCAGTTATGAAGATGATCAATGTCGGCTTGCAAAAATACAGCGTCATTATCATTTTTAAAAGAAAGGAAGAGTTTGACGTCGTCAGCAAACATTAAGATGCTGGAATGCATTATGACAGATGGCAAATCGTTTATAAAAAGTGGAAACAGAAGAGGCCCAAGATGACTTCCTTGAGGTACTCCTGAAGTAACAGGAAACTCGTGTGATTTCTTGAGCTTAAAAAGAACAGATTGTGTTCTATTGCTTAAGTAAGATTCAATCCACTTTACCAACGGTATGGGAAATCCAACAAGATGTAATTTTAAGATCAGTAGTTTGTGATTTACAACGTCAAAAGCTTTGCTAAAATCCGTGTAAATAACATCAGTCTGCATGCCTTTTCCAAAGTTTTCTATAGTTTTTGATGTTAATTCGAGAAGGTTAGTAACAGTGGATTTTCCAGAAAGGAATCCATGTTGGAAAGGAGACATTAAAGATTTAACGCTATGCGATAGTCGTGATGTAACAATTGCCTCTAAAAGTTTAGGCAAAGCGCTCAATTTTGCGATGCCACGGTAGTTATCAATTAAAGACCTATTTCCGGATTTATGCAGCGGAATGATAAATGAATGCTTCCAGGCTGCAGGAAAATAGCAGGATTTTAATGATGAAGTAAATAGTAAAGAGATTGGAGTTACTAATTCTTCACAGCAGTATTTAAATATACACGAAGGTATGTTATCAGGACCACTTTTATATGATGTTTTAATATTTTTTAAAAATGATAAGACTGTGTTTGTGTCAATTATTGGGAAATATATATCCCCAGATTGAATAATGAAAGGATAACTTAAATAATCATAGGACGATGATGAATAAGTCGACTTGAAAAACTCAGCAAAAAGATTGCAAATACTATTATCATTATCAGACTCAACCGAATTATACTTCATAAAAGAAGGATAGGAATCAATCTTGCGTTTTGTGTTAACAAAGTTCCAGAAGGATTTAGCATCAGATTTGATGTTTAATTTTACTTTTGTTAAGTAGGTATTATAGGATTGTTTGCATAACTGTTGATAACTGTATTTAATCGAGGTATAGCATCCAAAATCGCATATGTTATGTGTTTTTTGATATTTTTTATAGTATTTAGATTTCAAGTTCCTCATTTTTCTTAATTCATTTGTATACCATACCGGACCCGATGTCAAAGAGGCTTTCCTTTGCGGAACAGCTTTAAGAAAACAATCATTGAGCGTTCTATTAAACGCATATACCGCATCATCAAGACTCTGAGAAGATAAACTTTTTGTATTAATATTTAGAATAGAATTCCAGTTTATGTTAGACAAGTTATTCTTTAAAATCACGTAGTTTGTTTTTTTAAAGTTAAACTCAATAGGTGGTTGAGAATCATAATACTGTACAGATGGTTTTGGAAAATTTAAAATAATTTCTAATGTTGGATGATGAGAATCTTCGGGTGTAACCAGAGGATCTGATTTAGACACAGAAGCGATATTGCTGTCATCAAAAAACACCAGATCAAGCAAACGATTATTTTTGTTAAAAATGCAGTTAAGTTGGAATAGCCCTTGGATTGAGAGCTCGTTTAAAAAGTAATTATCGGATGAACTTTCAGACGAAGGTAAAAATATTTCAGGAATTTCAGAACAGCAGTTCCAAGAAACGTTTGGCAGGTTAAAATCTCCAGTTATTAAAATATGATCATCTGATTGCAGTTTTGAGCAAACTTTACTAATAGAAGCCAAATGTTTGCTATAAACTTCTAAGGTAGAAAGGGGAGGAATATATGAGCATGTAATAAAAAGGCTCAAGGAACCAAACTTAACATGAACACAACAGAATTCAATGTCCAAGGATTCTGGAATTAATAACTCTTCAGAGAAATGTGTCGCTTTGACTGCAATCAACACACCCCCACCTTTAGATCCAATACCAGGAATGGAGTTTCTATCTTTGCGGTATATGTTAAATTTGTTGCACAGAATTTCAGTATTTAGAGTGTTAGGTTTCAGCCAAGTCTCACTAAAAGCTATTATATTAAAGTGAAGGTTGTGACTCAAAATTAATAAATTATTTAGTTTTGTGTTAATGCCACGAACGTTTTGGTAAAGGATAAGGAACTGAGAGCAACAATCTAGTTTTTTTTGATTCTTGTTAAAAACCGTAAAAGTAGCCAAGGAAGTTGTAGGCCGAGGTCTAGAAATAAATTCATGCACCATCGTATTGTCAGGCCAAAACTTTTGATCCAATACCTTGTGAAAAAGATCACCAGGCAAAGATATTTTAAAAGAGGACGTAATTCGCTCGTATGAAAAATTGAATTTGTAAACAGAGATATTTTTATTTAGAACATTCAGCTTAGAGTTTATATAGAATAACACGTCTTCACTGGATGTATCAGCTGCAAAACGAGAAACAAATATAGATTTTGCAGGCTCAATAATCACAAGTTCTTTATGAACAGGGGCTTTGATATTGCTGTTCGATATTTGTTTCGGTATCGCTCCTGTAGAAACCGGAGTAATTTGAGAAGGTGCAAGGACCACATTTGAGGAAATACAAGTTTCAGCGTAAGTTTTTTTTGTGGCAGAAACGCGAGGAGAATCAGCATTTTCCTCTATGATTGGTATTGCTTCAACAGAAAGAGAAATCTGATCAGCTGACGCAGCGACCTTAGTTGGTGCGATATTATCAGTCATTTGATCAGTATTGACAGCACCAATTGATTGATCTTCAATCTGTATGTTCACATTAGGGAAAACAGTTAAAGTAGAAGGTAGAACAGTATTATTATTGGGTGACGGCATGGCTATATCAGTAGTTTTAGCTGAACTACGAAGATTTTTGTTTGAACGTTTACGTTTTGGAGAATTGTAAGCTTCCTCCATAATTTTAAACTTTTTAAACTCAGTCTATCTTGTGCTACCTTTAGATCCTTAGCCACCTCCAAAAAACCTTTCCGAGATTGTCTAATAAGTTTAAAGATCTCAACGTTTGTAAACCTGCAATCTTCACATGACCAACGAAGTCCTTTACTTTCGTTGAGTGCATCGAAGATCCTCGCAGTCAACGCTGCACACTTGTTGTGAAAAAATGAATCACACAACCAGCAAGTAACCAGCCGGTCTGATTCACCCTTTACAGCGCAGTTTCGGAAATTGCAGATCATTTTCAGTTTAATAGTAAGATTTGCAATATAGATGAAAGTAAAAGGAGAAAAATGAACTTAAATGCTTTTAGTGAAAAACAGTTTATTTTGTTTAAAGACACTGTACTGTAGAAACTTTGCAGCCCTGGTTTTATAGAACCAACGAATTGAAAAGTTTTATAAGCACTAGAGTTTTTGCAGTAGCGTGAAAACAGCTGTAAAAGTAAATACAATAATTTGCTCTATAGAAACCTGTTTGCGCTAAAAACAAAACAGGAAGAAGGAAAGAAGCAAATTATAAACAAATATACATATATATATATATTTATATTGAAAATTAAATTAAATAACAAGTATTTTAAAAGGATGTAATCCACGTTATCACGCTTCAAGATGTATGAGAACGCCGATCAAAGCTGTTTATTTTTATTTATATATATTAATTTGGAACTTTTGGTTAAAGATATCTTCAAAAGTAAGAGCTCGCAAAAAACACGTCTAAACGGTAAGAAGATGATGAAGTAATGTAATGAATTATAAATAAATTCATAATATAGTTGTTGTTATCATTCTATTTTTGACCCAACAAGAGAATAATGATTGTTTTAATAATATTTTTGTTCCTACAAAAAATTTTCTTTTCTAAATATAGTTGTTGTAATCATTTTACCATGATCAAAGAAAATATTACATGTTTAAGAACATTTTAGCAACAATCATAATCCGAATCTTACTATGATCCTCTTAAAACATGGTAGTTGCAACAATGTTTTTTCTCTGCGTGTGCCTACTTGCTAAGCTAAACAAATTTGTTAAGTCATGTCTAAATTTTGTATGGAAAGAAACTTAGCAGCTTGTTAGCAAGTTAACAAGCACAGCGCAGTGCTTTAGTTTAGCAGATACAATTTTTTAAAAGTTGGAAACATCAAACATAGCCTTTTCATAAATAATTTTTCACTCGTAATCGGAAAAGGGAGTTTTCATTTTTATGATAAAGCTCAAGAACATTTTGGAAATTTTTTCCAAATTTCAATTTTATTCATCAACGGTTGATCAACAAAGTTGAATTAAAAATTTCAAAAATGTTCTTGATCTTTATCTTTACAATTAAAATTAACTTTTTTGATTACGCGTGAAAAATTACTCATGATAGTGCTGATTGAGTGCAGTGATTAATAATTTTGGGAATGAGTTCTAACAAGTACCAAATACTATTTAATTTGAATAAAAAATAGTTTGAAGTGAAAAGAAATAAAAACCATTGCATTACAAACAAAAAGCTAGGTGTGCAGTTTCTCTTCGATACAGTCCTTAGTCTCAAAACTAACAACATACTTGCTCTTTTCTTCTTTAAGCTTACAACAACAACAATCTTAGTGTTTTTCTCCAACTTTTTTTGCACAACTTCTAATCGCTTAGTTTTGCACTTGACTGATTAAAGAAATTGCATATTCGCTAAAGTAAACTTTCATAATAAATACGCGCCACTAAAATAACCACGATTTACTTACTTCTGTTATGTTCATAAAATCATGTTAATTTTGTGTGTGCGTGTGTGTGGTTGCACGAAAAATTTTCTAAATAAAGTTTACATAAATCAAATTAAAATTTTTGCAGGAAAACACGACACAAGTGTAATAGAATTAAATTGCATTTTAATGCGCACATGTGTGAGTGCGCGCGTACTTATTCAGCAAACATCTTAAAAGTATGTGTTTCTGTGTGTGGCGATGTATATATGTTTTAGGGAGTCTAATGCCAAAAAATTTTTACAATTCCGCGATTGTCGAAATTGAAAATCTGGAGTATTCTGAAAACGTATTCGGAATTCTTGCTGAAATTAATCACATTTTCATAATCTAAGAATTTTTTTAATGTGGAAGATGAAGTAGTTTCTTATTCAATTGCATACAAACATTTTTTTTTGTGAATAACTGCATAATTTTTTGGAATAAAATCACTGCATTCGAAAGAGCTGAAATTGTTTGGGGTCCCGGGATACCGAAATTGTTGAGCCCGGCATTGATTCCTTAGTGTGTCTTTCTCTATGATGTTAATATTGTTTATTTTGCTTAAGGAGCTCAACCAGTTAAAATTTTGTGAAAAAACATTTTTTTTCCATTTTCTAAAAGTACTTAATACTTAAAAAGCATTCTCTAAAAGTTTCAAACAAATCGGATTATTACTTATGGATATAGATAACTGTTAATAGTGTTTTTTATCTGCATGCGCATCGGTGTCAAAACTTTAAACACGTTTTTCTCAAAACCATGTTTTTAAAGTCGGTGATCACTGTAACCTTAGAACGCCTTTACCGATCAATTTGAAATTTTTCTCACTTATTCTGTAAATAGATAATTGTCATTCTGATAAACGAAGAAAATTTTTTTGGTCGATTATATTTTTTTTTGCCGAAAATATGAGTGAAATTTTGATAAAATAAGCAACTTTGAATTTGAACATCCGGCATTTTTCGAAAAATCAAAATTTTTCAAATCCCTTCGTTCGTCAGGAGCATTATTTCATTAAAAAATAATCCCTTTTATTTACTTTATTTCGTATGATCTAGTGACGAGCAGCAGTAATCACGGCAAAACACCCTTTTTTTTGGATCCCTCGCAAATTTTCTGTATCCCACTAATTAATTCAATATTTTGTCATAAAAAAAAAATATTTGTTTTTCAGATATATATCAAATATTGTTATTAATTATTTTAATGTATGGCAAAAAAAATTCCTTAACAAGACCTTTTGTTGTATATCCCAACTAGTTGTGCCCCTTAACTTGCTGAGCAAGTTTTTCACTTGGCTTGCAAATGTTAGAAACGTTTGAGAGTTTTAGAAAACTTTTAGTTATGTTATCAGTTGCACGTTATTTCTTCAATTTTACTAGAAAAACTAACAAACACACACATCTTCACAAAAAGAAACGCCAAGAGTTGATGGTGAAAGTATTTTATAAAGCACACTAGCTACCCTGTAGGAAAATCAACTAATTTAAAAGTAGTTGAAAAAGTAGTTTTTTGTCAACCACAACTAGTTGAAATTCTGATTTTTTTCCATAGAACGAACAAACATATTTTGTATGGTGTTGTCCGCTAAATAAGTCAATTGTCTTTCGTCTCCATATGTTTTCAACTTCTTGTTAAATAAGTTGAATTTAAATTATTTTTGAACTACTTTAAAATAAACCGCATAAATTTTCAAATACTTGTTAAATTAGTTAAATTTAAATTATTTTTAATTACATTAAAATAAACCAATTGAAAACTAGTTAATACTCCACTTATAAAAAAAAAAATAAACTGGCCATTTCAGCCCTTGGAAGGACTTTGACCTAGCTTCTATTGATCAATTCTGTTGTGCGTGTTGTTAAATGTTTGATCACAAATGACCGAGAACTAGACCTACGTGTTTTATGCCGATTCTGAACGGCTAATGTTCTCCAGAAGCTTTACATGGCAATTTTTACTCTCTGAGGTTTGCCATTGTCTGCAGAGAGGTGACGACCGAACAGAAAAATTAATTCAATTGAAAAAACTTTTCTGTCTGAGCTGGAATTGAACCCGGGCTACCGCAGTTCTTTAGCTTAGGGGCCACGCACTCTACCCACTAGGCTACGGTCGCCACTCCACTAATACTCCACTTACTGAAGTTTAATTTAAAAGCATAAAAATTTTAAATTTCTATACATCAAAGAGATCATTTATTTTATTGTTTTAAAAAAAAAATACATAAATTCATATATGTGAAAGCCTAAAGTTAATAATATGTGATGAAATAGCTTTATATGAATAAATACATATAAAGTTGTGATCTAATAAAAATTTGCAATAAAAACATGTCAAAATCAGAGTAGTCACCGCCTTAATATAACTCAAAGTAGTTTTTAAGCCACTTGTTTTGAAGTAGTTTTTCAATTACTTCATATATAATGATTTAAAAACTATTCAAAATGGAAGTGGACGTCGACTTAATATAATTCAAAGTAGTTCATAAACTAGTTTATTTTAAATTAGTTTTTTAGTTAGTTATTTTTAAAAATAAGTAAGTTTGTTCCTATAGAGTGTTTCAACAGCCCAGTAGAGAAAAAAATAATCTCTAATAATAAGTAACAAATATTTAAGCCCTGTAACTATTATTTTTCTTTGAAAATATAAATCACATTAAATTGTAAATTTCAGAGTCTGTTTTGAAGTTCTTTGCTTTTGTCATATTTTTACTTAAAATATTATATAAAATAAAATTAAGAATACATACTTCCTAATTGGATAAAAACTAATTTTTTAACATAATTAAAATAAAAAATTCCACTTCAAGTACTTCAATTACCCAAAAAAAAAAAAAAAAAAGATGACAAAGGAAAAAAAAACCATTTTAACATATGAATTTAAATATGAATGAATAATTGACTAGCTCAAAATAGCTACATATTTGATCTACGTACTCTAGCCTCTGCAAAGTCATTCAATTGATATTGAAGCTAAGCCCGATAGCCGACTCTGTGACATTTTTGGGTCGCAAATAATTTTTTATTATTTTAACTTCGATAAACTACGAGCACTACTGGCAAAGTTAACAGAATACGAAGTTTAGCAGCTACATTTGGCGTTAGATAATTGCTATATATAATTCTAAAACTTTTTCCTGCATAGTCTTAGGGTCTAAAAAATTTGTAAGAGCCATAAGTTTGTCGTACAGTTTGAGTGCGTAAATATTATTGTTGGCTTTGAAAATAAGAGCATTTGCTAAGGACTGAATTTTATAACAAAACTCCTGTTTTTTTTTTTTACTTTGGTAATATCATATAAAAAATAAATAGATTTAAATGTTTACTCATTAGGCTAAATCATTCTTCAAAGGAAGTGATTGTCTTATCTTAAAGATTAATCTAAAAAAGCACTCTACTTTAAATTTTAGTTCAGGGCTTTACATTGCATCATCAGAAGACTGATATGAGAACATGTTTTTTTCTCTTACGTGCCCTTTATAAACCCTTGGAGCGAAATTGTGTTCCTGCATCGATTTCTTCTGATAAGCATTTGGCGTCCACTAAAACTGAAATACTCAAGTGTTTTGTTCAGATTAGAAACTGCCGCTGATATTTCGGTATTTATGGATTGTAATGATTGGCTAACAAAATTAATTTGATTTAAAACGGAATGCTCTAACACCACACAGCGCAAAAATAACAATATTTGCATTTTTTTTTTGCATATGCTTTTGCCTCTAATCACCGCATTGGCATCAAATGTGGTATCTTTGCGGATTTCAAACAGAGCGTCATAAATTGTCCCAGGATTTTGACTAAAAGGCCGACTGAGTTATATTCTGCTTTCTCACCGGGTTGTACTCAAAGTCTTCAAGTTAAATGGTTAGATAAGATAGACCAACGATGTGTTGATCCACTTAAAAAGCTTTAAAGGCCTTGAATAGTGTTAAAGAAGTCGAGTGCAATTTTCGACGATTTATATGCATTGTTTACAACTAAGTTTAATGAATGTGCGTAGTAGGGCACAAAAAGTGCGCTTCGTTTTTGGACACCGGATTTCACCCCTTCATATTGGCTTCATTATCGTAGCCCTGACCGCGTATATTTTCGATAGATAGATATGCTATGACTTCAAGTTCTTTTAAAATCATTTCCGTCAACGCTGAACTCATTGCGGAATCAGTCGGAAAAAACACAAAAACGCTAAAAAATTATAACTTGCGCATCTGTTATTTTAAAGTATCATAAAGCAATTGCCATCTGCTCTATTTAACTTGTGCCGCAAGTGTCTTCTACAATTATTGAGTAATAACTGGCTGAATTTAATTCTTTAACAATTCCTTTTGGAATTTTGTTCGCAATTATTTCTATTAGCTCATTCTGCCTATAGGGACTTAAAAAATGCGAATTGATTTCATTTGAAAGAACTCTTCTAATGTGTTCCCCCCTCACATTGACGAATTTGACTACTAATGGGTGATCCAATACGAGGTTCCCTTTTTAGTGGGTTGTCTTGAAAGCTGTTATGTGTCAAAAGGCTTGTCCATATGACGTTTGTGTTCAGTATTCAATACGACTCAATCATAAATATACTCACTCCTGAACAAGGTTTATGAATTGTGGAAACTTACTAACAAAATCAGTCATCAGTTAGAGAAAGTTATAGAGTTCTTCAACATCTTTTTGGTCGTTATGAGCATCCAACCATCACCAAATTTCGAAGCAATTTTACGCTATTGGACATTCATCGTTCAACCAGAGTGCATAGAGCCCGTAATTTTGAGCAATTTTGAGAATTATTGCAGTAGCAGAGAGTGTTCGTGAAAACCGTGAACAATCGATTCTTCGCCGATCTCGAATTTTGTCGAAATTGGAAAATTGGACCCACAGAATAGACCACCACAGCGCGCTGCTAAGGAGCGATACAAAGAAAAGAGGAGGGAAGAGAGACATATTTTCAGGCGGAAAAAAAGAGAGGCAGAAAAGCGCGAGCAAGAGAAGATTGAGATGTATGGTGACAGGAATGAGGCCCGAAAATTTTTCGAAAAAATAAGACGCCTTGCCGATGGTTTCAAAACCGGGGCCTCTTCCTGCAAGGATGAAAACGGGAATCTAGTGACAGATGTCCAGAGTACACTGACGTTATGGAGGGAACACTTCTCTAAGCTTCTAAATGGCGACGCTGACAACAATCCCGCCAATAGAGATGATATTCCGGAAACCCCAATTTTGGATGACAGCGTTGAGGTTCCGTTGCCCGACTATGATGAAGTTCTGACAGCTATAGCTCGGCTTAAAAATAACAAAGCCGCGGGAGCTGATGGCTTACCTGCTGAGCTGTTTAAGAACGGAGGTGAAGCTCTACTTAAATTTTTCTCTGCATTCACGAGCTTCTATGCAGAATATGGTCGGAAGAATGCATTCCGAACGATTGGAATCTCAGTGTGCTCTGCCCAATCCACAAGAAAGACGATCCCACTATCTGTGCCAATTACCGTGGGATAAGCCTTCTTAATACCGCATATAAGGTCCTGTCGAGCGTTTTATGTGAAAGATTGAAGCCCATTGTAAACGAACTGATCGGACCTTATCAGTGTGGCTTCAGACCTGGAAAGTCCACCATCGACCAGATTTTCACGCTACGACAAATCTTGGAGAAGACTCAAGAAAAACAAGTCGACACCCACCATCTTTTTGTCGACTACAAAGCCGCCTTCGACAGCCCAATAAGGAAGCACCAGTACTCCACCATGTCTGAATTTGGTATTCCTGCAAAACTAATACGACTTTGCAGGATAACACTGAGCGACACCAGCAGCGCAGTTAAAATCGGGAAGGACTTCTACCCACCATTTACTACCAAACGAGGTTTCAGACAAGGTGATTCCTTATCGTGCAACTTTTTCAACCTTATGATGGAAAAGATCATCCGAGCTGCTGATCTGAGACGTAGTGGCACAATATTCTACAAGAGTGTTATGCTGCTTGCGTATGCTGATGACATCGATATCATTGGCCATAATACGCGTGAAGTCAGTGCAGCATTTTCCAGATTAGAAAGAGAGTCAAGTCGAATGGGTCTGGCAGTGAATGCAGATAAGACGAAATACTTAGTGTCCACAAACAAACAGTCCCAGTGTCTTCGAACCCACGTTACCGTTGACAATACCTCTTTCGAGGTTGTGAAGAACTTCGTTTATCTGGGATCCAGCATTAATTCAACCAACGACATCAGCATTGAGATCAAGCGAAGAATAACTCTTGCCAACAGTTGTTACTTTGGGCTCAGTAGGCAATTGAGAAGCAGAGCCCTCTCTCGACGAATGAAAATCACGCTCTATAAATCGCTCATCATGCCCGTCCTACTTTATGCATCACAAACCTGAACGCTGAGCAGTTTAGATGAAAAGACTTTAGGAGCGTTCGAGAGAAAGATCCTTCGTAAGATCTACGGAACAATCTGCGTCAATGGCGAGTTCCAAATACGGTGGAATGATGAACTGTATGATCTGTACGCTGACATCGACATAGTCAAGCGCATGAAAATCGAGCGGCTTCGCTGACTTGGTCATGTTTAGCGCATGAAAGACGGTGCTCCAGTGAAGAAAACATTCGATTCGGTACCCAGCGGCGGTCAACGCAGAAGAGGACGACCGCATCTTCATTGGACAGACCAAGTAGAGGACAACCTGACGGAGCTTGGAATTTTCAACTGGCGCCAGCAAGCGAAAGACAGAAATGGCTGGCGCAAATTCTTAGATGACATACGGTTGTAGCGCCAACTAAGTAAGTAAGTAAGAATAGACCATTTAAGAGCTAGTTGTGGGCAACATTTGAACGAAATAATTTTTAAACATTGAGTTGTAGGAACCGAACTATCATTCCAAATAAAGATTTGCATCAATTCGTTGATTTTTATGTATTTTATTTAGAAAACAAAGTAGGAAGCTCTTATTGGATCACCCTTTAGCTTTACTCGTAAAGCTTTAAAGAGATGCCCCTAAATGCTAAGCATTGTTCGTCAAGAAATATTATGATCGCTAAAATAAGGTCTAAACTAAACGCTATCGGTGAATTTCTTCTTGGAAAATTTTCTGTTGTTGAAAGTCGATGGTTCAATACGCAACCTGTTGGCAAGCTCTCTTCAAGCAGATCCAGCAACTAAGTGGCTTTGTTTGACTCAGCTCGTGTGATTTTAAATAACCATGTATTTTTTCCGCTGTCTAAAGCCTTCTCTCGTTAATTTGAGGTCGGTGCTGCCAAACAATTTGATGGAAAAGCAAAAAACTCTGTCCGTACTTTGAGAATAAACTTACTAGTTGGGAAAAACTTACTCTCCATTTTCCATAGTTCTTTTTAAATAAGAGGTTTTGAAGCGCTGACGGTCCTTATTCAAAGGGTAGCGATAAGTTTCAACTGTTTTTGATGGGCCCCGTCTTATCAGAGTTAGGCGGAATTCATCAGGTTTGAAAGTCGGCCAAGTTGCTGGATCTGTGTCAACACAGTTATCCGGATTCTCCATGAAACATGTTGCAGCTCTGTCTTGGAGTTTAAGCTTCTGGCTCTTCGTTGTTCTTCAAACGATGATCATCTTGATTCTCAGTTCTTAAAGCCGCCAAAGTTGGAGTTGGGGAACATGCAACATTTGCTATTGAAGTTTCAGCTTCTAGCTCTTCATTATCCTCCAAAGAATGTTCATCTTAATTTAAAACAAGCAAAAAATGATTAAAAAAACTCGGATAATTACTTTTATCTCATTTCGCACTTTCATCAAGTATTTTTAAAAAGTGTTTTGCAAACTTTTGTTTTCATTTTCGTGGCATTTTCTTTTGTTTCGGAAAGAACAACCAGATTATTTTTTTCTTCGTTTTGTCGACATTTTTAAACAGTTCCACAAAATTCGAATAGTTCAGTTCACTTGTAAACAAATCTATTTGTCAATGCGAGACCCGAAAGCAAGTATCGCGCATGTGCGTTTGCAATTGTACTTTCGCTGAAATTTAAAAAAAGTGTTCTAAAAACTTCTGGAAAAAATTTTTTAAACTATTTTAATTTGGAAAACTATTGTTATTCGATGCCAAAGTGCCGCCCTAGTAATATTTTTCTAAATAATTTCGATATAGTAAATCATTGCTATTAAAATAGCAAAATGCCGCCCGGTCCCTCCCGGTGCGAAAGCACCTTTCGCACTTTGGCATCGACGGCCCTGACATCACTACTTTTTTACTGAAGCTGTCAAAATTTTCAATTGAATTATTTTTTGTGTTCGATCGTCACCTCTCTGCAGGCAATGGCAAGCCTCAGAGAGTAAAAACTGCCATGTAAAGCTTTTTGAGATCATTGGCCATTTGGAGTCGGCATTTAACTTGTAGGTCCAGTTCTCGATCATTTGTGTTCAAACATTTAATAATACACACAGCACAAGTGATCAATAAAACCTCGGTCGAAGTCCTGAAATGGCTGATTTAGCTGAAATGGCTAATTTATTTTTATGTTATTGGCCGCATTCAGCTCAGACAACAGTTGGCAACTGTTGTATGAAAATTAGCTGAATGGTCGAATTTTGGGAGCGCTAACTAAAACTAATCAGGCAGCGAACGCCATTTATTCAAGCGAACAAATTCTATGCTACATGAACACAACTGTTTGGTTAACTGTCAGATGCTGCTACTGACGATGTTAACTTAATAAACACAGAAAAAACGCAGCAAATTTAAGTGAGAAACCTTTACAATTGAATTACATTTACATAAAAATGAAAAATAATTAAATTGAATCCAACTGACGTTTAGAGTAGCAACACATTCAGAGAAAAACATCGTGAACTAAGGTAGCGTTACCATTACAGTTCACAACAGTTGTCTGCGCTGAATGCGGCCATTGGGAAAATTTTGAATGCACACAAGTGCACAACTGCAACAAATCCTCAATTGTGAGGCTCCAGTATAAAAGCACTTGTGCAGATTTTTGACGTACATGTATTTTGTTTTTGTAAACTGCACAAGTCCTCAACTGCTCAGGCAAGTGCACTAAATCGTGAATACCCCTTATATATTTCTTTGTTTTGAAGCAGACGCGTACGCAGTGGGGGTTTTCCAAAGAGAATTGAAAAGCCTCTTAGATGCATAGTATTCCACATGCGAGTCAAATGGTTTTATGTGTTCCGGACATAGTTCTGTATGTCGAACAAAAATGCTTTAAGAAATTTCATGTACAAAATTAGCAAACATATTTTCGCATTATACCTGCTTGATTATAGCTTAAAAACCACACTTACTTTTTTTTGTAAAAAAATAAAAAAATATATTTGTATTCCTTTTACACTATTAAATAAAGTTATTTGTATTTATGTTTGTAATTATTGAAAACACATTAGTACAACCCAGTTGGAAAAGGAGCCCTGTTGTATGTCTGCCGGCAGCATGCCCCGGAAGGACAGGAGACATGCTCGCCTCCATACCCGCTTATCTCTTTTTTCTGCAGGCATGTCCTAGGACGGCATGTCTGCCAAATAAACTGCCGTAGCAGCAATGCAGCATGCATCTTATGGTGTGAATGCAGAATGTATACATGTCTGCCAAATGAACTGCCCTAGCAGCAATGCAGCATGCATCTAACGGTATTAATGCAGCATTCATACCATGATATTAATGCAGCATTCATACCATGAGATGCATAGGATTTGAACTCACTACTCAAGATTCCAAAAAATATGAAAGAAATTTAAAGCCTTAACCAACTTAGCCATTCGCACTGTTGTGATTGTGTTGAAATAATATACATAACAACGTTGCTATCAAAAGTGCTTCGACGAAAACACAAAGTGTCGGCGAATTGCAATAATCATGAAAATATTGAAGTTTTTTTCCCTTAAAATTAACCGTAATTTTGCATTAGCAAACAAATATTTTTGCTAATGCACCTCACTTAGAAGTAATGAGGAAGTTTTTAAAAAATGGACTTCTTAACTTAGCATTAAAATTATAACCTGCCGCATTCCTTCCATCGGCAGACTGCTTTGTTTTCCATCTGGGAAATAAGAACTAAGTTCTTTTACAGTACAACAATTAAGAATACATATAGACAAGTTAATATATATACAATGTACATCCCATATTTATCCCATATGGGATGTAGGCGGGTGTGAAAATATTTTTTTTTAGTGATTTTAAGAGATAAAAACATGATAAAAAGATTATAAAGAAGAAAAAGATTATAAAAAGTTCAAGTCGGACAAAAATTTTCCAACTATAAAACGGTTCTAAGTGGTGTTCCACTAGGTTCGATCCTTGGTCCATTTTTGTTTTCTATCTTTTTAAATGACATATTTGCTGTCTGCATTTATTTTTCTATACATGCTTATGCGGATGATATCCAGATCTATCTCTCAAGTAGTGTTTTGCATATATAGATATTATTATTTTATATATATTATATATATATATATATATTTCCCTTACACGAAGTACGCGCAGGGGTATAAATATGCTATTGAAACATTTTTTACTTATGGCGTTTTCTTTTCTCGAAAAATACTGCATTTCTTCTGCCCTCTTGAGAAAAAAAATTGTGACCTCTAAAATTGAATTGTCTTTTCTTGAAAATGTTGACTTCAAAAGTAGAAAAAAATGAAGAATTCTCAAATAGGGCAGAAAAAATGCAGAATTTTTTCGACAAAACAAAACGCTATTAGATTTTAAAAAAACGAACACAAATTACAACATGAAATAAATTATTTAATTCCCCTTTGAAACCACTGCGGCCGTAGCCTACTGGGTGTAGTGCATGGCCCGTATGCCAAAGAGCCTCGATAGCTCGGGTTCAATTCGCAGCACAGGCAGATTGATTTTTCAGTGGAATTCATATTGTTTTTTCGGCCGCCACTTCTCTGCAAGCCTGTACATCTTCGGATTCGGCATAAGACTCGTAGGTTCAGTTCACAATCATTTGTGTTCAATCACTTAATAAGACACACAATGTAACTGATCGGTCCTTTTAAGGATTAAAATAGCCAATTCGTTTTTTTTCGATATTACTTAAATCCAGTTTTTAAATAATTTGTTCATTCATTTAACGAAATTCCACAAACGAAAAGCAAATAATTTAAAAGTCCCAATTTTGCAAAGCTGAATCTGTTTCTACTGGGTGCATAACTGAACTGAAATACAAATATTTTTTGAAAAGTGTGCGGAGTCATAGAAAAAAGTAATTTCTTGCCATATTTGGGAAATATATCCATATCCTTTATCTATATATACGGCTGTGTTTCTTAACGTAAGCGGGTTTGTGTGTGTGTGTGTGTATGTGGGATACTAGTGTAAGTCTTCTAAAATTTATCTACTAAAATTCGCATTTGCACACTCGTGCAATGGTACGTGCAACGTGGTTACGTTCGAAATATAATTTCCGTATAATCTTCTTTTGTGGTTTTGTGGTGGCATGCATGCTCTACAATAACAACAAAACTAAGCATTTATATGAAAATCATAGTTTTTCTAACCGACAGACAGACATTTATGGGATTTGCTTAAAATGCCTCAAAGATATTTTTGCAAAAATACTCCTTCTTCTCCGGCAGCTAAGAATGGGAAAACGCCAAAGTGCAGTCCATATTTAAAATTTAACTATTTAATTTGATATTCACAGATAGCTAAGGCTATGTGAGCATATTAAGCGAAAGTATTTGATGTACTTATACATACATAGAATATCTTATCTAGCGGATTCACACGTTTTCAGACGACCAAAATCGTTTATATGCAAATATATTTCAACAACATCAACAACCCCTGCAGGATTTCTTTTATTCTACGCGATTCCGGGTGTGCGGAATTCTTGAAGTTGTGTGTCTAAATCTGCTTAGTTGTTGTGCTTCGCAAGAAGTAGTAAGTAAAAAATTCTGTCAACAAATTTTTGGCAAAATTGTTGTTTACTGTTTATATTTGTTCCTTTTTCATTGTATTTATTTTGCTTTTTTATTGATACAATTTAAAGGATTTGAAGCAATGGATAGTATTGGAGTTTGCTACGAGATCAAAAAATGTAACACGTTAGATTTTGCATAATGAAATTACCTCATACAATGTGCGCGAGTATGTGTACATGTGGGCTTGTGGGTTAAAAAAACCACCAAAAGCGGTGGTTGTGCGAAAATAAAGAGTTTTGTAAGCATGTGTTTATTGATATATTGGTTTTTTTACTTTCGATTTTAAGCTAGAAGTTTTCTTGCATTTTTGTTTTTGACAAGAAGATAAAATTTCGAAAATTGAGAAAAAGACTATTTTGAAAATTTTAAATCCATTTCAACATGGTTAAAAATCTTGAACTGCATTTTAGTCCCACTAAAATATTACTGAATTTTTTTAAAACTTGCAGTTTAAAATTTAAACTTTGAAAATACTAATTCATATTTAAAACTCTACTGTACTCAAATTTGAACCAAAAGAAATATTAGAGTGTTCTTTTTAGCTTTTTGGTTTAAATTTAAGTGCAAACGACATATTATAGTGTTCTTTTTAGCTTTTTGGTTAAAATTTAAGTACAGATCTGTGTTATTTTTTGTTTTAATTACGATTTGGACTAAATTCTAGTACATTTGGATACTTCATTTGAATTTGGACTCATAAAAAGTTGGCCTGACAATGCTTTAACCTAGTTTGTTTATTGCTTTTGGTACGTATAGCGCAATAGCCCAGTCAGACTACACTCAAAGAAATATTCTTGGTAAAATTGATACATGACTTTTTTTATTTCCTAAAAAACCAAATTGTTCAATCAATTTAATTTTATCAATAATGCATTATTTTTTCGTCAATCCAAAATAAACTTTATCCATTTGATTAAAAACAGCAACAAATTAAGCGCGTTGTTTTGAAGAAATTGTTTCACTAGCTTAAAATATAAGTTTGTTAACTCGATTTAAGCTTATTCACGTTGACAGACTCGTCAATCAATCGGAATAAAATTTCATCATTTTAATAAATAATTTTAACAAACTACTTGGTTGGCTTGATAAATAGATTTGTTATACTGAAGAAATAATTAATGTAATTGATAATCGATTGAGTCAAATGGACAAAATTTCCATTTCATAATGAAAAAATGAATTATCAATTTAAAAAAATCTTTAATCTTGACAACTGAAAGAAATGCTTTTAATTTCGGTGGCATCATTTGCCTTTTTAGATCAAGTACAAAATAAAGTAAAGGAGATAAAATTTGGGAGAGCTTAAAAGTTCAGTTTTAAGCAGTGTGCGGAAAAATTCGTTCGCAATTGATTAAAATACGATCTTATCGTTCGTTTTTTGCTGTGTGTGAGAATTTTTCAAACGAAAAATTTAAAAGCAGACGAACGTTCGCAATCGAAAAAGGAACGCTCTGCTTGCGTCGTTTTTTATCACTGATAAATTTGTGAGCTTTGTATTATTTCGGACTAATTTTTCACACAACAACAAAAAGCAACAAACGTTCCTTTGGAATTGTTCATTCAAAATGAGCGTTTGAAGAAAAAATTCACGAACGTTCGTTTGTACGTAGAGTTATTAGACAAAATATAAGTTTGTTGTATTTTTGTACACTTGCTGACATGAAAAGATGAAACCAAAATACAGATGTAGACTGCACATATGCATATGAGGAAAAATAATGTTTTAATAAGGTAAATAAACTTGATATGCCCAATCAAATGAAAAACGATGGTTTGTTATGATTGTTATATGATTAGATTGTATGATTACTTCTTGATGATCTTGATGATGAAGCATTGTCAAAATTTTGTTTGTGCACACTCTCGTAATGCCTTTTGATATTCCCTAGTACACACCCCATGATTGGTTTTTCGCATAAGAGACATTTGGAAATGTTACTTATTTTGTCATGGATGACCAAAGATTTTTTGTCTTTTTTTGATACTCTGCCCATCACTGAAAATCAGGAAGTGAAGAACGTTTTAATACGTTTGTTTTCAATAACACTGGTCTGCAAAAGTCCCTGCAGTGTAAGACTAGTCAGCATTAAAACATGAGTAGTATTTATACTAGTCAAAACAAACTAGTTTATATTTTGTCACGATTTACTAGTTGCAAAAGTAGTTTAAACCCAACTAGTTTTTGTCAAGTCACATTAAACCAGTTGTAAAACTAGCCAAAATCAAACTATACTACATATTATCAAAATCAACCAGTTCCAAAACCAGTTGGAGCTGGGTACCCCATTGGAACAAACTAATAATAAACAAATTAAAACATATAAAAACTAATTTAAAAACATGTAGTTGATAAACTATCTTGAATTATATTAATGCGACATATACTCTCATTTTTAAATGTTTTTATTGCAACTTTGTAGTAGATTAGAACTTAGTATATATATACCATAAACATGGTATTTCATCAAATAGCTTTAACTTTAGCCTTTAGCTAATATTTTGTTGTAAAAATATATGTTCTTTGAACCTAAGAACTATTGAAAAAATATGAACCTATGAACTAGTTTTAATTCGATAATTACTATATTGGTTGAAAGCTAGTCACAACCCAACTAGAATTTTACTTTACATAAAAAATGTGTTGTTAACTAGTTAAAACCTTATCTATAGTAAGACAATTGTCTTTTCCAATGACATCACCACGTAAAAAATACCAGTCGGTTCTATGAGAATAGGACATAAATCGAACTAGTTGTTGGATATTTCCAACTAGTTGTTGACTGGTATAAATCTAGTTGATTACACTGCAGGGGTATTATATACACTGAGGAGCATAAGTGTATCACAAACCAACAACTATCATTTTAACAACCTATAATTTCTATAAATTTTACTCAAATGCAATCAAATTTTTTTTATTATGTTTGTACAAGTCTCTTCTGTATTTCAAACAGGTTTTTATTAAGATCTGATTACAACAACAAATACACGAAGGCATAATGCAAACTAAATCATAATGATACAGTTTTGCACTCACTATTTATTTTTATATTTTTAAAACAATAATATATATTTAGTAACTGGTCCAGTAACCCTTTGCCTTCTTAAGCTCCTGGATGCGATTAGGTAGACTTTGCGTGTACCTCTGCACAAATTCTGGAGGAATCGCCTCCCACACTTCCTTCGTCCGATCACACAACTCGTTCACGCCTTTTGGAGGACTGGTATATTTTGCAAGCTGCGATTTGACGTGACTCCACAAATTCTCGATCGGATTCATATCCGGAGATTGTGGAGGCCACGTCATCACACCAAATTTTTGCTTTTTGAGCCAGTCTTTCACTAGATGTGCGGTGTGTTTGGGGTCATTGTCTTGCTGAAAAATTACTTTTTCAGCAGCAAGACCCATTTTTTCCACTACATCAGGAAGATTCTGTTGAAGGATGGACAAATATTGTTCCTTGCGCATAATTCCATCGATGCGCACCAAGGGTCCCACTCCATCTTTGGATATACAACCCCAAACCATGATACAGCCACCACCGTGTTTGACGGTTTGGCGTACCTGATTTAGTTGGATTGTATCAGGGTCCTTAGTCCAATACCATGCACGCCCATCGGATTGAAATCGATTAATTTTAGTCTCATCAGACCAAATAACCTTTAAATTATTTAATATTTGTTAGTATAAACAGTAATACACACATATGTTTAATAACATACCGAATCCCAATCAGCGAGAGTCAAGTGCTCGTGTGCTGCAACAAAATCCTTCCGTAACCGCACATGTCGTTTGGTCAGCATAGGTTTCTTTTTCTTTTCTGCTGCCTTAACACCTATTTTTTTCAAAGCTCGACGAGCTGTCCACTTACTGGCGTCAATTTGCAGTATATTTAAAGCTGCAGCAGGAGTAACGGCATCGGTGCTGGTAACCAAATTTGCTAGATGGCGTACATCTCGATCGCAAATTTTTTTCGGACGACCACCTTTGTTTGTGGGAACACTTACACCACTTTTTTTTTTTAATCTTTGGACAAAAGTTTTGTCCAAATGGAATTTCTTCGCCACTTGCCTAATGCTTTCGCCATTGCGCAAACAAATTAATATTTCCTCTTTATTTTGGTTGTTCATGACTACTGAACCACTTATTATCACGTAAATTATCGTAATAATTAAAAAATTGCATTGCACTTTGTTCAATAACAAAAATATAACGGTAATAAAAACAATTGAGTAGTGAGTGCAAAACTGTATCATTTTGATTTATTTTGCATTATGCCTTCGTTTATTTGTTGTTGTGATCAGATCTTAATAAAACATGTTTGAAAGAAAGAAGACACTTGTACAAATATAATAAAAAAAATTTGATTGCATTTGAGTAAAACTTATAGAAATTATAGGTTGTTAAAATGATAGTTGTTGGTTTGTGATACACTTATGCTCCTCAGTGTATATAAAGGCACTATTACGATAACTGGGGCGCCGCGATTAGAAAGTGTTGTTCTTTTCATAACAAAAAAAAATGTTTGTTCGAACAAAAAATCGATACCTCAACTAGTTATCTATGTTTAACATTTTGTTGCTTGGTACAAGATTCGTTCAACAAAATGTCTATATCGTTACCATTATCTCATAGATTTAAAAGGTTGATCTATTGATTGAAATCTATATTGATTGATTGAATTATTAAATGATAATCAAATTAAAAAATTGATAACTCAAAAACAAATCGATGCATCGATTTTTCTTTTGGCCATTCCGTTTTTTATTAAAAGTAATTCACGAATCCATTGTCAAATCGCGGCGCACCAGTTATCGTATTCTCCTCAGTATAACTGATAAATTGGCAGTTTCGCGATCGGCACTTTCATATAAAGGTTTCTTCCTTGGAGATTTCTTATTCAGCTATCATGAATAATTTTTCGACCGGAATCAAAAAGGGTGTTTTCATTTTTAATATAGCAGATAATGACAGCATATTTTTTTTACACTCGTGAATATTGACGTTTGATGAACAAATTTGCAATAAAAATTTCCAAAATATTCTTGAGATTTATCTTTGAGACTCTCTTTTTTGATTTCGGGCGAAAAATTATTCATGATAGGGCTGAATACAAACGCTTCCGGAGGAATTCAGTCAATAAGATACCTTTATATGATGAAAGTACCGATCGAGAATCTTCCAATTTATCAGTTATACTGAGGAGAATAAGGAAGACAAATTATTCATGATAGGGGCAGTGTCATAAGATGGAATGACCACCAAAATTGCCTTTTTCTCGCATTTAACTCTCAAGATTACCACACTCCCAAAAAACCTCAAATTACCAAAAAATACCTCAAAATTAACACAAAATCCCATAATACCTCAAAAATGTAAAAAGAAAATAGATACATACAAACCACCACAACTACATAAAAATACAAAAAATTAAGGTGGCAACCCAATCCATCATCTTCAATTTTAAAATTCTGACTTCAGATTCTAAATCAGCGACCCTCTAAAACTCTTAAATGATGTTTAAAACTTTTAAAAATACATAATATTAGGTGGCAACCCTATTATGAAAAAATTACATAATTTTTAAATTCTGACAACGGATTCGGATTCAGTGACCCATTTTTACCTAATGTTCGCACCAGCATCGCATTTGTAAAAATAAAAAAAAATAGGTGGCAACCCTATAACCCATTTTTATTTTTAAAATTCTGACTTCAGATTCGAAATCAGCATCCTCCTAGCACTGTTAAATAATGATGCGTGACCCATTTTTTCCTAGTGTTCGCGCCAGCACCGTATTCGTTCCCTGATATAAATCATCTATTGCCAGTGAACAAGCTTTCGTTGCATTGACTGCAGTGAGCTCTCTGACAACGATATCTTAGATCAACAATGTCTATTATCTGTTTTTATTGCTCTATCATGTTTTGTTCGTCTTCGCTGCAATCACACACATGATTTCTTTGCAGCAAGCAAGACAGTGCATTATAGTGTGAAATGATCAAATGTTTTGAAGCCGGTTTTAAGTGCACCTACGCAGGGCTCTAATACATACCAAACTGAAAAGAATCCTCGTTAGACGATGTGGATGCTGACAGTCGGAACATAACTTTTTTTAGGAAACGAACGTTCCTGAATTTTTCTTTGAACGATTAATTTTTATGAAAAATTGAAAACGAACGTTCGTTGCTTATTATTTTTTTGTGATAAATTCGATCGAATAAATTTGAAACTGACAATTTTTTCAGAGATAAAAAATACGACGCCAGCAGAGAGTTCCCCATTCGTTCGTGATAGCTTGCGAGAACAATTTTATATGAGGAGAACGATAATTGAGAACAATCGTATTTCAAACGTTCTCCGCACCCTGGTTTTAAGTGTATGGAAGCTAACACCCTTAATAGTAAATAAGTAAATATGATCCTGTGAAATAAATTTTTCTTGCTTTCAAGTGCACCAATTTAGCCATAATGCAACTTCGACATATGAGGAACTTCTACATGTGAAGTTTGAAGGCTGAGTTTCTAAATACATTATCATTAGCGGTGACTAAAAATTGAGTTCTTTTCCAATGAATTCGACAAGAGTTTTGATTATTTATTTATTAGCATTACATTATTATTTATTTCCATTATTTGTTGTGATTATCCGTGCTAATCGTTATTAGTGCTGTTCACGCTATAACAATTCATAATGTGAGCAGCAATGTTAACAATACTGCGATTAATAATAATGTTAACAGCGTTAATAACGAATAACATGGATAATATCAACCTTTGGGAATTCCAGAATTATATGTATAACTAATGTGCTTATTATATGTCAAATTTTATATGTTTATTATATATAAAATGTAATAAAATTTTTATATCAAAACAACAAAACATTTAAGTATTATATTTAGTATTAGAAAACAGAAAAGCCTTTTTCTATTCAACAAACCATTTTTTCATGTTGAAATATTCTGTATTCATATTGACAGATTGTTTTATCAAATCAACTATTAAAACGTGATATTCGTGATAAAGACTTATTTCAAATTGAAGCATCCATTTATTAAATCAACAAAATATAATATTGTGTAAAAATCTAGGAATTAGTCAATATGAACAAATATTTCTTTGAGTGTAGTGAACTTACAAACTGAATGTTGTGGGTTCAAATTTCAAGGTGCTTTTTTTTTAATATTTTATCCAATTTTGTAGTAAATTTAAAACAAATGCTGGTTTAAAATCGTATTTTAGTATTTTGCCAATACTAGATTTGAAATCAATACTTATATGTGTAGTAAAGAATAGTTTCAATGTTATTACAATTTTTCTAACCGTGTATCCATTTCTAATGTAAAATCGATTGGTTATTTTACATAGTAAAATTCATTGCACTTTCTGGCTTTAAAGCAGTGCAATCTTGAATGCGATGTATTCTGAAATAACGTTATACACGTCTCGAACGTTATTCACTACGCAATGATTAATGGGTCAGTAGCTAACGTTTAGAAATAAATTTGTTGTACGAGTAAATGTTTCATATGCAAACCTTCTCCAAAGGAAATGAACCTTGTTGGTTTAGTTGTTTAGATGGCGATCCTACAACTAGTAGAATCCAAGTAGCTCTAATGAGCCGTGTTGATACCATAATCTCGTGTTCCTGTAATTAGAGTGAGTATCGCACTGTTAGTTTATTTTTGATGAATGTTAGAAGATTGTTGATTATTGCTATTGAGAGTTCCTCTAGATTGTTAAAGAATGGCATGATTACAGAGGCGGCGTAAGATGTGGGCAAAGCGGGCCACCGCCTACCGCTTCGCAGCCTTCAGGCTTCTTATTTCTCAAAAGCTTATGCTTTAGGTATGTACCTAAAAGCCGTGACTGCACGAACCAATTTCACAAGTCATAAAACGATAAATGTAATTAGCAATTCTCAGAAACTTCAAAATTGTTTTTGATTACAATTAATTCATTTTTTTTTCTTTCGTTGAAAATTTTTTGTAATATATCAATCGGTGCAATAGAAGAAAACTATATCGAATTTCTTGCTGTCACTGACATGACTGGAAAATATTTATATAGGGAAAAACTGGAATTTTTGCCTTGTTTAATATTTTGATAGAGAATCTCTATCAAAATAATTTCTAGGGCTGAAATAGACAATTTATATTTTTTCACATGTACATTTTAGCATTGCTCTTGAACAACAGCGTATTTTTTGCGACTGGGCGAAAAAATACCGACAAACTGGATTTGAAAAATAATTGTCTGATGCTAATAAATTTATTGAGAAAATCACTTATGATCTGCCTTAAGATTTAAAAAATAAAAGTTAATTAAAATAATAAAATTATTTCTGATTATGAAGGTAGCGATAAACATGTACTGTCTCCCAAAAGCTAGTATGAAACCAACTTTTTCATCACCATGCTTGATTCTATAATAAGAAATATAAATTCACGATTTACTTCCTTCCATGAATATTTTAAAAAATTTGGTTGTTTCTATAATCGAAACAATTTAGAAAATATCCTTTAGGAACAATAATTACAAAACTGTCAAGACTTAGATACTGTCTTGCGAGTGGGTGAGAGCAACGCCTTCCAAGCTTACTAAGTGTTGAAAGAATTAAGAATACTGCTCTCAAATTAACCCAACATTATCATTAGCGTAGCAAGCGGGGGAAAAGGGGCAGTTTTCCGCCCACTTTTTTAGCTAGATAAACAATTTAAAAAGAAAAGTTATTCAAAATATAAGTTTTTTTACAACGATAATATTTTTGTATTATATATTTTCCTCTTCTTTCTCTCTTCTTCATATTTCATGTGAAGAAATTTAGGTGAACTTTTTTTGCACCACCATTTGTATGCCCCCCATATGAAATTCGCTTCCGACGCGCTTGAACATTATGAAAGATATGAAATATCTGCTCCAATACATAACAGAAAATTACCAGAAGTCTAGGACAAAATAAGAGAACTTTTGACAAAAAAAAAGAGGACAAAAAGAAACTTTTAAAATTCAATAAAAATAATTGCGAAATAAAAACATCAAATAAACATTTTTTTAAAATATTAGTTTTTCAGTTTTTTTGTTTTAAAAACATATGCTATAAAAAACATTTTCACTTATTATTTCAAAAAGTTAAACAAACTTTATACCATAATCTCGTGTTCCTGTAAGTAGAGTGAGTATCGCACTGTTACTTTATTTTTGATAAATGTTAGAATAGATTGTTGATTATTGCTATTGAGAGTTCCTCTAGATTTTTAAAGAATGGCATGATTACAGAGGCGGCGTAAGATGTGGGCAAACTGGATTTGAAAAATACTATTATTTTGTAAATGAGACAAAATAAATATTAGAGTTTTTTTTTTATAAAGTCTTTTCAACTAAAGTAACAAATGAGATCAAATTGTGATTAACTTATCAAGCTTCCTCAGAATCATACATAAAGCTTTCTTGAGCTTGTTTTAATAACAGTTTCAGTTTTTAACATGCGTCGAAAAACTCCAAACACGATACGTTTTTGAAAATATAATTTATTGCTAAAAAAACTCTAACCGTTAATAATTTCAGTCTGTTTCTTTCATTTGACCACTTTAAACCCATTGTTGAAATAATTCTTTTGACGTTAGCGTTTTGTGGAGGAAACGAAAAAAAAAATAACTGACAAATTTTCAAACTTTAAAAGTATATTACCAATTTTTGGTTAGCAATTCAAATAAATATATTACTAAGCGTTATTTATGCAGGGACCGAAACTGTTAAAAGAAATATCGAAAAAGTTAATTTGAAATAGTCATTTTGCGATTTTCTCTAAAAAAAGTCAAATTTTAATTGTTATTTTTCGAAAAAAAAAGCAAAAATTAGAATTTTACTCTTAGAAAGTGAATTTTATTGCAGGGAAAATATAACTATTATTTTGTACTTTTTTTCGGCTATTTTAATTGATATTTTTCAACTTTTATTCTTCAATCAAATTATAAACATCAGTTTCGAACTTTTATTTTTTCTGTTTATCATCAGTTTTAAAAAAAAAAATACAATTATTTCGGACTTTTATAGTGTTCGGCTTATTTAACTGTTATTTTTCAACTTTTATTTTACAGTCGAAAAATAAAAATCAGTTTCAGACTTTTGTTTTCTCTGTCTTTTAAAAAAATATTTTATGGACTTTTATTTTTTCTGTTGGAAATAAAAATCCTTTTTGTGTAATTTCTTGAATATTGTAATTAAATTATTGTTTTTTATAAAAATGTGTGTAAATTCTGTTGTATTTTTTCCCCTCATATAACTGTTTTTTCCGAAAACCTCTAAAAAATCGTTATACAGAAGACACACAAGCCCTTCTTTATTATACTGGCCTTATGAAGGGTGATTTCTTCAGTGTTTGGTTTTTGAAAATTGGAAAAAAACCAATGCCTGCTCAAAATATATTACTTCAGAGTCTTCCTTTAATTAAACATTTTGTTTTGTGTGTTGTGAATTCTGTATGTGAAGTTATTTTTAAGAGGTTTTCGAAAAAAACACTTATATGGAGGGAAAATATACAACATAATTTACACAATTTAAAAAAAAAAATTTTAATTCAACTACAATATCTAAGAAATTACACAAAAAGGATTTTTATTTCCAACAGAAAAAATAAAAGTGCGTAAATGATTTTTTTAAAAGACAGAAAAAATAAAAGTCCGAAACTGATTTTTATTTTTTGACTGAAAAATAAAAGTTGAAAAATAACAGTTAAATAAGCCGAAAACTATAAAAGTCCGAAATAATTGTATTTTTTTTCCCGCAATAAAAATTACTTTTTAAGAGTTAAATTTGTTGTTTTTTTCTGTTGAAAAATAACAATTAAAGTTTGATTTTAGAACTTTTTTGAAAAAATATTTCAATGTGATCGTTTTAATAAAGACCTTATATGTCTACGATATCTGCAAGACCATGATTTTTTTGGAAAAAACAATTTTCGATAACAGTGATTTACGGTCCCTGTATTAATGTAATCTGTTTTCCCATAAGTTAATGAACTCGATAAAGTTTAGTATTTTATTTAAATTTATCCATTCAAAAACTGAACAATTTTAAAATTGGACCATGCTTTTAGATAGTCATAAGATATTTTGTGCAGTAAAATTCCCTGAAACGTTTTTTCTTATTATTAGTTAGGGCCAGAGATATACATTTTTTATTAAAAATGCAATACTGTACAAATATGTTTGAACAAACTTTTGAACAGACTTTCTTACACTAGAAGAATTAAAGGTGAGGTTGCAAATGAAAATCTTATGCGATTCATACTTTCATCATCTGATCCAGTAATTGTGTCGCGAAGAAATTTTATATCACAATTTCAAAAACAAGGTGATTAATATATATTTAAATATTAAGTTAAAAGTGATGATATTGCAAATATGCTATCTTATTCAGATAAAAGCTCTTCTGATAAAAGTTCAATTTCCGACTAAATATATAATTATACTATTTTTTATTAATATTATTCATTTGAGTCTTTAAACAAAACTTTTCATAGTTGTATCGAAATAAGTTATTATAAGGATTGAGCGTTTTTTGTTTATATTGAGAGGTTATTAGTTGTAGGCTTTGGGAACAAATAAGGTAATGAAATCTCAAATTACGCCGATGCTATTTGATCAAATTTAAAAATTTTTTAAAAGTATTTAGTTTAGACAATTTCCTACTAATTATTTCAAAAAAGGGTTTTTATTGTAATAAGTCTCAGATTCTTTTATTTTTATTTTATTAATAATACAAGTTTTTTACTCTTTCGACAATTGTCAAAATGTAGAAGTTTTTTATTTGTATTAATGATAAGCATAAAAACTCAAAAAGTCTGTAAAAGACAAATTCACTTGAAAACCATTAAGACAATGGAATATGTTTTGAAATTTTCAATTTAATATGTTATTATTTATTCAGAAACGAAATTTCATTCAATTCTGACCACTCCTTCTAATTTTTTTCAATCGTTTGTAGGGAGGCGATACACTATGCGCTGATACACGAATATTTTTAACTGTCCCCTCTACCAGAAAACGTTGTCGAAACCTGTTTTTATTTGGAAAAAAAATTAATTTTTATGTTCAATGTCAATGACAGTTGTTTAAAAAAATTTGAAAAAAATTTACATGAAAAATGAAACAATGAGCAAAATGAACATTTACATTTAAAATGTTATTTTTGAACACTTAGGGCCGCTTTCTCAATGTCCGGTTAAGCACTAATCAAAACTTTAACCAGCAGTTAGCAAAAAAGCCCTTTCTCAATGCTCGGTTAAGGTTGAAATGTCAGTTAAGTGCTGATTAAGTTAACGGCAAGTTGTGGTTTCGGTTAGCGCCATTTTAGGGTAAATGATTTCGAAGATGCTGTCAAACTTTAAAATTTAAGATGGCGGATAGAGTTGCCACCTAGATTTTTTTATTTTTGCGAATTATTGTAATTTTGAAATTCTGACAACGGATTTGATTTCGAATATAATGTCACAGTTTTAAAATTTAGGATGGAGGTTAGGGTTGCCACCTAAGTTTTTACCACAGTATTGCCACCTCATAATATGTATTTTTAAAAGTTTTAAACATCATTTATCAGTGTTAAGGGGTCGCTGATTTTGAATCTAAAATCAGAATTTTAAAATTAAAGATGGTGGATAGGCTTGCCACTTTATTTTTTTTTAGTTATATAAATACGGGGCTGGCAAAAAAAAATGGTACACCAAAACTGGGTCGCTGAATCCGAATCCGTCGTCAGAATTTCAAAATTATAATATTTTGAAATAATAGGGCTGCCACCTAATAATATATATTTTCGATAGTTTTAAACGTCATTTATTAGTGTTAAGGGGTCACTGATTTCAAATCTTAAGTCAGAATTTTAAAATTCAAGATGGTGGAAGGGTTGCCACCTTCATTTTTATGAATTCGAGGCTGGCAAAAAAAAAGGATACACCAAAAAGGGTTTGCTGAATCCGTTGCCAGAATTTCAAAATTATAAAATTTTGAAATAATAGGGTTGCCACCTAATAATATATATTTTCACGAGTTGTAAACATCATTTATTAGTGTTTAGGGGTCGCTGATTTCAAATCTAAAGTCAGAATTTTAAAATTTGCCAGCCCCGAATTAATAAAACAAAAAAAAATTAAGGTGGCAACCCTATCTACCATCTTGAATTTTAAAATTCTGACCTTAGATTCGAAATCAGCGACCCCTTAACACTGATAAATGACGTTTAAAATTATTGAAAATATATATTATTAGGTGGCAACCCTATTATTTAGAAATTTTATAATTTTGAAAATCTGACAACGGATTCGGATTCGGCGGCCAATTTTTGGTATACCATTTTTTTGCCAGCCCCGAATTTATAAAACTAAAAAAAAATTAAGGTGGCAACCCTATCCACCATCTTGAATTTTAAAATTCTGATTTTAGATTCAAAATCAGCGACCCCTTAAAACTGATAAATGATGTTTAAAACTTTTAAAAATACATATTATTAGGTGGCAATACTGTGGTAAAAATTTAGGTGGCAACCCTAACCTCCAACTTAAATTTTAAAACTGTGACAATATATTCGAAATCAAATCCGTTCTCAGAATTTCAAAATTACAAGAATTCGCAAAAATAAACAAATCTAGGTGGCAGCTCTATCCGCCATCTTAAATTTTAAAGTTTGACAGCATCTTCGAAATCATTTACCCATGGCAGAATTAGAGAAGGTACATATATGCATTTTGGATAGGGAGACTGCCGCAACTGTCAAAACGAAGTTGACAGCTCATACAAAATCTGAAAACGATGAGAATGCGATAAGAAAGCGAAAATAGGCAAGAATAGCTAAATGCTTGAGTTTGACAATTCTGGCTATGAGAAAGAGAGCGCAGTCTGAAATGAATATACCTTCACACCACGGAGTCCACAGAATCCTTAAAAGTCCTATTGCGCTTAAACTTTCTCTAAAGAAGCTCATATAATTTTTTGGATACTTGCTTTAATTCAATAATTTGGATACTTGCGAGGCTTACAAGCTTTTGCCGAAGGCATCAAGATTTCCTTTACTTGAAACTTCGTGCCGTTCGCTTGTAAGCTAGAATACTTGGAAGATGTGCGTGGGCTTATTTATATTCAATTATAAGCTATTCTTGATTCAAAATTATCAAGCTCAAGCTAGCTTGAACTTGTATTTTAAGCAAGCGCTTGAAATAGACTTCAAGTAGGCTTGTGCAGTTCTCTGATTTGCAGCACAAAATCAAAAAATATGTAAACACGAGACAGCTGATATGATGTTTTTACATATTTACAATTCAAAAATTCACAATTAGTTATCTAACCGACAGAGTTGCATAACCAGCACCTGGTGAAATCAAAATTATTTTTTTAGCTATCGTATGGTTAGCTAAGTCCTGGTTAAGAGCTAGACTAACCGGACATTGAGAAAGTGGCCCTTAACTGTTTAAATTTTTAATAATTAAAATCGTAATTCAAAATACTCACATTGAAGTAAAGAAATGTTGCTTAAAAGAACGTGAAGATTATCGATAAATGAGAAATGTTGGTTTTTGAAGATTTTATACCTATTTAATTCAACAAAAGTTGCATACTGCTTAATTCTTTTGTAAGCTTATTTACAAAGCTTATTTAAGGAATCTTCATCGCAAGCTAATTACTATAAACGTATTGCTTTGCGAGTAATATAGGTTATTTTTATCTAACCTATTTTATCAGTAAATTCAAAAAAAGATTGAAATTTATTTTAAGTTCACAGAGAAATGTTAAATTATAGTTTTTTTTTCTAATTTTTTGCTTTATTTTGATGAGAATTTTTGTGCATTCAGAATATTCAATTCTCAAAAAAGAAAAATTCAACAAATTAAGTGCATTGCTCTCAGAACCATCATTAACAGATATTAAAAAAAAAATAAAATATGTACGTGTTCAACACCATCAACATTCATCTGCCAAAGCAGGCAAATAATAAATCATTTCCAAACCATTTGCTTGGCTGCAAATTGGCGGCTTTTCACAGGTGAGTGCATGAAATTCAAGTGAATTCAAGCGTTATACTTGCCTACAACAACAACGCAGCAACACCGAGAGCTACAATAAAATAAAACGCAATTAAATGCAAATACGTTTAAGCAAGCGCACTCTAAATGACAGCATATAAAATATTAAGATTTTTCAGCCGTCAAGCCGAAACGTAAATTCTTTCAATTAAATTCTATAGTCGAGAAAAAAAACACTCATACTATGCTATGATTTTCAAGGACTTTGAAAGGATGCGCATAGAAAAAAACTATAACATTTTTAAGCTGCTCAAATTTATTGCTTTTTGTTGCTAAACTAGCAAAATTTATGCTTGTAGTTGTTATTGTTATTGTTGTTGTTGTTGTCGACACAAATAGGTGGCAAGCATTTAGCGATTTTTAAAAAAATTTCCTCCATTTTATTATTTTTTTTTTTATTTTTAATTCCATCAATATTTTAGCGCTAAAAGCAGTTTGTTAGGTTTTTTCTATTGACAACAAAAGGAAAATAGATAAAAATTTCAAGGATTTAGTTTTGTTGCAAGCACCGAAAATTTACGTTGATAGTTGTACGTTGCAGTTGTTTTTGTTGTTGTAGTTTTTGTTCATTGCAATTCGTACGTGTTGTTAACAACAATAAAATTTAATTGATGCGCATTGCACAACAATGCAATTTGAAGTTGCTACAACAACAGCAACAACAACAACAATATCGAAAATAAAGAAACAAAAGTAATGCAACCAAAAATATGTTGTAACATCCAGCAGCAACAAAAGACTGAAAA
The DNA here is from genome assembly GCA_963920525.1 of Dichetophora obliterata. NCBI lineage: Eukaryota > Metazoa > Arthropoda > Insecta > Diptera > Sciomyzidae > Dichetophora > Dichetophora obliterata. The sequence continues at coordinate 242,555,897 of OY986435.1, read as the reverse complement.
AATGGCGCATCAAGCACTCGTGCAGTGCGTGTTGCATGTTGTTATTTATGATATTGCAGCAAGCATAAAAATCGGCAACAACTTTTGCCGCTTTATTGTTGTTGTTTTCGCTGTTTGTCTATTGTTGACGAGCAGCTTGACAATGTGACGAATTGTTCCGGATTTTTTTTGTGCGTGCTTAAATGCAGCATTGGCCAAGTTAAATCATTTTAGATAAAAGTTAATATTTCTTTCTTGCTCCTGTGAAATGTGAGCTTTAATTTAAAAGGTGACAATCTAAAAATCAAGGAAAGCATTTAAAAATTGATAAACAAAGTGTTGTAAATGTGAAATTTAAATTTAGGAAATTCACAAGGCCTGTTTTATGTATTATGTCTTATGTCGTATATAAAAGTTATACAAAATACGATACATGTGAACATCCTTTAATCGTTTTATGCCATATTTCTACCACATATATCAATAAATATTTTTATATTTCACTTTTTTCTACTTTATTTATTTATTTATTGGCCAAGCAAAGCAATTTATTTATTTTAACAGGCAGCCTCGTACCCAGAAAAAAATTTCGGCGGCCATAAATTTTTTTTTTAGACCTTTTTTAATTTTTCAATATTATATAATATATAATAATAATATATATTTTATTTTCGGACTAGTGCATTTAAAATTTCTTCCGTGGTCACAACCACATTCCTGTGAACATTTAGAAAAGCCAACCCATTGAGCCTATCTTCTCCAGTTTTACTTCTTATTTACACATTGCCTTTAATATCAATGCATGATTTTTCATGCAAAATTTAAAAAAAATTGTTTCAAGCAATTTTTTTAACCACAATATGTTATAAAAAAATTTGCATTACACATATTTCGTCAAATTAGGAACAAATTATTTTCAATATGTCGCCCAATTCACATTAAAGTGTAATTAGAGTTGCACTGAAAATCTCCGATTTGGCTCAAAATTTTTGGTAATATTAGTTTATTGTTTAGAAACCCAATTCCGGAGTTTGAGGATTGCAATGCGACATTTAAAAAATTGCAGTTACATACTTATTATAATTTTCAAAGTATAATACCATGCCAGCAACTGGCGATATAATTTTTTTCATTTTCATTATTTTTTTTTACGTTCCATTACCTTCCCAAAGATATGAAGGTGTGTTCTTTAAGGGTGTGTTCTTTAACGGTTCAAAAGTAATGGAGTAAAACTTTTTCAACGACTTCAACTAGCGTTAATATTTAATGTGAAAAGACTACAATACAAAAGACTTCAAATTATTTTATGTTAATATTACAAAAAAAAAAATTTTACAAAGTACATGGTTTGTTTGTTCTTAAACGCATTTTCTCCTCGCTAGGTGGCATACAAAAGTAATCCTCTTCAGCCGGTGTCAAGATATTTTCATTCCAATTTATCGGAAACAAAAAACCCAAATGTCTAGAGGGCCATCTTGTCATATATATTTAATTATTATTATTTTATTATTATTATTTTTTTATCATTATTATTATTATTATCATTATTATTATTATTATTATTATTATTATTATCATTATTATTATTATTATTATTATTATTATTATTATTATTATTATTATTATTATTATTATTATTATTCTTATTATTATTATTATTATTATTATTATTATTATTATTATTATTATTATTATTATTATTATTATTATCATTATTATTATTATTATTATTATTATTATTATTATTATTATTATTATTATTATTAATATTATTATTATTATTATTATTATTATTATTATTATTATTATTATTATTATTATTATTATTATTATTATTATTATTATTATTATTATTATTATTATTATTATTATTATTATTATTATTATTATTATTATTATTATTATTATTATTATTATTATTATTATTATTATTATTATTATTATTATTATTATTATTATTATTATTATTATTATTATTATTATTATTATTATTATTATTATTATTATTATTATTATTATTATTATTATTATTATTATTATTATTATTATTATTATTATTATTATTATTATTATTATTATTATTATTATTATTATTATTATTATTATTATTATTATTATTATTATTATTATTATTATTATTATTATTATTATTATTATTATTATTATTATTATTATTATTATTATTATTATTATTATTATTATTATTATTATTATTATTATTATTATTATTATTATTATTATTATTATTATTATTATTATTATTATTATTATTATTATTATTATTATTATTATTATTATTATTATTATTATTATTATTATTATTATTATTATTATTATTATTATTATTATTATTATTATTATTATTATTATTATTATTATTATTATTATTATTATTATTATTATTATTATTATTATTATTATTATTATTATTATTATTATTATTATTATTATTATTATTATTATTATTATTATTATTATTATTATTATTATTATTATTATTATTATTATTATTATTATTATTATTATTATTATTATTATTATTATTATTATTATTATTATTATTATTATTATTATTATTATTATTATTATTATTATTATTATTATTATTATTATTATTATTATTATTATTATTATTATTATTATTATTATTATTATTATTATTATTATTATTATTATTATTATTATTATTATTATTATTATTATTATTATTATTATTATTATTATTATTATTATTATTATTATTATTATTATTATTATTATTATTATTATTATTATTATTATTATTATTATTATTATTATTATTATTATTATTATTATTATTATTATTATTATTATTATTATTATTATTATTATTATTATTATTATTATTATTATTATTATTATTATTATTATTATTATTATTATTATTATTATTATTATTATTATTATTATTATTATTATTATTATTATTATTTTTATTATTATTATTATTATTATTATTATTATTATTATTATTATTATTATTATTATTATTATTATTATTATTATTATTATTATTATTATTATTATTATTATTATTATTATTATTATTATTATTATTATTATTATTATTATTATTATTATTATTATTATTATTATTATTATTATTATTATTATTATTATTATTATTATTATTATTATTATTATTATTATTATTATTATTATTATTATTATTATTATTATTATTATTATTATTATTATTATTATTATTATTATTATTATTATTATTATTATTATTATTATTATTATTATTATTATTATTATTATTATTATTATTATTATTATTATTATTATTATTATTATTATTATTATTATTATTATTATTATTATTATTATTATTATTATTATTATTATTATTATTATTATTATTATTATTATTATTATTATTATTATTATTATTATTATTATTATTATTATTATTATTATTATTATTATTATTATTATTATTATTATTATTATTATTATTATTATTATTATCATTATTATTATTATTATTATTATTATTATTATTATTATTATTATTATTATTATTAATATTATTATTATTATTATTATTATTATTATTATTATTATTATTATTATTATTATTATTATTATTATTATTATTATTATTATTATTATTATTATTATTATTATTATTATTATTATTATTATTATTATTATTATTATTATTATTATTATTATTATTATTATTATTATTATTATTATTATTATTATTATTATTATTATTATTATTATTATTATTATTATTATTATTATTATTATTATTATTATTATTATTATTATTATTATTATTATTATTATTATTATTATTATTATTATTATTATTATTATTATTATTATTATTATTATTATTATTATTATTATTATTATTATTATTATTATTATTATTATTATTATTATTATTATTATTATTATTATTATTATTATTATTATTATTATTATTATTATTATTATTATTATTATTATTATTATTATTATTATTATTATTATTATTATTATTATTA